>CM042254.1:49840980-50013480 GCA_023566225.1 Romanogobio albipinnatus
GGGACAGGTGTGGTGGTATGGGTAAGTTTAAGGGTAGAGCTAGGGACAGGTGTGGTGGTGTGGGTAAGTTTAAGGGTAGGGTTAGGGACAGGTGTGGTGGTGTGGGTAAGTTTAAGGGTAGGGTTAGGGGCAGGTGTGGTGGTATGGGTCAGTTTAAGGGTAGGGTTAGGGACAGGTGTGGTGGTATGGGTAAGTTTAAGGGTAGAGTTAGGGACAGGTGTGGTGGTGTGGGTAAGTTTAAGGGTAGGGTTAGGGACAGGTGTGGTGGTGTGGGTAAGTTTCAGGGTAGGGTTAGGGACAGGTGTGGTGGTATGGGTAAGTTTAAGGGTAGGGTTAGGGACAGGTGTGGTGGTGTGGGTAAGTTTAAGTGTAGAGTTAGGGACAGGTGTGGTGGTGTGGGTAAGTTTAAGTGTAGAGTTAGGGACAGGTGTGGTGGTGTGGGTAAGTTTAAGGGTAGGGTTAGGGACAGGTGTGGTGGTATGGGTAAGTTTAAGGGTAGAGTTAGGGACAGGTGTGGTGGTGTGGGTAAGTTTCAGGGTAGGGTTAGGGACAGGTGTGGTGGTATGGGTAAGTTTAAGGGTAGGGTTAGGGACAGGTGTGGTGGTATGGGTAAGTTTAAGGGTAGAGTTAGGGACAGGTGTGGTGGTGTGGGTAAGTTTAAGGGTAGAGTTAGGGACAGGTGTGGTGTTGTGGGTAAGTTTAAGGATAGGGTTAGGGACAGGTGTGGTGGTATGGGTAAGTTTAAGGGTAGAGTTAGGGACAGGTGTGGTGGTATGGGTAAGTTTAAGGGTAGAGTTAGGGACAGGTGTGGTGGTGTGGGTAAGTTTAAGGGTAGGGTTAGGGACAGGTGTGGTGGTGTGGGTAAGTTTAAGGGTAGAGTTAGGGACAGGTGTGGTGGTATGGGTCAGTTTAAGGGTAGGGTTAGGGACAGGTGTGGTGGTATGGGTAAGTTTAAGGGTAGGGTTAGGGACAGGTGTGGTGGTATGGGTAAGTTTAAGGGTAGGGTTAGGGACAGGTGTGGTGGTGTGGGTAAGTTTAAGGGTAGGGTTAGGGACAGGTGTGGTGGTATGGGTAAGTTTAAGGGTAGGGTTAGGGACAGGTGTGGTGGTATGGGTCAGTTTAAGGGTAGGGTTAGGGACAGGTGTGGTGGTGTGGGTAAGTTTAAGGGTAGGGTTAGGGACAGGTGTGGTGGTATGGGTCAGTTTAAGGGTAGGGTTAGGGACAGGTGTGGTGGTATGGGTAAGTTTAAGGGTAGGGTTAGGGACAGGTGTGGTGGTATGGGTCAGTTTAAGGGTAGGGTTAGGGACAGGTGTGGTGGTATGGGTAAGTTTAAGTGTAGAGTTAGGGACAGGTGTGGTGGTGTGGGTAAGTTTAAGGGTAGGGTTAGGGACAGGTGTGGTGGTATGGGTAAGTTTAAGGGTAGAGTTAGGGACAGGTGTGGTGGTGTGGGTAAGTTTCAGGGTAGGGTTAGGGACAGGTGTGGTGGTATGGGTAAGTTTAAGGGTAGGGTTAGGGACAGGTGTGGTGGTATGGGTAAGTTTAAGGGTAGAGTTAGGGACAGGTGTGGTGGTGTGGGTAAGTTTAAGGGTAGAGTTAGGGACAGGTGTGGTGTTGTGGGTAAGTTTAAGGATAGGGTTAGGGACAGGTGTGGTGGTATGGGTAAGTTTAAGGGTAGAGTTAGGGACAGGTGTGGTGGTATGGGTAAGTTTAAGGGTAGAGTTAGGGACAGGTGTGGTGGTGTGGGTAAGTTTAAGGGTAGGGTTAGGGACAGGTGTGGTGGTGTGGGTAAGTTTAAGGGTAGAGTTAGGGACAGGTGTGGTGGTATGGGTCAGTTTAAGGGTAGGGTTAGGGACAGGTGTGGTGGTATGGGTAAGTTTAAGGGTAGGGTTAGGGACAGGTGTGGTGGTATGGGTAAGTTTAAGGGTAGGGTTAGGGACAGGTGTGGTGGTGTGGGTAAGTTTAAGGGTAGGGTTAGGGACAGGTGTGGTGGTATGGGTAAGTTTAAGGGTAGGGTTAGGGACAGGTGTGGTGGTATGGGTCAGTTTAAGGGTAGGGTTAGGGACAGGTGTGGGTAAGTTTAAGGGTAGGGTTAGGGACAGGTGTGGTGGTATGGGTAAGTTTAAGGGTAGGGTTAGGGACAGGTGTGGTGGTGTGGGTAAGTTTAAGGGTAGGGTTAGGGACAGGTGTGGTGGTATGGGTAAGTTTAAGGGTAGGGTTAGGGACAGGTGTGGTGGTGTGGGTAAGTTTAAGGGTAGAGTTAGGGACAGGTGTGGTGGTGTGGGTCAGTTTAAGGGTAGGGTTAGGGACAGGTGTGGTGGTGTGGGTAAGTTTAAGGGTAGAGTTAGGGACAGGTGTGGTGGTGTGGGTCAGTTTAAGGGTAGGGTTAGGGACAGGTGTGGTGGTGTGGGTCAGTTTAAGGGTAGAGTTAGGGACAGGTGTGGTGGTGTGGGTCAGTTTAAGGGTAGAGTTAGGGACAGGTGTGGTGGTGTGGGTCAGTTTAAGGGTAGGGTTAGGGACAGGTGTGGTGGTGTGGGTCAGTTTAAGGGTAGGGTTAGGGACAGGTGTGGTGGTGTGGGTCAGTTTAAGGGTAGGGTTAGGGACAGGTGTGGTGGTGTGGGTCAGTTTAAGGGTAGGGTTAGGGACAGGTGTGGTGGTATGGGTAAGTTTAAGGGTAGGGTTAGGGACAGGTGTGGTGGTATGGGTAAGTTTAAGGGTAGGGTTAGGTGTAAGGGAAGTGTCAACTGTGTAATTACAAATGTAACTACAGAAATTAATTACAGACGTAATTACATGCAGGTATTTTTAAAAATGTAAGTACAATGTAAAAACATTTATGTACACAATAAGTGCATTGTATCAAATTATTAATTCAAATGTTAGTACATAGTAGTTAAGGCCACCTAATATAAAGTGAGTCCAAGTTTTTATTTTTATTAAAATGCTACATTTTAGATTATGCAAATACATTAAGATTTGAACATTTATTTTGTATTATTATTATTATTATTATTATTATTATTATTATTATTATTATTATTATTATTATTATTATTATTATTATTATTATTATTATTATGTGAATAATTCACCAGTGTGTTATTTCATATAAACTAAATATAATAATAATTATTTTTTAAATAATATATTATTTTGAGAAAATAATTCACTTTATGTGCTTCATACAGAGACACTTTTCACCATTTAATCAATATTAATGAAGTCCTGTCATATTAAATATCCTGTTTCACAAATGCATATTTACAAAAAATGACATGATCAATAAGTCATGACAACATATGTCTTTACATTACTTCAACTCATCAAAATGAGTTAAGCCATTTTAAACATATTTTTAAGTTATACGAGATTCAACTCATTTTTAAGTCAGTTTAATGTCATTTAAATTTAAATAACTTAAACATCCGAGTTGATTGGACTTAAAAATAAGGCAGCAAATGTCCATTTCACATTTATGCATTTGGCAGATGCTTTTATTCAAAGCCATGAATGAAGAGAAATCATTGATGCTTCTCAGGGAATTCTCCTGAAGGAAAAAAAGACTTGCAATATCTCATTTAAAGTTTCAGAAGAGATCTCAAATATGCTCAGATTTGCCAATAATCAAAAATATTATGTGAGCTGCATACTATTCACACGCATAGCTTCTCATAATCAATAGGAGAAACATCTGAAATGAGCCACTGAGGGGCAGCAGCGCCGCTGAAGGGATCCGATGGGGCAAGTTTTGGGACTTTTGGGCTGAGTGATGGGCTCAGCGGAGAGAGAGAGAGAGAGAGAGAGAGAGAGAGAGAGAGAGAGAGAGAGAGAGAAGGATTAAAGATCAGTGATAAAGACAAGCTGGGCTTTTGGGCGGCGTTGGGTGGAAGCTGCACAGCCGGGATTGCCGGTAGATCTTCCGCCCAAACCATTGTTGGAGCTCACAGGCCCAGAGAGGCTTCCCTGGGAGGGAGTTTAACCCCCGTGACTCCACTCAAGAGGAGCATTGTTCTCCACCCCGCTCCACCCCACCGCAAATCCCACACATCCCGGCCTCGGAGACTCGGCAGATAGTACGGCTTCAATGTCAGCGTTTGGACGAGGTGTTTTTGCAATGGTTTACTCACAAACATATCCCCCATTGAGCCTTCTTGTGGGGGTTGAGGCTGTCCTTTAGGGGGCGACACAACAACACAGCTCATGCAGAAGATAATGCAAGTTTACAGGTGAGGTTCACAAGAGTTGTAAAACAACGAAAAAAGATGGTTTTACACACTGTAACGTAAGATAGTGAGGTCAATTACAGTTTGAACTTGCTGGGGAATATGCAATAGACCAGTTTTTGTTTTTTGTTGTTTTACAACTGGGCTTTTAAGAGGTCAGTGCAGGTCCCAACATTCAGTCCTTCCAGAAAAATGCGGCTTTTTTTTGTGATTGTTGCGTTTAGATTTAGTTTAGAATGTTACTTGAACATGTAACAACATTTCAAATTCCAAAAAGTTCCAAATGTTCCAACAATGTCGTGTTGTTCAGTGCATACAGAGAAATCGTGTCCTCCTGTGAAATAGTGTCTGCTTTTTTAAAAATATTGTATAAACATTAAAGCGGGGCTTTTAAAATGTTTTCAAACAAGCAGGAGTCGACCAGCGGACCGGTAGGCTGAAAGGCGACTGCATTCAAACCAAGCGGCAACCTCCTGCAGTTTCTCTTGAAGCCGATACTGAAGTGACTTAAACTGCAGTTCATGGACTGGCCACTAGAGACTCCAGAAGGAGCAGAATCTCATTGAGCTCATGTTAAAATGCCCAACTTTACAGCAGAAGAACACATGTTTACAGTCTGGGACAAACTGTGCTTTTGGTCTTCATGACGACTGTGAGGGGGGGAATTATTTTATAACTCATTCATTTACATTATATAAAGCCTTATGTGGCGTTCACACCGGACGCAATTCGCGCGAGTGATTTACATGTTAAGTCAATGCAGAGACGCGAAATGGCATTCTAGCAAAAGACACTTGCGTTGTGCCTGGCGTCACATGTTGGGTGTATGATAGGGCCCAAAGTGTAGGCATGATGCAACATCTAGAACAATTTTATCTTCACTGAAAATGCACATCTTAAATGCAATAAAAAATTAGTAATAAAATGTAGAGCCCTAGCCCCGCCCTGGCCTGAGACGCTGAGGCCCTAGCCCGGCCCTGGCCTGAGACGCTGAGGCCCTAGCCCGGCCCTGGCCTGAGACGCTGAGGCCCTAGCCCGGCCCTGGCCTGAGACGCTGAGGCCCTAGCCCGGCCCTGGCCTGAGACGCTGAGGCCCTAGCCCGGCCCTGGCCTGAGACTCTGAGGCCCTAGCCCGGCCCTGGCCTGAGACGCTGAGGCCCTAGCCCGGCCCTGGCCTGAGACGCTGAGGCCCTAGCCCGGCCCTGGCCTGAGACGCTGAGGCCCTAGCCCGGCCCTGGCCTGAGACGCTGAGGCCCTAGCCCGGCCCGTGTTCGACAGCTCATCAAAATGATCAGCCCGAGTCCGACTGGAGCCTGTGTTTTTTTTTATCCGCCCTATTACACATTAGTTGCAGCCATTAAAATAGTTAAGTTTTGTTTTTAATGTCAAAGTAGTTATATTTCGTTTTGTTTCTTTATTAAGTTAATTTAGACAAATGTTTGAAGCATTTTTTTGTTTGTTAAATTAAAGTTTTTGTTCTTTAAAGTGACGACCAAGCGGCCAGCGGCCGACAGTGAGTTAACCCAACTCTAAAATGGTGAAAAATTAAAATGGAATAAAATTATACAAACTACTACCATCAAAATCAATGAACACAATGTTCTAACGTTACTCTTTGGTAGGGTTGGGTACAGAACTCAGTCGAGTACTGATTCACATTAAATCAATCGGTACCAAATTTCGGTACCTGGCATCTGGTGTTATAGACTAGAGTCTGTGAATATTAAACCGCAAAAAGACCATATTAATACGAATCATGCTTGTCTCTGTGCGAATGAATGCCGTAGAAGCGGTTTAGCACACGCACACACACACACTCACTCACTATTGCGCTCACTCTCAATATAACAGTGGCCTGTTTCCATCTCTGCCGTCTCATATGACGACATGAACGTCATCTCCAGAGCCACTGAGAGTCACATTATGAGCATTTTACCGTTTCATTTGAGAAAAACTACTGTCATATCATAAACACACAGAAACTCAAAGATCTTCACGGCAACCCGTCAAAATAAAAGTCCAGTTTATCTTGACAAATACATCACTGTTGAGTTTAGATACGCCTCAACTAATAATACTAACACTAATGGAATAATTATAATCAAAACTTTATCTTTTAAGTAATATATTACAATTATTCTGTTTGAATATTTTAATTTTAACCGTATAAAGCTCAGTTGTGCAGCACTTTATTTGATAGATTAATTAAATTAACGTCTTATGTCTTCATTTGATTACCAGAAAATACATAATTGGTGGGAAATCTTTTCATAGAAATTAAATTAAAAAGAAAAAATGAATATGGTTGTTTTTATTCATTCAATTTAAGTACCTAGTAGTTTACTAGTAAATATTACAGTATCATAGCCAATGGCAGATAGAGACCAGGGAAGCTCATGTCAATAACACATCTATAAACGACTTACAGGTATTTATAGTTATTGATGTAAACATCCTTAAAGTACCGGAAAAAGGTACCGTTGGGTACCGAATTACCGGTTAAAATGTGAACGGAACCAGCCCTACTCTTTGGTGAACGTAAATCAACATTGTGTATGTAGCGATATGTCCTTATTAGTAATTTATAAAAGTTCTAATGATGTTAGAGAAAATGTTTCAACATTCTTTAAAGATCATTAGTATTATTTATTAGTTATCTGATTTTTATTTATAGTTTAGTTTTATTAAAATAAAGGTTAAACTGTATTTTTTTCTTAAAAGTTCCCACAATCATTCAGATGCAAACTTTATGGTGCATGCACTGAACAACACGACTCCTTATTGGAACATTTGGAACCTTTTTTAGAATGTGAAAAGTTGTTACATGTTCAAGTAACATTCTAAACTGTGCACACTAAACACTGCAGTCATAGCAACAGTAGAATGTTGGTACCTGGACTGACCTCTTAAATCTCGCCTCTGCATTTCTGTCAAACATTTGTCAGCTCATTCCGACAAAAAGAGCCCCTAAAGGTCTTCCTGTCCATTTTACTGGCTGTGTGTAACAAATAAGGGTCATTGTCACAGGGCGTAAAACTGGCTTGATTTTAATGGGCACTTCAAACGGTTCAAACACGGAGGTCATTCGGGCCGAATCACAGACTGTAAAAGCAGCGTGGACACACTGAGCACATTTCAAAACGCTGCCATGATTAAATCTAGTCACGTGAAATGATGCACATTTAAACAAAGGTCATCTAACAAAGTTTAGTGAGAGTCTGTTGGCGTTAATGGACACTAGGCGGCGCTAGAGACGCACATCCTATTAGAAGTTTGATGCTGAGACTATATCTTGAATGTCCGAAGACAAAAATAAAATGTGTTGATCCGTGTGTTACGTGCACAACAACATAACACCTTTTTGAATGTAGAAAAACTTAAATAAAATGTGAGTATTTTGGGAATTCAAATATAACAGAGTAAGAGATTTAAAGAAAGAAAAATGGAGATGTTAAACCTCTGAGGTCATGAGAGTTGAAGAAGTAAACGTTTTTTTGTTCTCGTTTTGGCATTTTCACCCACTTCACACACACACAGACACACACACACACACTGAGAGAGAGAGAGAGAGAGAGAGAGAGAGAGAGAGAGAGAGAGAGAGAGAGAGAGAGAGAGAAGGGTTTCTTCCACCTGAGACAAAGAGCTGAGCGAACCGACTTCATTTCTCTCACACACACACATTGTCTAGTTATCCAAGCATAGACGCCTATTGTATTTTTTATAGGGCTGTCAAAAGATTAATCACGATTAATCACATCCAAAATAAAAGTTTGTGTTTACATAATATATGTGTGTGAACTGTGTATAATTATTATTTATATATAAAAACACACACAAGCATGTATATATTTAAGAAAAATGTATTATATTTATATATAAAATATTTATATTTATATATAATATAAATTATATAAATGTATACAGTATATACATGCAAATATTTCTTAAATATATACATGAATATTTATATAAACATAATAATTATACAGAGTATACACAAATATATTATGTAAACACAAACTTTTATTTTGGATGTGATTAATCGTGATTAATCTTTTGACAGCCCTAATTTTTTAGTAACACTTTATTTTAGGGTCCAATTCTCACTATGAACTAGTTGCTTATTAGCATGCATATTACTAGGATATTAGCTGTTTATTAGTTATAAAGCACATATTAATGCATGATCATATTATACATCCCTTTATCCATACCAATACCTAAACCAACTTCCTTACTAACCAGTCCCTCCGGAAAAATGCGATTATGCGATCATAATCAGTCCGCATATTTATGCGGGGGCCGCATTTTTTCAAACACGCCGCACTTTCGCTGCATAAATATTTTTTATTTCTATTTCCGCGTGCAAAATATGCGGGGCTAGCATGATTTCATAATCCCTACATTTTCGTTGCAAAAAAGTCACATATATATTAGCAGAAAGTTGAAAAATGTTTGTTTACTTCACACAAGAGCCGCCATTTCCCCCATTTCCCCCGCACCCCGACTGAGCCTGGTTTCTCCCAAGGTTTATTTTTCTCCATTAGGTCACCTGATGGGGTTTTGGTTTCCTTGCCACTGTTGCCTCTGGCTTGGCGTGCTCAGTTGGGGACAGTATATTTTTCAACTAAACATCGAAATAAATCTAATTAATAAACTAAATTAACCATATAAACTAAATTACTGATCTAATTATTGATCTAAAGCCCACACTGTCACCGTATGGAAATTGAAATGAACTGATGACATCAAATGGCTATACAGCTGAATAAAATTATGCTGCATTATTTTCCTGTTTAACTCTGTAAAGCTGCTTTGAAACAATCTACATTGTTAAAAGCGCTATATAAATAAAGTTGACTTGACTTGACTATTGCCATGTGAACTTTTTGAAGTGACGTAATTACCCGACGTGAACGTCATCGAAAAGCTGCAAACCCCGTGGAGAAACCATAGATATCGGTGAAACCATGATGAAGCGCAAACTCCCATTTGCCAACAAAAATAACAGCAAAAGAGCAAAGCAGTTTCCCGGTGTGATGACCGATTTCAGAACAGCATCATGAAGCTTCGAAGCGTTATGAATCAGTGAGTCGATTCAGCGGTTTGAAGCGTTATGACTCAGTGAGTCGATTCAGCGGTTTGAAGCGTTATGAATCAGTGAGTCGATTCAGCGGTTTGAAGCATTATGAATCAGTGAGTCGATTCAGCGGTTTGAAGCGTTATGAATCAGTGAGTCGATTCAGCGGTTTGAAGCGTTATGAATCAGTGAGTCGATTCAGCGGTTTGAAGCGTTATGAATCAGTGAGTCGATTCAGCGGTTTGGAGCGTTATGAATCAGTGAGTCGATTCAGCGGTTTGAAGCGTTATGAATCAGTGAGTCGATTTAGCGGTTTGAAGCGTTATGAATCAGTGAGTCGATTCAGCGGTTTGAAGCGTTATGAATCAGTGAGTCGATTCAGCGGTTCTGATCGCCAAAGTCACGTATTTCAGCAGTTTGACACGCCATCCGAATCATGAATCGACTCACTTATTCATAACGCTTCGAAGCTTCATGATGCAGTGTTTTGAAATCGGTCATCACTATATAAGTCGTTATTTAGGTTTTAGCACAAAAACTATTCTCGTCGCTTCATAAAGTTATTGTAGAAGCACTGTAGTGAGATGGATTTTGTGGGTCTTGAGAGTGTACATTGAGCCAATGGAGGTCTTTCTGAGCCATCGGATTTCAACACAAATATCTTCATCTGTGTTCTGAAGATGAACGGAGGTCTGACGGATGTCCAACGACATGAGGGGACGTCATTAATGACACAATTTTCATTTTTGGATGAACTAACCCTTTAAGAGATTGCACTTTGTGCATTGGAAGCACTCAAATGTCTGTTTTGTAAAGCTACCTCTGTAAAACAGGAAGTTATTTATTCATTTTTCAGAAGTTGTAGCATATTCCTTTAGTAAAGCTACAGAACTTGTTTGACTCAATGTTTTGTAAATGTGAGCCGTGTGTTTATTAAGGTCTTCAATAAAACAAGATGAGAACTTAAATATTCCCAGCACTTTCTGTGATGTAGTGCTTTTTTAAAATCTTTTTCATCAAACCGCAGTTTTTGCAAGTTCCCGCAATTTTATCGCATAAAATTGCATAAATATCCCGCATTTTCCATCGCATTTTTAAAGAAAACTTGCCGCATTTTTCTGGAAGGACTGACTAACTATTAATAAGCAGTAAATAGGAGTTTATTGAGGCAGAAGTCATAGTTATTAGTGTGAATTGGACCCTAAACTAAAGATGGTGTTGTATCTGAGAGAGCTTCTGGGAACATTGTATGTTATCCTTAAAGTATGGCTTCAGTTAATGGCCGTCATTGTGGCCCTCTGGAGAGTGTTGTTCAAGACCCCTACGACTAAACAAATTGAGGAGTGACCTCTTGCTCGGGTGTATTTACCCTTGACAGGTGCATGAATCACAGCCACTCTGCTCCAGCTCACCACGAGCTACACAGCTTTAATGATCCTGTTCATCAACAGAGCCGCACCGCAAACATGCTGCAGATCAACAGCCAACCAAATGACATGCGTGTAAGTGGAAATGAAGAGTTAACCCATTTCTGCCCCAATTTTTCTGAATGGTTTCTATGTGAACATGTTCTGCATTTATTTCCCCCAGGTTTTAGTTTTTTCTTTTTCTTGAAAATCGTATTTGAATGTGGGCAAATATGTCGTATGCCCCTTCAATGTCAAATTTGACTCGGAGGAGAACATTTGGCATCTAACTCAAAATAACTGCTTTCGACAGATCAATCTTTATTCATAAACAAATTTATTGTGTATAAAAGTCGAAGAACATTCGATGCAAACTCAAAAAAAGCTGCATCTATCTTATAATCTGTTGAATATGAAAACAAATGAAACACATTTGTCTTAAAGTGGTGGAACATAGAATAAAGTGCAGCCGTTGAGTTGCCCTAACAGGGCATTGTGTATCAAAAAGTTAAATGAAAATAAATTAATATAATGACGAAAAAATTACATCTATATAACAAAAATAAATAGTCCCATAGTATTCAATGGCTGACTGTAGTAGGTGATTTCATATAATAATGTAAATGTAAAACTCATTACTTGTCTGAATTTCCACATTATAATGGAATCATAAGCTACTAGTCATAAGAAGAATTAGGGTCATTGACCGATTAGAATGAAACGCATCCAAACTGGATGAAGGGTCCTCCATATTTTGGCCCTTACAAGTCATAATATCATAAAATATGATATTTGTCCCTATCGAATTAAGGTCTACTGTACAGTAGAGATGTCAGTTAAAGGGTTAAGTTATGTTTTAGGTGGGATATTATGAAAACAAATCTTGATTTATTAACCTGTTAACCCAGTATACCCCATTTCCCCATTATATGTACTTACAAGTCATTTGCCCACCAGCAACTATAGTTGCCGCTTGGACTTTTGACTAAGTGTACAAAAAACTATAGCTCTGTTGTAAGATTTGTTTTTTTGGTGATTCTAGAGACCTTCACTATTATTTAGATATATATATGTCAACAAAAAATACTTATTAGTAACCTTTGTTTGGGAGGGTTTGCCTTCATTATGCTTCCTGGAAGTAGGGGTAGGAAGTTGGCAGCCTCATGTGACAGGAAGGAAGTTTTTTTTCTCTTGAAATCCTTTATTTAGTTGTTTTCTTGCGTGTCATTGAGATAAAAAATATGGATACTATCTAGAAAAATATGTACAAAAGGAAAATGACAACTATACACTGCGGCAACTATAGTTGCCGGTGGGCTTAAATGCAGAGCAGGGTTATTAGAGTTAACTAAGAGGTTGTTTACATGACAATTTTCAATTAAAAATAGAGAAATTGTATGCCGCTCATTTACATGACAACAGCGTATTAAGTGTTCAGTCTATTGGCACGTAGTAGTGCGGATCGACGTGCACTCTAACGGCAGATACTGCCCACAACCCATTGCGAGATGGACGAGGATTCGATTAAAACTACAAACGCGGATAAAAAGTGTTAAAAAACTGCAAACATGACGGTTATGCGAGTCCGACGGTTAAAGGGTTAGTTCACCCAAAAATGAAAATTATGTCATTAATTACTCACCCTCATGTCGTTCGACACCCGTAAGACATTCGTTCATCTTCGGAACACAAATGAAGATATTTTTGTTGAAAGCTGATGGCTGAGAAAGGCCTCCATTGACATTCAGTACATTTACACTCAAAAGACCCATAAAAGGCACTAAAAACGTCGTTACAAAGTCCATCTCACTACAGTGGCTCTACAATAATTTTACGAAGCGACGGCAATAGTTTTTGTGCGGAAAAAAAAATCAAAATAACGACTTTATTCTACAAGTTCTTGTCTTCCTTGTCTGTCTCTGCCGTGAACTCACGAAGCACCACGACGCATGCGCGAGAATATCCCGCATTATATTTCACCTGCAGCAGCATTGTGAACTTTTGTAATGATACGTTTGGCCATTAACTTTTAAATGCACCATTATATTTAAACTGCAAACACATGAGAGGAGTCTCTGCATTAAAGACACACGCATAGACATATAAAATATAAAAAAACAGACAAACAAAATAAGCGTTTTTGATTTTTTGGGTTATAAATTCATTTTTGAAAGTGTATATCTCCGGCCCTGTGTGCTCTAGCACCCTGCAGACAGTTTGGGCCGTTTCCAGCTTATGTCAGCAAACACTGGAAAAAAATATTTCACTGACACTGGGATATTGGTATGGGATCCATTTGAATAAATTTTGCATACATGATACAGACAAAATTATTTTTCCCCAGTATTTTCTGGAATCTAGTGGAAACAGCCCAAACTGTCTGCAGGGTGCTAGAGCACACAGGGCCTTTCAAAACTGAATTTATTAAGAGCTCCGACAACATATACTTACATGTTTATCACTTTCAGCAGTGGTTTATGTAACTTCAATGGGTTTCCTTTAAAATGACACCAAAATTGTGTATTTAGAGACCACTGTGTGTGTGTATGGGAAGCTTTTCAATTTGGGTCGGCCAAATCCAGGTGGAAATCCCAAAAATGGTCCCAGAGTTTAAGAGGTTAAGCAATTTTACTCTGACTAAAGTGTTTACGTGATATAATAAATGGACAAATTATTGCATGAATAATTGTTTGACATTGCATAATGTAACGGCAATGCACAACTTAAAATAAATATTTTTTAAGCATTATTTTATTTCTAAAATAACAAAAAAACGGAAATAAAAATGAATAAAAGCCAGATTAAATACTAATAAAAAAGTTACAAAAAATTTAACTATATCTAAGAAAATATAAAAAGAACTCAAAATATTATTATAGTATCTCAATAATACTAAAATAGCACTTATGCAAAGTAAAATAACAGCGCATCTGTTAAAATCACCGAAATCTGCACTGCAAATGCACAACATCATCAATGAAATAAATCTATATGCGACAAAATAAAAATATATCATAATAATAATAAAACGAATAAACAGAACATTCTAATGTTAAACGTTTGGTGGATGTTACATCAAGGTTGTGTACATGTTAGTTATATTCTTATATTGCAGCGTTCTTTAATGATTTGTTTTATTTATTATTATTTATTACTATTTATTTCACTGTAACTTACATTTTTAAGTACAATCAACTCGGATGTTTAACCTCTTAACTGTCACCGTCCCGCTAACGGGACACCTGGCACTCTTTTTTTGATCACCTTTTTTTCGTATCATATGTTTTAGTAATAATCATAAATTAGGGATCATTCGAAAGCTTACGAACTCAAAATTCATCCTGTAAAACCTGTTTTGAAATTGGACATTGCGTTACCATGGAAATGGTACTTTAAATTCTTTTAGCAGGCTCCTCCCCTAGTGGGCGGTGTCATGTTTCATATTACAACATTTATTTTAACTACTTTATAATCAAAATCTTTTCCAATCTTGACAAAACATATCGTCGGAAAGGTCTGAGTCTCAAGGTTCCATATTTGGTGACCGTTTTGTGATGGAAGTGACATTTGGACAGAAAATTACAGGAAAATGCATCAAAAAAACAATAAATGGAATTGAATGACTCCCGGTGGCTATTTTTGGTACAGCGCCTAAACAAAATCTCATGGGAACTTCAATTTTTGTGATATCAACTTCAAATTTGGAACACAACTTGGTTAGACATATGGCTGTGATTTTATAGTAATTTAAGATTAAAACATTTTTGTAAAATATATATTTTATATAAAATAAAAAAAATTTTAGTACAGTATTTTTTATTTACAGTAAATTTAAACTTCCATGACTTTTTCATACTTTCTTATTTTGAATTGCTTTGTATTGCACTTTAGAAATAATCTGCCGAGTGTCTGCTTTAAAACAAGACCAAACTTAGGTCTATATTCCAAAGCATTCTTGAATTACAGCCCTTTAAGTTTGGATAGTGCATTTTCATGTGTATTCTCAAAAAGGGGGGTGACTGTTAAGGGGTTAAGTTATTTCAACTTAAATGACATTCAACTGACTTCAAAAATGAGTTGAATCTAGTATAACTTATAAAAAAGTAGAAAATGGCTTATTTTGATGAGTTAAAGCAATGCGGAAGCATATGTTGTTGTAACTTATCACTGTAAAAAATAGTATGATCAATAAGTTAACAAGTTTAAATATTTCTGCTGTATATACTGAACAAGACAACTCAGTATATACAAGTTGTTAGGTTTCACTAATGTTTAGATAGCACTCCACTCACAGGGACACTGTAACGTTCCCACAACCAACATGGAATGTTTGGGAAACGTGCTTCAGCGCAGACCACTTATAATGGGAACATTCTTTTTGTTTTGTCGCGCTGTCGCGTCGTTCGCTCTCTGCGTAGACAGGGTGTGAGGCTCTTTGTGAAGTGTTCTGCGACATGAAGGGCTACGACCTCTGACCCCCCCCCTCTCATATCTGGCCCCTCTGCACTTCAGGGCCAAGAGCCTCCCTCCCTCCCTCCCTCCCTCGCTCCCTCCCGGACCGGCGTATGATTTATTCACCAGCTCTCGCTGTGGCCTGGCTTTGTGACCCCCTCCCATTGTGTGTTTGGAGAGGGTTGGGGCGGCAGGGGTTCGGGACCGTCAGCGTGAACAAACAGCCGGTCGTGCCGCAGTGTCCGCCGTGTTACACTGACTCACACTCGCAGCTCTGTACGGAAGAGTCGCCCATCTGGCCTCGTTCCTCTCCAAAGCTGCAGAAAGACTCAGAATCGAGTCTGATTAGTTCGTGTTTCAACTCTTTCCTCCAGAGGAACGACTTTCCATGCTGTGAAGCGAGTCATGCGTGTTTAACCCCTCCGGGTTTAGCCTTTCACACTGTTTGGTCCAAATCCGTGTTCAGTTCTCTCTGTCTGAATCGCATTTGTGTCAGTATGCAGGTAGTCCAGCTACAGAGAGCATTCATGACTCTGTTTGACATTGCATAATGTAATAGTAATGCATAATACACGTTATGCATCTCCTCTGACTTTGAGCAAGCACAGAACGCTGTGGATGTTTACATGTTACAAAGTCTGTTAGTCCAACGGTGCAAAAATCTGACTGGTGAGATTTTACTCTGACTAAAGTGTTTACGTGATGTAATAAAAAGACAAATTATTGCATGCAGAATTGTTTGACATTGCATAATGTAACGGCAATGCGCACCTGAATATTTGACATATTAAATACACTTTGTGTGTGTTTGGGACTTTTGGTGCAAGCACACATTTCTGAGGCCGAATGTAACGTGATTAATGTGTTTACACGCATCAAAGTCTGTTAGTCCAGCTTTTCAAAAATTGGACTGCTGCGATTTTACTTTGACTTAAGTGTTTGCACTACATTATAAAAAGAGAAATGATTGCATGTTTAATTGTTTGACATTGTATAATGTAATGGCATTCGTCAACGACCTTTTTTCACTGACGAAAACGAGACGATAACTAAATAAAAACTAGTGTTGGATGACAAAAACTATGACGAAAACCTACTGTCATTTTCGTCAATAAATAAAAACGAGACGAAAATGTTAGAGAGGGACAATTAGGGAAGAAATCCAGTCAGAACTGATGTCCTGTGTAACAGATGCGCACATTTGATCTGAACTGATCTAACCGCTGGAAAACACGGCTCGCGCATCCCCAATCCAGCGCTCCAGAGCGGCTCACAATCAATGAATAGCGCACATTTATGCCGGGCAATTGTTTATGAACTAATGCTGATGAATAATGACAAAGTTTACTTTACCATGTTTATATAGTAATGTGTTTTAGACGGTTGTAACAATGCATATTTCATCTCCTGAACATGAATGAGCTCCTGCAACTGCAATAGTAAGGCGCAGACATTTCAAAATAAGAGTCCCGGTGTATTTCGAGCTTGTTTATAATTAAAAGTCACACATTATATATTCGTTTTTTGTTACACAATAAACTATATTTAATTTAATTCCCATTTAATTCATAGTCAGGAGGAAAGACCAGTATTTGACACATATTCAATAAAGTGTCAGGGTTATAATAGTTCACTAAAACCATTAAAAAAAATCTTCATTACTTGAAATTAAATAAATGTTAACTGAAATTAAAAAAATTAATAAACAAACTAATTTTAAGCTTTAGCTTAACCTGATATGGCCTACTAACTAAAACAGAAATACAAACAGAGGCGCTGGAAGTCAGTCACAGCTGGGGGTGCTGAGAGAAAGTCAGTCTATATAGTGACGTCACACTAAAAGCTCTATTCTAAGCGATATTCATTTTTTTGAATTAATTTGAATGGCCCAGATAATTTAGATTTAAGTTATTGACAATATTTTATACTCAATTTTGAACGTTGTAAACTACAACAGGCGGCAAACTTGAATACTAACACACTTTGTGTCGCAGCAGCCACAGCAGCAAACAACACTGAACTAATGCATAAAAACGGCAAATGCATGGATGCGGGTGAGAGATGTGACTCACGTCCAGGTTATCGCCAGTCGCCAGCGGTTGAGTTGGACACGGAGTTGGTGGCAGTTGAATCATCCACGCTCATCCTTGAAACTTTTATTTTTTTAGGGTTTTTAAAAAACTCAGAAATTCTCTTTTTCGACATGCTTAAATTCACACAGCGCTCCGTGTGTCTAACTGAAATTACGTCCCTCATTCACGTTGCACAGCAACGATAGTCTACATTTGATTGGTTAATACACATCTTGATTTTATTTGAATAAATTCAACTCAACTCAACTCAAACATATATCTGCACAGTCTCTTTTCATAGAAAAATCTCATATTCCAGTATAAATATACAGTATATAATAATAATATATATATTTTTTTCCCAGCAGTTAAACAGTAGCCCACAGACAGGGGGTGCTGCAGCACCCTCAGCACCCCCACTTCACGCGCCACTGAATACAAAGTTACAAAAACTATATAGATGTTTCTTAAAAACAAACAAAAAAAGTGAACTGAGTCAAAAACAAAATGTCAGTTCAAGTGACAGCCGGTTATGTAACGCTTAAATGCTTAATGTATTACAATTGAACTAAACTCATTAGATTTTAGTCGACTAAAACTAGACTAAAACTAAAAACAATTCAGGTTTTCCACTCTGGAAGACTATGGCAGCCCATAGAAGCGTTCGGTAAAAAGTTGTGAAATTTGGCACACTGATAGAGGACAGTCCAAACATTCAGCACAGAAGATTTGGAGTCTCTAACTTGATCCTTCTAGCGCCACCAACTGGCCAAAGTTTCACTTACATTTATGCTAATAACATTTGAACCATAAGCGCTAGAAACAAAATTCATAAAAATTTCCTTCCCAAAAAAATTACTTTTCCGAACTCCTCCTAGACAGTTTGTCTGACTTTCACAAAAATCAGATCATCTTCAGATAAAACCAACTGTTCTCGAATAACGCGTGAACGAATTTGACGGAGAGCTCACCAAATTGGACTAAATCTCCGCAACCCTTTAGCGTATTCAGACCAAAGTTGGTACATGTCATCCTAAGCATGACCAGAGGGTACATTAAGGGTGTGAACCTACACTGGTCTCGCGGTTTCGGTTCGATTACGATTATCATGCCATCGATTCGGTTCAATTCGCAATGCATCACAATGTATAACGCACAAACTACTGAATGTAAAGTCGTAGGTGCTCAACAATACGATCTTATCAGTACTGTTACTGCACTCGCTCCTATTGCGGTCTTTGATTTTGAAATGAGATGATGATCAAAAAAATGCTGCTCATATCTCGGTTTTCGGTGACGGGAACTCTGCATATAGTGCGGGAATTGAAGATCGGATTTATATCCGTTTTGCGGAGACACAAGTGTAAATGAAATCGTGTTGATAAGTCAGATAGCTTTGATTTACACACAGTGTGTGTGTTCTCCAGGTCGTGCTTATCAGGTTGTTCATAAAAGCCGAAATGTGCCCAGATGTCGGCTTTTAAAGTAGTTAGAACATTTGAATTACTCACACTCACGACTTGCATCCCTATGCCATTGTCTGCTACAGAAGCTTCAGAAGTTATTAAGCAAAAACAGGCATGAATTGAATAGTCTCTACGATGATTATTGCGACAAAGCACTATGCGACAAATGACGTCAGAAAATAATCAGTACATTATAATCGGTTATGGTCTATCCTCATTTGCATCGCGATGCATCGTAGAAACTATTAATTTCGACACCCCTGGGGTACATGCAGCTTTTCAGCACAGCGCCACCTACTGGTCTGGAGATATGAAAAATGCCTGTTTTTGCTTAATAACTTCCGAATGGTTTGCCTCTCCTGATTCAGTGCATCATGCCAAGTCAAACGATACCCAATTGTCCCATATTGGCTATTGTGGGCATCTGCCATTTTGAATTTGGTCCTAAAATGCTGTATTTTAAGAACGCATTAGCGCATAGTTATCGGGACCATGCCCTGAAAGAACACCATTTTGTGATCAAAAGTTATAATGGAATTTCTACAAATGCTAATAACTTTTGATTAATTTGAAGGAAACTGGTCTTGATATATTCCTTGGGTCATGCCGAGAACAGTGAATGACCAATTATGTCAATTTGCTGAATCTTCCAGTCCGCCATTTTGAATTTCTCTGAAAACCTACTTTTTCGAACTCCTCCTATACCGCTGGTCTGATTTTCAGCAAAATTGGCGCAAATCATCTTCAGACCATGCCGGCAAAAAGTTATCAAAAGCTTTTCGATGGACCAAACAGTCCTCGAGTAACACAACAACGGATTTGTTGGCATGATGCCAAGCTGATTCTGAGGCTGAAACTCTGCAATGCTTTGGCACATTGACAACAAACTTTTAATGTGTCATTGTCTGCTACTGACCACACCATAATAATCTGATAACAGCGTCATCTATTGGTGAAAAGTGATACGCAAGGTAATCATATTACAAGTGATTGTATTTGTGATATTTCTTAGCCTAGAAATCTAGACGCACCCTTGCGGCAGCAAATCAGCGAGGGTCGTCTAGCAACTCTCCGTTAGCTTGCGAGCTGGAAAAACCAAACTCTGGTCAGGCCAATCATATCATGTATAGAGTCAGTGGGCGGGCTTAACATAATGACGGCAGAGTTGCTGAGGTTCCGTGGTGCTACTTGTAAACAAAGAAGCTGGCGAACAGCGGTCTTTCGAACCGGCTTTGGTCGCGACTCTGGAAGAGTTAAGCTTTTCTTTGAGAAAAGAACAAAGAACGGCACTGAAGTCATTCTTAAGAAAGGAAGATGTGTTCAGAGTTTTGCCGACCAGATAGGGCGAAAGTTTAATCTATCAACCAGCTCCGCTTCAGCTTTTTCATTGCTCTGGTTGGTTGTAGCGCTATCCTATTGCGTGCAGAGGGAATTTGAAAGACAACCGTTTATCCCTGCCAATGGTGTATTCCCAGACCCAACATCTTGATGCGGCTCTGGCTTGTCAGGCTAGATATTTCTGCCAATACTATTGCTTTAATTACTCATTGTTGCAGTTTTTCTGAAGCTCACAGCCATTGGTACCTTTTGTGCTTGGCCCCGATAATTGCTGCTTGCAGCTATATTTAAATATTTGACTAATCAAATACATTAAAGGCAAATTATTGCTGGAATTGGACTAATGCAAATGCACATCATGTGAATACCCCAGTGAGTACTAGCAGCAGGTGCTACAGTAACTATTTCAGTTTCATTATGTTACTGATGTATTTGGTTTGGATTCACCATGCTCATTTGTCTGTCACGGATGCATTGCAAGAAATGCAAAGAATGCAAGCTGCTCTCTGACGGCCATTTATTCTGACACAAACTATAATTTGTGTGACCAAAGGCACATGATTCGTCATTAATTAATGGTTCACTTCTACAAGTTAGAACAGGCTGCAAATGCAATCAGTCCCACTTTTTCAGCAGTTTGCAATGCTGCTTTCACACTCGGTGTGTATCGAGACACACCTTTACATTCATGCATTAAGCAGTTGCTTTTATCCCAATCGACATGCATTCCCTGGGAATCCACTTCATGACTTTGGCATAGCGATAGATGCAAATGGCTCATTGTAAACATCAATGATTACAGATCGGTCAAACAAACCCTGCGTATCTCATTGGTGGAGACTCAAAGGTGTGGTTGGACGTCACATTTTCCCTGTAGCTAGTAAACTCTTTCTGACAGTAAATGAGCGTACTAGAGCGATTTCCAGCTGATTGAGGTCTATGGCAGCGTATCTCTTTTGTGCGAGCTGTGAAACCGCTGACTGCGGAACGTGAGAAGGAAAGAAAGGTGAGCGCGCAGGGACGTCCCGTACGTGGCTCCTCCTTTTGTTCTCTGTGCTCCTCTTGTATGGCCAGGAAGGCCTCAGAGACCACAGACCTGAAAAAAGCCTTCCGGCTAATCGTGACTCATCTCGCTAACCTCTGTGTCACCTCTCCTCCTCCCGATCCAAACGTCACACCTGCTTTCATGGGCTCTCCTGTGAGGACTGGATCTCCGCCGCGGGACTCACTGTATGCCCGTCCAGCTGGGAGACGCTTATCTGCCTGAATAAAACAACAACAACAACAACGACATTACCTGGGAGTGGACGGATGGGGAGAGAAACACCTTCCCAACTAGCCTTCTCTGTTCAGCCCGGCTGTGTGTCTCATACGGTAGATGATCAGACCTGTGATGATCATAAAAATAAAACTGCACTTAAATGTGATATTCGAAGAAAACAAAAATCACATTGCTAAAACTATATATACTGTACAAAAGTTGCTGCCTTACATTTTTAAGTACAATCAACTCAAATTTAAACTTAAATTACATTAAACTGACTTTAAAAATTAGTTGAATCTTGTAAAACATGTTGTCATAACTTATTGATCATATCATTTTTTACAGTATAGAAAATCTCAATTGCCTGACATGATTTCATCACAATTGAACTATTATTATCGTACAGCTCTATATTTAAAATTGGATATACACTACATTGCCAAAAGTATTGGGACGCCCCTCCAAATCACTGAGTTCAGGTGTTCAATCCCTTCATGGCCACAGGTGTATAAATCGAGCACTAGGCCTGCAGACGCTTCTACACACATTAGTGAGAGAATGGGCCGCTCTCAGGAGCTCAGAGAACCGTGATCGGTGGCCACCTGTGCAATAAGTCCAAATATTATACTAAATATTCCACGCTCAACTGTTAGTGGTGTTATAACAAAGTGGAAGCAATTGGGAACAACAGCAACTCAGCCACGAAGTGAAATCACAGAGCGGGGTCAGCGCATGCTGAGGGTCACAGAAGTCGCCAACTTTCTGCGGAGTCAAGAGCTCCACCTCCAAACTTCTGTGCCCTTCAGATGAGCTCAAGAACAGTGTGTAGAGCTTCAGGGAATGGGTTTCCATGGCCGAGCGGCTCATCCAAGCCTTACATCACCAAGTGCAATGCAAAGCGTGGGATGCAGTGGGGTAAAGCGCGCCGCCACTGGACTCTAGAGCAGGGGAGACGTGTTCTCTAGAGTGACCAATCACGCTTCTCTGTCTGACAATCCCATGGACGAGTCTGGGTTTCGCGGTTGTCAGGAGAACGGGACTTGCCTGACTGCATTGTGCCAAGTGTAAAGTTTGGTGGAGGTGGGGTTATGGGGCTGGGTTGCTTTTCAGGGGTTGGCCCCTTAGTTCCAGTGAAAGGAACTCTTAATGCTTCACCAAGACATTTTGGACAATTTCATGCTCCTAACTTTGTGGGAACAGTTTGGGAACAGCCCCTTCCTGTCCCAACATGACTGACCAGTGCACAAAGCGTCACTCCATAAAGACATGGATGAGCGAGTTTGGTGTGGAGGAACTGGACTGGCCTGCACAGAGTCCTGACCTCAACCCGATAGATCACCTTTGGGATGAATTAGAGCCGGGCCTTCTCGTCCAACATCAGTGCCTGATGTTAAACCCTACGGAATAAGAATGGGATGGCATTAAAGTTCATGTGCATGTAAAGGTAGGCGTTTTAAAACTTTTGACAATATAGTGTAGGCTATATGTATCTTTATCCACATACATACAGTACTTAATGTGATATACACGGCCACTTTATTAGGGTACACCTGCTCGTTAACGCAAGCATGGCAGCCACTCAATGCATTTAGGCATTTAGACATGATCAAGACGATCTCCTGAAGTTCAAACTGAGCATCAGAATAGAGATTGCCCATTTTAGCCCACAGATGAAGTCAAGCATTACTAGTACTAGTGCTCATATTTGAGTGTGTGTGTGTGTGTTTCGTCCTGCAGCGTTTGTGCTCCAGACATAAACGATTCCTCAAATGATACGTCTTGTTATTTTATCGAGCGATCAGACGCACGGATTTCACCTGCTGAACCATAAAACAGGTGGAAAAATCCCACAGATGCACATCGACGGAGGAACCGGAGAGCCGAATATCTCTGGACACCGCCAGGAGGATCGTTTCTTCACCCCTGCCCTGCTTTCCATCTGTGGCGGTTGTTCCTGCCTGATATTTTGATACTGTTGTAACAGGGAGAAGGTTAACACGGATTTAACACTGATACAAATCGTTTCCCGTGGGACACGAGCAGGATCTCGGCTGAAGGCCACTGACGTCCAGATCTTAATGATTTCAGTCTGACATCACACTCGTCTGCTGCGTGTATGAGCGGCTCTCACGTGTGTTTTGTTGGTTCAGGAGCGTGATGTTCACAGAGCACTTGATAGGGCGAGGGTTACAGACGCTAACAGACGTCGCGACTGCAGATGCTCGACGCTCGTGATCCCTCATGAGAACATGTCTAGAATACCTGCAGCGCTATCGGAGGAAATGAGCCTCTGCTGTCCGCAGGCCTTTGAAAATGAGGCCAGCAAACGCTTCGAATTCCTTACATTTCCACAGATACACCAGACCGGAAACACTGCTCATGTCTGGAGGAGAGAGAGAGAGAGAGTGAGAGAGAGAGAGGGAGTGAGAGAGAGAGCGAGAGAGAGTGAGAGAGAGAGAGAGAGAGAGAGAGAGAGTGAGAGAGAGAGAAAGAGGGATCTATCTATCTATCTATCTATCTATCTATCTATCTATCTATCTATCTATCTATCTATCTATCTATCTATCTATCTATCTATCTATCTATCTATCTATCTATCCATCCATTGTTCTATCTATCTATCCATCCATCCATCCATCCATCCATCCAATCTATATATTGTTTTATCCATACATTGATCTATCTATCTATCTATCTATCTATCTATCTATCTATCTATCTATCTATCTATCTATCCATCCATCCATCCATCCATCCATCCATCCATCCATCTACTTCTATCTATCAATCCATCCATCATTCTTTCTATCTATCTATCTATCTATCTATCTATCTATCTATCTAACCATCTTTTGTTCCATCCATCCATCCATCCATCCTTCTATCACCCATCCATCCATCTATCATTCTATCCATCCATCCATCCATCCATCTATCACCCATCAATCGCTCTATCCATCCATCCATCCATCATTCTATCCATCCATTTATCATCCACCCATCTATCGCTCTATCCATCCATCTATCATTGTATCCATCCATCCATCTATATATCGCTCTATTCATCCATCTATCATTCTATCCATCCATCCATTCATCAATCTATTCAATTTATTCAATCAATCGTTCCATCCATCCATCGAAGGTATAGTGTCAGTCAGATTTTTTTTTTTTTTTTAAGTCTCTTCGCCATTTACAGTATTTGATCAAACATCATGTAAAAGTAGTGAGATATTATTATTATTATTAATATGAGAATTTCCTGCTCGGGAAACATTTATGATTATTATCAGTGTTGAAAACAGGTTCATATTATTGTGGAAACTATGATAAATATTTTACGGATTTGTTGATGAGTAGAAAGTTCAAAAGAACAGCATTTATTTGAAATAGAATATTGTGTAACATTATATCACTTTTGCACGGCGGGTCACGCCGGGTCAACTCAAAACCAAGAGGGAGAGCTGAATCCAAATGCAAAATTGTTTAATAACAAAATAAACATAACAAAACCACAGCGATCAGAGAACCAAGGAACAGATAACAGAATGAGTCACACCAAACGTACATCCATGTAGGACAAGACCTGACCAAGAACATAGGAGACACAAGGGTTTAAATACACAGGGGCAAACAAGCTCAACAAATTAACAAGTCACACCTGGGGGCGACTAATCAACATGAAAAACTACAAAGAACTACAAAACATGGCACAAAACAGGAAATAACAAAAGAGTCTACACAAGACAGGGAAACACAGGCTGGAATCATGACAGAGCCCCCCACTTAGGGAGCGGATTCCAGACGCTCCAAAGGAAACAGTCTAGGAGGGTGGTGGAATGGAGGCAGAACAGGGGGAGGGATGGTGGGCCAGGCCCGTGCAGGGGCACAGGACTTGGACCCAGACATGGCAGAGACGGGCCTGGGAGCATGGGCAGACCTGGGCCATTTAGCATTGGCGGACCTGGACCGTGGAGCTTGGGAGGACCTGGACTGTCAGGCGTGGGCGGACCTGGACTCTGTGGCGTGGGCGGCCCTGGACCCTGTGGCGTGGGCGGCCCTGGACCCTCAGGCGTGGGCGGACCTGGACCCTCAGGCGTGGGCGGACCTGGACCCTCAGGCGTGGGCGGACCTGGACCCTCAGGCGTGGGCGGACCTGGACCCTCAGGCGTGGGAGGACCTGGACCCTCAGGCGTGGGAGGACCTGGACCCTCAGGCGTGGGAGGACCTGGACCCTCAGGCGTGGGAGGACCTGGACCCTCAGGCGTGGGAGGACCTGGACCCTCAGGCGTGGGAGGACCTGGACCCTGTGGCGTGGGAGGACCTGGACCCTGTGGCGTGGGAGGACCTGGACCCTCAGGCGTGGGAGGACCTGGACCCTCAGGCGTGGGAGGACCTGGACCCTCAGGCGTGGGAGGACCTGGACCCTGTGGCGTGGGAGGACCTGGACCCTGTGGCGTGGGAGGACCTGGACCCTCAGGCGTGGGAGGACCTGGACCCTCAGGCGTGGGAGGACCTGGACCCTCAGGCGTGGGAGGACCTGGACCCTGTGGCGTGGGCGGACCTGGACCCTGTGGCGTGGGCGGACCTGGACCCTGTGGCGTGGGCGGACCTGGACCCTCAGGCGTGGGAGGACCTGGACCCTCAGGCGTGGGAGGACCTGGACCCTGTGGCGTGGGAGGACCTGGACCCTCAGGCGTGGGCGACCATGGCGGCAACGGCAGTTAACCAGGCCATGGCGGCAACGACAGTTCAACAGACCATGGCGGTAACGGCAGTTCAACAGGCCATGGCGGTAACGGCAGTTCAACAGGCCATGGCGGTAATGGCGGTTCAGGGGGCCAAAGAGGCCCATGTACCCCCTGCCCCCCCCCCAAAATTTTCTTGGGCGGGACAGCGGGGCCGTGGGCTGGAGCCTTCTCTGGATGCTGGTCAGTGGCTGGAGCCATCTCTGGACGCTGGTCAGTGGCTGGAGCCATCTCTGGACGCTGGTCAGTGGCTGGAGCTATCTCTGGACGCTGGTCAGTGGCTGGAGCCATCTCTGGACACGTGACTGGAGGCGGAGCCCTCTCTGGACTCGTGACTGGAGGCGGAGCCCTCTCTGGACTCGTGACTGGAGGCGGAGCCCTCTCTGGACTCGTGACTGGAGGCGGAGCCCTCTCTGGACTCGTGACTGGAGGCGGAGCCCTCTCTGGACTCGTGACTGGAGGCGGAGCCCTCTCTGGACTCGTGACTGGAGCCATCTCTGGATCGGCAGAAGTGACGTGAAGCTCTGTCTCTGGATCGGCAGAAGTGACGTGAAGCTCTGTCTCTGGATCGGCAGAAGTGACGTGAAGCTCTGTCTCTGGATCGGCAGACATGATGGGACGAGATTCTGGACTGGCGGCCATATTATATTCCTCCTCTGCTATCCCCACAGTGTAAGATGAGCCACTTATTTGAAGGGCGTAGTCCAGGAATTCTACCAGCGACCCTCGAGGACCATCACGAGTGAGTATGGGTTGGTAGTGGTCATTGAGTCCGTAGCAATAAAAATCAATGAGGGCAAAGTCTGGGAAGTCTGTGAGGTAGGCAAAATCCAAAAAGTCTTTGGTGTGGTCCTCGAGGGAATGGTTGCCTTGTTGGAGCCGAATTAAACTAATTGCTGGATCCATAGTTGGTCAGGTCTTCTGTCACGCCGGGTCAACTCAAAACCAAGAGGGAGAGCTGAATCCAAATGCAAAATTGTTTAATAACAAAATAAACATAACAAAACCACAGCGATCAGAGAACCAAGGAACAGATAACAGAATGAGTCACACCAAACGTACATCCATGTAGGACAAGACCTGACCAAGAACATAGGAGACACAAGGGTTTAAATACACAGGGGCAAACAAGCTCAACAAATTAACAAGTCACACCTGGGGGAGACTAATCAACATGAAAAACTACAAAGAACTACAAAACATGGCACAAAACAGGAAATAACAAAAGAGTCTACACAAGACAGGGAAACACAGGCTGGAATCATGACAAAAGCACATATAGCCTGATTTATTTCTCCTGTTGAAAAGCATCAATAATAAAAACTAAACTAATGTCACTTTTCCCAGAATGCAGTGGAATGAAGCATTAGATCACATCACACAATCTGCAGGAACGCTTCATGGTAAAATTATTCAGCTGAACTAACAACACTCGATAAACCTTTTCACGTTCTTTTCCTGTCTTATCCGTCCTGCTGCGCTCGCATTAGAGCTCAAGTCCACGTACAAGTGTGTGTGTGTGTGTGTGTGTGTGTGTTCGTTGGTAGGGGGGGGGGGGGGGGATGGGGGGTGACGGGTCACGCGGAGTAACCTGAGAGGTCTGACCCCGGGTACAACTGAATCTAAGCGGAACCAGCCCTTTAAAAGCGCGAGTTCAGTGTGTGTGTGTGTGTGTGTGCACGCTCGTCCAGAGCAGTGACAATATCCAGGTCCCTGTGCGAGACATGTGCTATTGCTGATGTATTTCAGGTCTTCTGGTGTGTGAGATAGCACTTTTGAGATTCCAGAGCCTCAATGAAATCCAGACGGCCGTCGCTCCGATCGTCCTGACCTGCTCTTGACATCACATCCACTTCTCCTGCCTCTGTTTGCGTTCTCCGAGGAGATCTGGCCTTCTCGAGGGTGGCGGCAAACATCTCGGCAGTTTGTTTGTTTGCATTGCTGTGGTCTTTATTCCCCGGTCATTCAGAAGACATGTGTGGGCAACTGACTGACTGACCCGAGCTTTATTAGTGCCTTCATTAACTTCCCAAATACAGAGAATTGAAAAGTTACATTGCAGTCAGAGCGTGAGACTGTTTACATTTTTGTTGTATAAAGCATGAAAAGTTTGAATATTATATAGACAGTACCAGTCAAAAGTTTAGTAACATTACTATTTTTAATGTTTTTCAAAGAAGTCTCGTCTGCTCATCATTTATTTGCATTTATTTGCTCAAAAATACAGAAAAAAATGTAATTGTGAAATATTATTACAATTTAAAATAATGGTTTTCTATTTTAATATACTTTAAAATATTATTTATTTCTGTGATGCAAAGCTGAATTTTCATCAGAATATGATCCTTCAGAAATCATTCTCTAGTCTAAACCATTGTTTTAAATTATAAATATATTTAATATACACACATTATGATACGCTCATCGAGCATTTTATTTAATCAAAAAACAGAATAAAACAGTAATACATCAAGCCTGCATTTATTTGATCAAAATACAGAGAAAAATATTGATATATATTTATTAAATATGTGTGTATATATATATATATCCATCCATCCATCCATCCATCCATCCATCCCTCCATCCATCCATCCATCTATCATCCATCCATCCATCTATCATCCATCCATCCATCCATCCATCCATCCATCTATCGTTCTATCTATCCATCCATCTATCGAGCTATCGTTCTATCTATGCATCCATTCATTCATTCATGCATCTATCGTTCTATTTATGCATCCATTCATCCATCCATCCATCTATCATTCTATCCATCCATCCATCCATCCATCCATCCATCCATCCATCCATCCATCCATCCATCCATCTATCGTTCTATCTATCCATCCATCTATCGAGCTATCGTTCTATCTATGCATCCATTCATCCATCCATCCATCTATCATTCTATCCATCAATCCATCATTCTATCCATCTATCATTCTATCCATCTATGTATTGTTCTATCTATCTATCTATCTATCTATCTATCTATCTATCTATCTATCTATCTATCTATCTATCTATCTATCTATCTATCTATCTATCTATCTATCTATCTATCTATCTATCTATCTATCTATCTATCTATCTATCTATCTATCTATCTATCTATCTATCTATCTATCTATCTATCTATCTATCTATCTATCCATCCATCCATCCATCCATCCATCATTCTATCTATCCATCCATCATTCTATCCATCTATCCATCTATCATTCTATCCATCTATCTATCATTCTATCCATCTATCTATTGTTCTATTTATCAATCCATCTATCTAGCTATCATTCTATCCATCAATCTATCATTCTATGTATCCATCCATCTATCTAGCTATCATTCTATCCATCTATCTATCATTCTATCCATCCATCCATCATTCTATCCATCTATCATTCTATCCATCTATCTATTGTTCCATCCATCCATCCATCCATCCATCCATCCATCCATCCATCCATCCATCCATCCATCCATCCATCCATCCATCCATCCATCCATCCATCATTCTATCCATCTATCTATTGTTCTATTTATCAATCCATCCATCTAGCTATCATTCTATCCATCAATCTATCATTCTATGTATCCATCCATCTATCTAGCTATCATTCTATCCATCTATCTATCATTCTATCTATCCATCCATCATTCTATCCATCTATCATTCTATCCATCTATCTATTGTTCTATCTATCCATCCATTCATCCATCTATCATTCTATCCATCTATCTATTGTTCCAGCCATCCATCCATCCATCCATCCATCCATCCATCCATCCACCCACCCATCCATCCATCCATCCATCCATCCATCCATCCATCCATCCATCCATCCATCCATCCATCCATCCATCCATCCATCCATCCATCCATCCATCCATCCATCCATCCATCATTCTATCCATCTATCTATTGTTCTATTTATCAATCCATCCATCTAGCTATCATTCTATCCATCAATCTATCATTCTATGTATCCATCCATCTATCTATCTAGCTATCATTCTATCCATCTATCTATCATTCTATCTATCCATCCATCATTCTATCCATCTATCATTCTATCCATCTATCTATTGTTCTATCCATCCATCCATCCATCCATCCATCCATCCATCCATCCATCCATCCATCCATCCATTCATCTATCCATAATATATTTATTATATATGTGTGTGTGTGTATATATATATATATATATATATATATCTCAAATTACACTGATTTGAGTAATGCTGTTGAAAATCCAGCTTTGCATTACAGGAATACATTACATTTTAAAATATATTCACATATAAAATTGTTATTTTAATTGTAATACTATTTTTACTGTATTTTTATCAAATAAATGCAGCATTGGTGAGCAGAAGAGACTTATAATACAATAATAAATGAAATAATTCATATATTTTCAAATAATTTATATAAGTCTCATATTTAATCAGGAGCTCTGGTTTTCACTTCCAGAACAATATTTGTTAAATGCTAATGCAGGTTTAATTTATAGTGTAGGCATTCAAAGGAGCTTAGCAACAAAAAAAAACCCTCTTAAAAGTCTCCACTATTTCCAAAACATTTCTCGTTAGGATCTGCAAACCTGCCTGTCATAATGTTGACACTAGAGTAAGTGATCGCTTCCCTCGGACGGCCTTTAAAAGGACGGAGAGGCCCGGGCGCAGATGCTCGTCTCCAACCTCGATGCGAGACATGATGAGCCGATAAGATCAGGAGGAATTCAGCAGCAAAGCTCCTCTATAAACATGATCATGGAGATCCATCTGCGCTCCTCGCTGCTTATTACTGGTGTTTGCCAAGTCAAGCATCACTGCTACTAGTGACTTTCAGCCTTCATGCCCTTTCAGTCAACTACAATCGAGTAAAAAACAAGACCTTAGCAACTCCCTGGCAACCACCCACAACACTCCAGCATCACCGCAGCTGCAGGAATTCCTGTCATTTCTTTCTGTGGATCTGCAGCTCCTCCGTCCGAGCTTTACACACTCGCGGGTGCCATGGATCATGTTTAATTACATTAGAAATCACCCAGTGGATTTAGAGTGTAAACACTGTAAACAGGCCCTCAGCTGTGCGGGTATTTATGTGTGCGTGTGTTGATGTTATGCAGGTTTATTGCGGAGAGCTAAAGTTCAGTCGAGTGCTTTGTAAGGTCTGGACTCCATCGCAGTTTCATTGGCCAAGGACCGCCCAGAGGCCGTCTGACAGACATGCAACGCAACCAATCACGGTTAGTTTGGTTCAGCGTCATGTTTGGGGCGTACTTTTGGAAATCCAGCGTTCAGTTGATCCTGATAAGCACTCACTGTCACAGTTGTAAAAACAACGGCTTTCTTTTTTTATTAAAGGTGCACTATGTAAAAATGTTTCAGTCAAATATCCAAACACCACTAGGCCAGTGTTATATATTTTGTTCAGTTGAGTACTTACAATATCCCAAATGTTTTCAACTATTTGTAAATCGTGAGATGCTGTTTTAACCGAGGAACCGGGGTGTGAGGGCGTGGCCTGTCGATGACATCATATCTGCGTTCCACTCGGATTGCGGTTTTATTCTGTGGAAACGCTTTCCTCTCACTGTAGTGTGAACAAGTGTCAAAGCACAGAGTAACATCATCACATCCTCAACACACTCAGATGTGTGTAATATGATCAGAGCTGCGTTACCTCACACTCATGAGCGGAGGAGCGGAAGTGGCGCCGGCGACTGTGGCATAATAAAAGTCCCGCTGCTCACGCGGCGTGTGTTGCGTTCATCTTATTAACAATCGCTCCAGCGGTTCCTCAGCTCCACAACACTCGGGCCTGCTCTGCTTCAGACTACAGTAACATTAATAATCACATCCACATGATTTCTGCCCGAGTCCTATCCCGATTCTTTCCCACCGGCTGAGGTGAAGACCACATGTCTCAGGATTCTGCGTTCAAACGTGACATCATCAAACTACGCCTTTGTTGTCACTTCTTCTTGAGTCTCTCCATCATTGTCCGGCTACGGTTTGAGCAGCTCATTTGCTATCTATCTATTTGCTCATATAACAGTGCAACAAATAAATGTAGGAATATAATATAATATATATATATATATATATATATATATTAATCAGAAAATAAGTAACCATCTAGGCATTATTATGCCATTATTATTATTAAGCATACATTATTATGCCAGCCCGCAGCTCTACAGATGTCTGTCAGCGAGGCGCCTTGAGCCAGCGCCCAGGAGGAAGCTACACTCCTTGTGGAGAGCGCTCGCAACCCGAACGGGCAAGGCACGTCTTGCGTTTGGTACGCTAAGACGATAGCATTCACTATCCAATAGGCTAACCTCTGCTTGGAGACAGCCTTTCCCTTCTGCTGGCCTCCGAAACAGACGAAGAGCTGCTCTGAGGTCCTAAAGCTTTGTGTCCAGTCAAAGTAAGCGCGAAGAGCGCGGACGGGACATAACAAAGCCAGGGCTGGGTCTGCCTCCTCCGAGGGCAGCGCTTGCAGGTTCACCACCTGGTCCCGAACGGGAGTGGTAGGAACCTTGGGCACGTATCTGGGCCGGGGTCTCAGGATGACGTGAGAGTTACCGGGCCCGAATTCTAGGCACGATTTGTTGACCAAAAGTGCATGCAGGTCCCCCACCCTCTTGATTGAGGCCAATGCAGTCAGGAGTACCGTCTTCATAGACAGGACTTTTAACTCAACGGACTGCAAAGGCTCAAAAGGAGGGCCCTGAAATGCTTTGAGCACCAGGGCTAAGTCCCAAGAGGGTAGCGAGGTAGAACGAGGAGGATTTAGTCTCCTCGCACCTCTGAGGAACCTGACGATTAAGTCGTGCTTCCCTAAGGATTTACCTTCAACTACATCGTGATATGCCGCTATTGCTGCGACGTACACTTTCAGGGTGGAGGGAGACAGCCTTCTCTCCAACCCATCCTGCAGGAAAGAAAGCACAACGTTAATCGAACACCTTCGGGGGTCTTCGTTGGGAAGAACACTAGTCAACGAACAGGTTCCACTTCAAGGCATAGAGGCGTCTCGTAGAAGGGGCTCTAGCCGAAGTGATGGTGTCTACCACTGCTTGTGGTAGGCCACCTAGAACCTCCGCGTCCCGTCCAGGGACCAGACATGGAGTTTCCAGAGGTCTGGACGCGGGTGCCAGAGGGTGCCCCGTCCCTGAGAAAGAAGGTCCTTCCTCAGGGGAATCGGCCAGGGAGGGCTGTCGAGAGGAGTGTGAGTTCGGTGAACCAGGTCCGGTTGGTCCAGTAGCACGCAACTAGCAAGACCTGCTCCTCGTCCTCCCTGACCTAGCACAGAGTCTGTGCTAGAAGGCCCACTGGGGGAAACGCATATTTGCGTAGGTCCCGGGGCCAGCTGTGCGCCAGTGCATCTGTGCCGAGGGTACCCCCGTTCAGGGAATAGTACCACTGGCAATGGGACAAGTCCGGAGTGGCAAACAGGTCCACCTGCACGGCTCCGAAGAGGTCCCATATCAGCTGGACAGACCGGGGGTGGAGTCGCCACTCTCCCGGAAGTGGACACTGACGAGAGAGCTTGTCGGCTGTCTGGTTCAGCGCACCAGGGATGGGAATGGCACGAAGCGACCTCAGATGCTTCTGACTCCACAGGAGGAGGTGGCGGGTGAGTTGGAGCATGCGACGGGAGCGCAGACCACCCTGACGGTTGATGTACGCAACGGCCGCAGTGCTGTCTGTGCGGACCAGTACGTGTTTGTGCTGAAGCGGCTTCTTGAAGCGACTTAGCACGAGACGTACTGCCATTAACTCCAGGCAATTGATATGCCAATGCAGCTGGGGCCCCGTCCACAGACCCGAGACTGCATGCCCGTTGTACGTGGCCCCCTAACCCGAGGCTGAGGCATCCGTGAATACCACAACATGCCTGGACACCGGTCTTAAGGGCACTCCGGCTCGTAAGAACGAGGGGTCGGACCAAGCGTTGAAGGTTTGGCGACAGTACGGGGTAACTGGGACCCGATACTGGCCGCTCTGCCACGCCCACCTCGGGACTTGGTCGTGTAGCCAGCGTTGAAGCGGTCTCATATGAAGCAATCCGAGCGGCGTTACCGCGGCTGCAGATGCCATATGCCCCAGGAGCCTCTGAAAAAAATTCAGTGGGACTGCAGTCCTGCTCTTGAACGTATTCAAGCAGTTCAACACTGACTGGACTCGTTCCTCTGTGAGGCGCGCAGTCCGGTTGACCGAATCCAGCTCCATACCGAGATAAGAGATCCTCTGCGTGGGACAGAGTTTGCTCTTCTCTCGGTTGACCCGAAGGCCCAACAGGCTGAGGTGACGGAGCACCAGGTCCCTGTGTTCCCGCAACTGCTCTCGAGACTGGGCGAGTATAAGCCAGTCGTCGAGATAGTTGAGGATGCGAACGCCGCGTTCTCGGAGTGGAACAATGGCTGTCTCCGCGACTTTCGTGAAGACGCGGGGTGACAGGGACAGCCCGAAGGGCAAGACTTTGTACTGATATGCCTTCCCCTCGAATGCAAAGCGCAGGAACGGTCTGTGTCGAGGAAGGATAGACACATGAAAGTACACGTCCTTCAGGTCGATCGCTGCAAACCAATCACGGACATCGCTGCTCCGCACGGAGGTGAAGAGGATGCCCCTGTACTTGGGAGGCCGGTACGCGAACTGAATCGCGTAGCTGAGTCTGAGAGTACGGATGAGCCAGCGAGACGGTCTGGGGAGCGCTAGCCAGGCTCCCAGAGAGAGTACAAGCAGGACCAACAGCACCACAGGTGTACCCGGGGTGGGGCAGCGAGGTGGAACGTTCAGCCCGGGGGCATCCTCTAGCCTCACACCGCCCCTGGCGAAGAAGATAGGGGAAGCCAGGAGTGGCAAGGCCCGGGGGCGTCGCACACAGCCGGCTTGAGCCTCTCTGGCCCAGGGAGGAAGAAAACTGCTCTGAGAATGTGGGTACCGCTGGACTCCGGAGAGCCAGCGTCAGGACTGAAACCAAAAAATATTCTCCCCCCCGGTCCTCCTCCAGCGGACGCAGGGAGACGCCCTCCGCGACAAGCAGATGGAGGCACTGCGGCCGATGACTGGGTGGAGGCCGCAGCTGGTCGTCGGGGCAGGATTTTTTTTATTTTTTTTTACCACCTCCATCTGCTTCTGGGCCACCAAGAACTGCTGGGTGAAGTTCTCGAAAAGCGAAGAGGCCAGCCTGACAGACAGGGGCGTTGAGGAACCGAACTTTGTCGGGCTCACGCATATCTGCCAGGTTTAGCCCCAGCTTCCTGAACCACTAGTGTGGACAAAAAAGGACCAGCAATCCTATCTGTAAGCTACCAGCAGGCATGTGGGACAATGAGCGTGGCCGCCCGACTTGACGGCACACGGCGCGCTGAACACTTAAGCCCCTTAGAAAGAGGCACGGTGAACAACGCGCCGACGTGGTCATGTTCTCATAAGGGAACATGAACCACCCATGAACAAAGTCTCAGCATGCTTGTGATGCGATAGAGGAGTGGGGGCCCACAGGGAATGGTTACCCGGCAAGGGGAAGCCCCACTGTAATCCTCAGGTCACCAAGGCTTATTAGCCAAAGTAGCCCTTTTCTGGTGCACCAGAAAAGGAACTAGATCGGGGAATAAGCAAAGGGACTCAACCCCGTTTGTGGTTTCACAGTCTCGACTGCGCACCAGAGCGTGAGTGACGCGCTGAGTTGCCGTGACAACCCCCGCTGTCAGCCGCGCCAGACGGCACACGGCGCGCTGAACACTCAAGCTCTTACGAGAAAGGTTTGAGACGAACAACGCGCCGACGTGACCACGTTCTCCTGAGAGAACACAGATCACCCACGAACGCAATCTCACATGTTTATATGCGAGAGAGATCGTGGCCGTCAAATGAGGACAGGAAACAACCGCATCCAGAAACACACGGTTTGAATGACATCTTGAAAAAGACGCAGTGTCAAACCGTGTTGCTCTTTTTAGAAGGAAATGCTCTTTTAGAAGTGCTGAAGCACTCAGGGAGATGACCACGGCTCACAGCAGTCCGAATGCAAGCCTGCGTGTGAGCACTCATGAACGGAACGCCCAGCCAACCAACACAGGAACAAGTGTATGTTGCAGCAGCCACTCGCTGACTCTCGCCGTCACACCTGCACCCAGGTAAGAGAGCGATCCTCCTCGAGACTCGTTTAAACACTCTTCGCAGAAACAGCTTGATACAGCAAACCGTTCGGCGCCGAAGTTAAAAGCAATATGCGGTATTCCACTTCCGTATTTATACCCGCGGTGCGGGGCGGTGCGTGGACCGCATGCCAATGTGGATTGGCTCGTTTATAATACACTCGAAGTAGATTGGTCTCTGAATACAGATCCCAATTCGTCGGTCAGTTCCGACGTACGTCGAACGTGACCGACTGATAGGGAACTGGGGGAGGTTGCCGCTTTATAGTGACACACGGCAGAGATTACAAAGACAGCGAGCGAGCGGGCACCCACCATCCACACAGAGACGAAATACTGCTAAACAGCCAGTAAACAGCGGACATAGCCTACTGCTAACGCGTTTTCATTTCTTCTTCACTGCTCTAAACAGTGGTTCCTTGTGGCAAAACAGCACAACTTCCTGTGTTTGCAATGCATTCGGAGCACTGAAGAAGAACCGCGCAGTGGTTAGGCAAAGCTTGCGGTCATAACTAGGTCTTGTTTAAGAAAATGGTATCGGATCGGTACATGGGTTCAAGTACTCGCCGATACCGATGCCAGAATTTTTTGTGGTATCAGTGAAATTTCCGATACTAGTACTCTAACTCGGAGTATGAAAGATCGGTACTTATACACGTCTGAGTTCACAGATGCTGACACCAACATTTACCTACATCCTCCCCACCACCACCAGGATGGTCCCCGCCTATACCTCCCGGGGGGTCGGCCGCGCCTCTGCCTTCATCTTCAGGCAGGAAATGCAGAGTCTGTTACCCCCGATTTGAGAGCTATGGACGGGGCCCACGCCAAAGAAACTTTAAATATAATACTTGCTGGTCTGTTTATAAATTTGTTACTTCATCATACTCATCTGGCCTCCTGAGTCTTTCTGGTAGAACTTGTGCAGGACTAGACTCAGCGTAAGATTCGCTTCGTTAGCTGACTGTCCCTGTTCAAGCTTAACCACAGCAAAGCTGAATAAATCTCATTAAAGCACTACTGAAGTCTACACTCGGCCATCACACAACATACACTGGCATGAATTCACCACATCAAGAATAAATACAGAGAACTGGAAGAAATGCTTTTGTGGATGTTGTTTTTTGCCACATTTCAATTTGATGCTCTGAATCCACAAAAGCATGTGCACTAAATAAACTTTCACTTCAATAGGCAGAACATGGTGCTTGCAACGGCAATGTCAGGGGTTCGACTACCAGAGAAAATTCATACTGATAAAATGTACCTTGAACCTGCAAGTTGCTTTGCATAAATGCATTCAATATTTTGGTTGCACTTTATTTTACTGTATGTACACTTATGTGTACTTACCCAAGTACTGATAATATAAGGTAACTACATGGGTTAAGGTTAGGTTTAGGGGTTGGTACCTTGCTATTACCCAGTTATTGTAATTACTATAATGAGGTCAGTGTTTTGCTACACAGAGTAGCTGTAGTACGCTTAAGTTCTTTAAGGTTTCAGCTCAAAAGGCCAAGCATCTGTTGTTGTTTGGCTTTGATTAGTCTGTATTAGGCTGGATGAAGGTGAGAGTAAGCTAAGCTTAATCTAATGTCAGCTACATGCACTAACACACATGCCTTGCATTTTTTGCGCAACCTGATTGACTCTGAGCATAAACATGCTTAATAAATATACACAAGCATATTCGATACTGTATGATTCTTCTAATCTGACTGCATTGATTCACCTGGTACTTGTGCCGTATTATGTTGTAAAGTTGAAAGTCATTAAAGTCCCACTGAAGTGCTTTGAAACGCGCAGCATTATTCAATGTGTTGAGGTAATTTCCACTGAAACAGGAAGACAGGGCGGGGCATATTGAACAGCTCCTCCACTTTCTAAAATCAGCCAATAACGTTTAGTTAATATCACAGCTCAGAGCCGTTGAGCTCCGTAAAACAGTTGTTTTCTCCGTAAAAGTTGTTCCCTATCCCCTATATAGAGCACTGTCTGATCGTTCCCTATCCCCTATATAGAGCACTGTCTGATCGTTCCCTATCCCCTATATAGAGCAATGTCTGATCGTTCCCTATCCCCTATATAGAACACTGTCTGATCGTTCCCTATCCCCTATATAGTGCACTGCCTGATCGTTCGCTATCCCCTATATAGTGCACTTTCTGATCGTTCCCTACCCCTATATAGTGCACTTTCTGATCGTTCCCTATTCCCTATATAGTGCACTTTCTGATCGTTCCCTATCCCCTATAAAGTGCACTGTCTGATCCATCCCCTATCCCCTATATAGTGCACTGTCTGAACCGTCCCCTATCCCCTATATAGTGCACTGTCTGATCGTTCCCTATCCCCTACATAGTGCAGTGTCTGAACCGTTCCCTATCCCCTATATAGTGCACTGTCTGATCATTCCCCTATCCCCTATATAGTGCACTGTCTGATCATTCCCTATCCCCTATATAGTGCACTGTCTGATCGTTCCCTATCCCCTATATAGTGCACTGTCTGATCATTCCCCTATCCCCTATATAGTGCACTGTCTGATCATTCCCTATCCCCTATATAATGCACTGTCTGATCATTCCCTATCCCCTATATAGTGCACTGTCTGATCATTCCCTATCCCCTATATAGTGCACTGTCTGAACCGTCCCCTATCCCCTATATAGTGCACTGTCTGATCGTTCCCTATCCCCTACATAGTGCAGTGTCTGAACCGTTCCCTATCCCCTATATAGTGCACTGTCTGATCATTCCCCTATCCCCTATATAGTGCACTGTCTGATCATTCCCTATCCCCTATATAGTGCACTGTCTGATCGTTCCCTATCCCCTATATAGTGCACTGTCTGATCATTCCCCTATCCCCTATATAGTGCACTGTCTGATCATTCCCTATCCCCTATATAATGCACTGTCTGATCATTCCCCTATCCCCTATATAGTGCACTGTATGAAACAATAGATGCGTGAACAAGTGACTGATTTCAGCCGCAGCTTCAGCGTCTGTCTATAATGTAGGGGGCGGAGCTTCAGATTCTAGAGAGCATTTGATTGGACAGAAAGTCTGATGAGAAGCTGAAGTGCAGAGTGATGTCATCAAAATCTCAGATCCATATTGGTGGAAGTGAGAGACTGTGAGTTTTGAACACATATCTTTTAAATTCAATTTTTCTCGTTGTTTTGGAGCTTATAGATAACAGTAAGGCATATTCTCAAATTTAAGACTTTTTAAAAGTCCTCAAGGAAACAAGCTTAATTCATGCAGTCAAATAGCTAGACGGCCCAAAAAGCAAAGATCCCGAAACTTTTTTAATTTAAATGTTAACTTGAAGTCCCCCTGAGATTTTAAGATGCTATTTCAAGAATTTAACGACATACTCACGTTCTCTGATTGGTCGGTTAATGGTCACATGACATGCAATTTGAACAGCATAATAACATTTAATTTCATATGAAAATGTCATATTGCAACTGCTGAGAAATCCAGACAAAATTAATTCTATAAATTATTCCGAACATGGTTTTAATGCATCAACGTTATAAAAACGATGTGCAATCAGTGTCCACCTTTTCTTCAAGTAAAGTGAATGTCTTTTCAGTAGTTTAGAAACTGTTTATTTTTTAAATAACAGAAAACTCTTTAAGCACATAACATTAATAAAACTATACTTTTAAAACATCTGTCTGTGTTCATAATTATGTCATTACAATCATTATAATACTATCTTATTATACTTACTATCATTATGCGTCTTACAACATTATCTGTAAATAAAAACACATGCAAACAGCAAAAAAACTTTTATTGAAAGTATGAGTTCAGAAGACTTGAATTATGGTGCAAAAGTCTCATTTTTGGGTGAACTGTGCCTTTAAATTCAAGATGTTTTCCCAGTATGGTACATATTAGATATTTGGGACTGAACAAGGGTGCTTATCCTGGCGTTGTCATTTAAATTAGCCACCCTCGGCCCCCTCTCGCTCTTTCTGTCCCTGTAGGGCCATCGTCGCTAATCAGCATGGTTGATCTGAGGAGGTGGAGCGGGCAGCTGAATCTGTGGCTGTTGGAGCAGAGACGATTAAGAGGCGTTCAGGGATTAGGGCACTACAGCGGCCGCTTTGCCCCTCGCCACTGCCTAATTCTGATTAACAAGAGACCTTCTGCCTTAAACCCCCCGACCGACCCTCAACCCTCCGAAAACACACGCCCGTCGCCTCCTCCACCTGCAGATCACACTGGACTAATGAAACCTCGGTTTAAGCCTCCGCTCTTCCCGCCATTTTAGTTGGTACGGTCCATATGGTGCTCATTAGACAAATGAGGGAATGAGGTGGGATGGGAAATGAACGGGCTGTTTACTTAAATGTTTGGAATAATTTCCTTTATTCATGTTTTTTTTGTCTCTAATGCTCAACGTGGCTGCGTCGCTGATCAAAAATACTGTAAAAATAGTGAAATATTATTACAATTTATAACAGCTGTTTTCTATGTGAATATAATGTAAAATCATCAAAATCATCATTACTCCAGTCTCCAGCTATAAAGTCAGAATTGTGAGATGTATAAAGTCAGAATTGTGAGATATAAAGTCAGAATTGTGTGATATAAAGTCGGAATTGTGAGATGTATAAAGTCAGAATTGTGAGATATAAAGTCAGAATTGTGAGATATATAGTCAGAATTGTGAGATATAAAGTCAGAATTGTGAGATATAAAGTCAGAATTGTGAGATATAAAGTCAGAATTGTGAGATATAAAGTCGGAATTGTGAGATATAAAGTCGGAATTTTGAGATATAAAGTCAGAATTGTGAGATATAAAGTCAGAATTGTGAGATATAAAGTCAGAATTGTGAGATATAAAGTCAGAATTGTGAGATATAAAGTCAGAATTGTGAGATATAAAGTCAGAATTGTGAGATATAAAGTCGGAATTGTGAGATATAAAGTCGGAATTTTGAGATATAAAGTCAGAATTGTGAGATATAAAGTCAGAATTGTGTGATATAAAGTCAGAATTGTGAGATATAAAGTCGGAATTGTGAGATATAAAGTCAGAATTGTGAGTTATAAAGTCAGAATTGTGAGATATAAAGTCAGAATTGTGAGATATAAAGTCATAATTGTGAGATATAAAGTCAGAATTGTGAGATATAAAGTCGGAATTGTGAGATATAAAGTCAGAATTGTGTGATATAAAGTCGGAATTGTGAGATGTATATAGTCAGAATTGTGAGATATAAAGTCAGAATTGTGAGATATAAAGTCAGAATTGTGAGATATAAAGTCGGAATTGTGAGATATAAAGTCGGAATTTTGAGATATAAAGTCAGAATTGTGAGATATAAAGTCAGAATTGTGAGATATAAAGTCAGAATTGTGAGATATAAAGTCAGAATTGTGAGATATAAAGTCAGAATTGTGAGATATAATGTCAGAATTGTGAGATATAAAGTCAGAATTGTGTGATATAAAGTCAGAATTGTGAGATATAAAGTCGGAATTGTGAGATATAAAGTCAGAATTGTGAGTTATAAAGTCAGAATTGTGAGATATAAAGTCAGAATTGTGAGATATAAAGTCATAATTGTGTGATATAAAGTCAGAATTGTGAGATATAAAGTCAGAATTGTGAGATATAAAGTCATAATTGTGTGATATAAAGTCGGAATTGTGAGATGTATAAAGTCAGAATTGTGAGATATAAAGTCAGAATTGTGTGATATAAAGTCAGAATTGTGAGATATAAAGTCAGAATTGTGTGATATAAAGTCAGAATTGTGAGATATAAAGTCAGAATTGTGAGATATAAAGTCAGAATTGTGAGATATAAAGTCAGAATTGAGTGATATAAAGTCAGAATTGTGAGATATAAAGTCAGAATTGTGAGATATAAAGTCGGAATTGAGTGATATAAAGTCAGAATTGTGAGATATAAAGTCAGAATTGTGAGATATAAAGTCGGAATTGTGAGATATAAAGTCGGAATTGTGTGATATAAAGTCGGAATTGTGAGATATAAAGTCGGAATTGTGTGATATAAAGTCGGAATTGTGAGATATAAAGTCGGAATTGTGAGATATAAAGTCAGAATTGTGAGATATAAAGTCGGAATTGTGGGATATAAAGTCAGAATTGTGAGATATAAAGTCAGAATTGTGAGATATTAAGTCAGAATTGAGTGAAATAAAGTCGGAATTGTGTGATATAAAGTCGGAATTGTGAGATATAAAGTCGGAATTGTGAGATATAAAGTCGGAATTGTGAGATATAAAGTCAGAATTGTGAGATATAAAGTCAGAATTGTGAGATATATAGTCGGAATTGTGTGATATAAAGTCAGAATTGTGAGATATAAAGTCGGAATTGTGAGATATAAAGTCAGAATTGTGAGATATAAAGTCGGAATTGTGTGATATAAAGTCAGAATTGTGAGATATATAGTCGGAATTGTGAGATATAAAGTCAGAATTGTGAGATATAAAGTCGGAATTGTGTGATATAAAGTCAGAATTGTGAGATATAAAGTCGGAATTGTGAGATATAAAGTCGGAATTGTGTGATATAAAGTCAGAATTGTGAGATATAAAGTCGGAATTGTGTGATATAAAGTCAGAATTGTGAGATATAAAGTCAGAATTGTGAGATATAAAATCAGAATTGTGTGATATAAAATCAGAATTGTGAGATATAAAGTCAGAATTGTGAGATATAAAGTCAGAATTGTGAGATATAAAGTCGGAATTGTGTGATATAAAGTCAGAATTGTGAGATATAAAGTCGGAATTGTGAGATATAAAGTCAGAATTGTGAGACATAAAGTGGGAATTGTGAGATATAAAGTCAGAATTGTGAGATATAAAATCAGAATTGTGAGATATAAAGTCGGAATTGTGAGATATAAAGTCAGAATTGTGAGACATAAAGTGGGAATTGTGAGATATAAAGTCAGAATTGTGAGATATAAAGTGGGAATTGTGAGATATAAAGTCGGAATTGTGAGATATAAAGTCAGAATTGTGAGATATAAAGTCGGAATTGTGAGATATAAAGTCGGAATTGTGAGATATAAAGTCAGAATTGTGAGACATAAAGTGGGAATTGTGAGATATAAAGTCGGAATTGTGAGATATAAAGTCAGAATTGTGAGATATAAAATCAGAATTGTGAGATATAAAGTCGGAATTGTGAGATATAAAGTCAGAATTGTGAGACATAAAGTGGGAATTGTGAGATATAAAGTCAGAATTGTGAGATATAAAGTGGGAATTGTGAGATATAAAGTCGGAATTGTGAGATATAAAGTCAGAATTGTGAGATATAAAGTGGGAATTGTGAGATATAAAGTCGGAATTGTGAGATATAAAGTCAGAATTGTGAGATATAAAGTGGGAATTGTGAGATATAAAGTCGGAATTGTGAGATATAAAGTCAGAATTGTGAGACATAAAGTGGGAATTGTGAGATATAAAGTCGGAATTGTGAGATATAAAGTCAGAATTGTGAGATATAAAGTCGGAATTGTGAGATATAAAGTCAGAATTGTGAGACATAAAGTGGGAATTGTGAGATATAAAGTCAGAATTGTGAGATATAAAGTCGGAATTGTGTGATATAAAGTCAGAATTGTGAGATATAAAGTCAGAATTGTGAGATATAAAATCAGAATTGTGAGACATAAAGTGGGAATTGTGAGATATAAAATCAGAATTGTGAGACATAAAGTGGGAATTGTGAGATATAAAGTCGGAATTGTATGATATAAAGTCGGAATTGTGAGATATAAAGTCGGAATTGTGAGATATAAAGTCAGAATTGTGAGATATAAAGTCGGAATTGTGGGATATAAAGTCAGAATTGTGAGATATAAAGTCAGAATTGTGAGATATTAAGTCAGAATTGAGTGAAATAAAGTCGGAATTGTGTGATATAAAGTCGGAATTGTGAGATATAAAGTCGGAATTGTGAGATATTAAGTCAGAATTGAGTGAAATAAAGTCGGAATTGTGTGATATAAAGTCGGAATTGTGAGATATAAAGTCGGAATTGTGAGATATAAAGTCAGAATTGTGAGATATTAAGTCAGAATTGAGTGATATAAAGTCAGAATTGTGAGATATAAAGTCGGAATTGTGAGATATAAAGTCAGAATTGTGAGATATAAAGTCGGAATTGTGAGATATAAAGTCAGAATTGTGAGATATAAAGTCAGAATTGTGAGATATAAAGTCGGAATTGTGTGATATAAAGTCAGAATTGTGAGATATAAAGTCGGAATTGTGAGATATAAAGTCAGAATTGTGAGATATAAAGTCGGAATTGTGTGATATAAAGTCAGAATTGTGAGATATATAGTCGGAATTGTGAGATATAAAGTCAGAATTGTGAGATATAAAGTCGGAATTGTGTGATATAAAGTCAGAATTGTGAGATATAAAGTCGGAATTGTGAGATATAAAGTCAGAATTGTGAGATATAAAGTCGGAATTGTGAGATATAAAGTCAGAATTGTGAGATATAAAGTGGGAATTGTGAGATATAAAGTCGGAATTGTGAGATATAAAGTCAGAATTGTGAGACATAAAGTGGGAATTGTGAGATATAAAGTCGGAATTGTGAGATATAAAGTCAGAATTGTGAGATATAAAGTCGGAATTGTGAGATATAAAGTCAGAATTGTGAGACATAAAGTGGGAATTGTGAGATATAAAGTCAGAATTGTGAGATATAAAGTCGGAATTGTGTGATATAAAGTCAGAATTGTGAGATATAAAGTCAGAATTGTGAGATATAAAATCAGAATTGTGAGACATAAAGTGGGAATTGTGAGATATAAAATCAGAATTGTGAGACATAAAGTGGGAATTGTGAGATATAAAGTCGGAATTGTATGATATAAAGTCGGAATTGTGAGATATAAAGTCGGAATTGTGAGATATAAAGTCAGAATTGTGAGATATAAAGTCGGAATTGTGGGATATAAAGTCAGAATTGTGAGATATAAAGTCAGAATTGTGAGATATTAAGTCAGAATTGAGTGAAATAAAGTCGGAATTGTGTGATATAAAGTCGGAATTGTGAGATATAAAGTCGGAATTGTGAGATATTAAGTCAGAATTGAGTGAAATAAAGTCGGAATTGTGTGATATAAAGTCGGAATTGTGAGATATAAAGTCGGAATTGTGAGATATAAAGTCAGAATTGTGAGATATTAAGTCAGAATTGAGTGATATAAAGTCAGAATTGTGAGATATAAAGTCGGAATTGTGAGATATAAAGTCAGAATTGTGAGATATAAAGTCGGAATTGTGAGATATAAAGTCAGAATTGTGAGATATAAAGTCAGAATTGTGAGATATAAAGTCGGAATTGTGTGATATAAAGTCAGAATTGTGAGATATAAAGTCGGAATTGTGAGATATAAAGTCAGAATTGTGAGATATAAAGTCGGAATTGTGTGATATAAAGTCAGAATTGTGAGATATATAGTCGGAATTGTGAGATATAAAGTCAGAATTGTGAGATATAAAGTCGGAATTGTGTGATATAAAGTCAGAATTGTGAGATATAAAGTCGGAATTGTGAGATATAAAGTCGGAATTGTGTGATATAAAGTCAGAATTGTGAGATATAAAGTCGGAATTGTGTGATATAAAGTCAGAATTGTGAGATATAAAGTCAGAATTGTGAGATATAAAATCAGAATTGTGTGATATAAAATCAGAATTGTGAGATATAAAGTCAGAATTGTGAGATATAAAGTCGGAATTGTGTGATATAAAGTCAGAATTGTGAGATATAAAGTCGGAATTGTGAGATATAAAGTCAGAATTGTGAGACATAAAGTGGGAATTGTGAGATATAAAGTCAGAATTGTAAGATATAAAATCAGAATTGTGAGATATAAAGTCGGAATTGTGAGATATAAAGTCAGAATTGTGAGACATAAAGTGGGAATTGTGAGATATAAAGTCAGAATTGTGAGATATAAAGTCGGAATTGTGAGATATAAAGTCAGAATTGTGAGATATAAAGTCGGAATTGTGAGATATAAAGTCAGAATTGTGAGACATAAAGTGGGAATTGTGAGATATAAAGTCAGAATTGTGAGATATAAAGTCGGAATTGTGTGATATAAAGTCAGAATTGTGAGATATAAAGTCAGAATTGTGAGATATAAAATCAGAATTGTGAGACATAAAGTGGGAATTGTGAGATATAAAATCAGAATTGTGAGACATAAAGTGGGAATTGTGAGATATAAAGTCAGAATTGTGTGATATAAAGTCAAAATTGTGTGATATAAAGTCAGAATTGTGAGATATAAAGTCAGAATTGAGAGATATAAAGTCAGAATTGTGAGATATAAAGTCAGAATTGTGAGATATAAAGTCAGAATTGAGAGATATAAAGTCAGAATTGTGAGTTATAAAGTCAGAATTGTGAGATATAAAATCAGAATTGTGAGACATAAAGTGGGAATTGTGAGATATAAAATCAGAATTGTGAGACATAAAGTGGGAATTGTGAGATATAAAGTCAGAATTGTGTGATATAAAGTCAGAATTGTGAGATATAAAGTCAGAATTGTGAGATATAAAGTCAGAATTGTGAGATATAAAGTCAGAATTGAGAGATTTAAAGTCGGAATTGTGAGATATAAAGTCAGAATTGTGAGATATAAAGTCGGAATTGTGAGATATAAAGTCAGAATTGTGAGATATAAAGTCAGAATTGTGAGATATAAAGTCGGAATTGTGAGATATAAAGTCAGAATTGAGAGATTTAAAGTCGGAATTGTGAGATATAAAGTCAGAATTGTGTGATATAAAGTCAGAATTGTGAGACAAAGTCAGAATTGTGAGATATAAAGTCAGAATTGTGTGATATAAAGTCAGAATTGTGAGATATAAAGTCAGAATTGTGTGATATAAAGTCAGAATTGTGAGATATAAAGTCAGAATTGAGAGATATAAAGTCAGAATTGTGTGATATAAAGTCAGAATTGAGAGATATAAAGTCAGAATTGAGAGATATAAAGTCAGAATTGTGAGATATAAAGTCAGAATTGTGTGATATAAAGTCAGAATTGTGTGATATAAAGTCAGAATTGTGAGATATAAAGTCAGAATTGTGAGATATAAAGTCAGAATTGTGTGATATAAAGTCAGAATTGTGAGATATAAAGTCAGAATTGTGAGTTATAAAGTCAGAATTGAGAGATATAAAGTCAGAATTGTGAGATATAAAGTCTGAATTGAGAGATATAAAGTCAGAATTGAGAGATATAAAGTCAGAATTGTGAGATATAAAGTCAGAATTGAGAGATATAAAGTCAGAATTGAGAGATATAAAGTCAGAATTGTGAGATATAAAGTCGGAATTGAGAGATATAAAGTCAGAATTGTGTGATATAAAGTCAGAATTGTGAGACAAAGTCAGAATTGTGAGATATAAAGTCAGAATTGTGTGATATAAAGTCAGAATTGTGAGATATAAAGTCAGAATTGTGTGATATAAAGTCAGAATTGTGAGATATAAAGTCAGAATTGAGAGATATAAAGTCAGAATTGTGTGATATAAAGTCAGAATTGAGAGATATAAAGTCAGAATTGAGAGATATAAAGTCAGAATTGTGAGATATAAAGTCAGAATTGTGTGATATAAAGTCAGAATTGTGTGATATAAAGTCAGAATTGTGAGATATAAAGTCAGAATTGTGAGATATAAAGTCAGAATTGTGTGATATAAAGTCAGAATTGTGAGATATAAAGTCAGAATTGTGAGTTATAAAGTCAGAATTGAGAGATATAAAGTCAGAATTGTGAGATATAAAGTCTGAATTGAGAGATATAAAGTCAGAATTGAGAGATATAAAGTCAGAATTGTGAGATATAAAGTCAGAATTGAGAGATATAAAGTCAGAATTGAGAGATATAAAGTCAGAATTGTGAGATATAAAGTCGGAATTGAGAGATATAAAGTCAGAATTGTGAGATATAAAGTCAGAATTGTGAGATATAAAGTCGGAATTGTGAGATATAAAGTCAGAATTGAGAGATTTAAAGTCGGAATTGTGAGATATAAAGTCAGAATTGTGTGATATAAAGTCAGAATTGTGAGACAAAGTCAGAATTGTGAGATATAAAGTCAGAATTGTGTGATATAAAGTCAGAATTGTGAGATATAAAGTCAGAATTGTGTGATATAAAGTCAGAATTGTGAGATATAAAGTCAGAATTGAGAGATATAAAGTCAGAATTGTGTGATATAAAGTCAGAATTGTGAGATATAAAGTCGGAATTGTGAGATATAAAGTCGGAATTGTGTGATATAAAGTCAGAATTGTGAGATATAAAGTCGGAATTGTGTGATATAAAGTCAGAATTGTGAGATATAAAGTCAGAATTGTGAGATATAAAATCAGAATTGTGTGATATAAAATCAGAATTGTGAGATATAAAGTCAGAATTGTGAGATATAAAGTCGGAATTGTGTGATATAAAGTCAGAATTGTGAGATATAAAGTCGGAATTGTGAGATATAAAGTCAGAATTGTGAGACATAAAGTGGGAATTGTGAGATATAAAGTCAGAATTGTGAGATATAAAATCAGAATTGTGAGATATAAAGTCGGAATTGTGAGATATAAAGTCAGAATTGTGAGACATAAAGTGGGAATTGTGAGATATAAAGTCAGAATTGTGAGATATAAAGTCGGAATTGTGAGATATAAAGTCAGAATTGTGAGATATAAAGTCGGAATAGTGAGATATAAAGTCAGAATTGTGAGACATAAAGTGGGAATTGTGAGATATAAAGTCAGAATTGTGAGATATAAAGTCGGAATTGTGTGATATAAAGTCAGAATTGTGAGATATAAAGTCAGAATTGTGAGATATAAAATCAGAATTGTGAGACATAAAGTGGGAATTGTGAGATATAAAATCAGAATTGTGAGACATAAAGTGGGAATTGTGAGATATAAAGTCAGAATTGTGTGATATAAAGTCAAAATTGTGTGATATAAAGTCAGAATTGTGAGATATAAAGTCAGAATTGAGAGATATAAAGTCAGAATTGTGAGATGTAAAGTCAGAATTGTGAGATATAAAGTCAGAATTGAGAGATATAAAGTCAGAATTGTGAGACAAAGTGGGAATTGTGAGATATAAAGTCAGAATTGTGAGATATAAAGTCAGAATTGTGAGATATAAAGTCAGAATTGAGAGATTTAAAGTCGGAATTGTGAGATATAAAGTCAGAATTGTGAGATATAAAGTCGGAATTGTGAGATATAAAGTCAGAATTGTGAGATATAAAGTCAGAATTGTGAGATATAAAGTCGGAATTGTGAGATATAAAGTCAGAATTGAGAGATTTAAAGTCGGAATTGTGAGATATAAAGTCAGAATTGTGTGATATAAAGTCAGAATTGTGAGACAAAGTCAGAATTGTGAGATATAAAGTCAGAATTGTGTGATATAAAGTCAGAATTGTGAGATATAAAGTCAGAATTGTGTGATATAAAGTCAGAATTGTGAGATATAAAGTCAGAATTGAGAGATATAAAGTCAGAATTGTGTGATATAAAGTCAGAATTGTGAGATATAAAGTCAGAATTGTGAGATATAAAGTCGGAATTGTGAGATATAAAGTCAGAATTGAGAGATATAAAGTCAGAATTGAGAGATATAAAGTCAGAATTGAGAGATATAAAGTCGGAATTGTGTGATATAAAGTCAGAATTGAGAGATATAAAGTCGGAATTGTGAGATATAAAGTCAGAATTGTGTGATATAAAGTCAGAATTGTGTGATATAAAGTCAGAATTGTGAGATATAAAGTCAGAATTGTGAGATATAAAGTCAGAATTGTGTGATATAAAGTCAGAATTGTGTGATATAAAGTCAGAATTGTGAGATATAAAGTCAGAATTGAGAGATATAAAGTCAGAATTGTGAGATATAAAGTCAGAATTGTGAGTTATAAAGTCAGAATTGTGAGACAAAGTCAGAATTGTGAGATATAAAGTCAGAATTGTGAGATATAAAGTCTGAATTGTGAGATATAAAGTCAGAATTGTGTGATATAAAGTCTGAATTGTGAGATATAAAGTCAGAATTGTGAGACATAAAGTCAGAATTGTGAGATATAAAGTCAGAATTGTGAGATATAAAGTAAGAATTGTGAGATATAAAGTCTGAATTGTGAGATATAAAGTCAGAATTGTGAGATATAAAGTCTGAATTGTGTGATATAAAGTCAGAATTGTGAGATATAAAGTCAGAATTGTGAGATATAAAGTCGTAATTGTGAGATATAAAGTCAAAATTGTGAGATATAAAGTCAGAATTGTGAGATATAAAGTCAGAATTGTGAGATGTAAAGTCAGAATTGTGAGATATAAAGTCAGAATTGTGAGACATAAAGTCAGAATTGTGTGATATAAAGTCTGAATTGTGAGATATAAAGTCAGAATTATGAGACAAAGTCAGAATTGTGAGATAAAGTCAGAATTGTGAGATATAAAGTCAGAATTGTGAGATATATAGTCAGAATTGTGAGATTTAAAGTCAGAATTGTGAGATATAAAGTCAGATATAAAGTCGGAATTGTGAGATATAAAGTCAGAATTGTGAGATATAAAGTCAGAATTGTGAGATATAAAGTCAAAATTGTGAGATATAAAGTCAGAATTGTGAGATATAAAGTCAGAATTGTGAGATATAAAGTCAGAATTGTGAGATATAAAGTCAGAATTGTGAGATATAAAGTCAGAATTGTGAGATATAAAGTCAGAATTGTGAGATATAAAGTCAGAATTGTGTGATATAAAGTCTGAATTGTGAGATATAAAGTCAGAATTGTGAGACATAAAGTCAGAATTGTGAGATATAAAGTCAGAATTGTGAGATATAAAGTCAGAATTGTGAGATATAAAGTCAGATATAAAGTCAGAATTGTGAGATATAAAGTCAGAATTGTGTGATATAAAGTCAGAATTGTGAGATATAAAGTCAAAATTGTGAGATATAAAGTCAGAATTGTGAGATATAAAGTCAGAATTGTGAGATATAAAGTCAGAATTGTGAGATATAAAGTCAGAATTGTGAGATATAAAGTCAGAATTGTGAGATATAAAGTCAGAATTGTGAGATATATAGTCGGAATTGTGTGATATAAAGTCAGAATTGTGAGATATAAAGTCGGAATTGTGAGATATAAAGTCAGAATTGTGAGATATAAAGTCGGAATTGTGTGATATAAAGTCAGAATTGTGAGATATATAGTCGGAATTGTGAGATATAAAGTCAGAATTGTGAGATATAAAGTCGGAATTGTGTGATATAAAGTCAGAATTGTGAGATATAAAGTCGGAATTGTGAGATATAAAGTCGGAATTGTGTGATATAAAGTCAGAATTGTGAGATATAAAGTCGGAATTGTGTGATATAAAGTCAGAATTGTGAGATATAAAGTCAGAATTGTGAGATATAAAATCAGAATTGTGTGATATAAAATCAGAATTGTGAGATATAAAGTCAGAATTGTGAGATATAAAGTCAGAATTGTGAGATATAAAGTCGGAATTGTGTGATATAAAGTCAGAATTGTGAGATATAAAGTCGGAATTGTGAGATATAAAGTCAGAATTGTGAGACATAAAGTGGGAATTGTGAGATATAAAGTCAGAATTGTGAGATATAAAATCAGAATTGTGAGATATAAAGTCGGAATTGTGAGATATAAAGTCAGAATTGTGAGACATAAAGTGGGAATTGTGAGATATAGTCAGAATTGTGAGATATAAAGTCGGAATTGTGAGATATAAAGTCAGAATTGTGAGATATAAAGTCGGAATTGTGAGATATAAAGTCAGAATTGTGAGACATAAAGTGGGAATTGTGAGATATAAAGTCAGAATTGTGAGATATAAAGTCGGAATTGTGTGATATAAAGTCAGAATTGTGAGATATAAAGTCAGAATTGTGAGATATAAAATCAGAATTGTGAGACATAAAGTGGGAATTGTGAGATATAAAATCAGAATTGTGAGACATAAAGTGGGAATTGTGAGATATAAAGTCGGAATTGTGTGATATAAATTCGGAATTGTGAGATATAAAGTCGGAATTGTGAGATATAAAGTCAGAATTGTGAGATATAAAGTCGGAATTGTGGGATATAAAGTCAGAATTGTGAGATATAAAGTCAGAATTGTGAGATATTAAGTCAGAATTGAGTGAAATAAAGTCGGAATTGTGTGATATAAAGTCGGAATTGTGAGATATAAAGTCGGAATTGTGAGATATTAAGTCAGAATTGAGTGAAATAAAGTCGGAATTGTGTGATATAAAGTCGGAATTGTGAGATATAAAGTCGGAATTGTGAGATATAAAGTCAGAATTGTGAGATATTAAGTCAGAATTGAGTGATATAAAGTCAGAATTGTGAGATATAAAGTCGGAATTGTGAGATATAAAGTCAGAATTGTGAGATATAAAGTCGGAATTGTGAGATATAAAGTCAGAATTGTGAGATATAAAGTCAGAATTGTGAGATATAAAGTCGGAATTGTGTGATATAAAGTCAGAATTGTGAGATATAAAGTCGGAATTGTGAGATATAAAGTCAGAATTGTGAGATATAAAGTCGGAATTGTGTGATATAAAGTCAGAATTGTGAGATATATAGTCGGAATTGTGAGATATAAAGTCAGAATTGTGAGATATAAAGTCGGAATTGTGTGATATAAAGTCAGAATTGTGAGATATAAAGTCGGAATTGTGAGATATAAAGTCGGAATTGTGTGATATAAAGTCAGAATTGTGAGATATAAAGTCGGAATTGTGTGATATAAAGTCAGAATTGTGAGATATAAAGTCAGAATTGTGAGATATAAAATCAGAATTGTGTGATATAAAATCAGAATTGTGAGATATAAAGTCAGAATTGTGAGATATAAAGTCGGAATTGTGTGATATAAAGTCAGAATTGTGAGATATAAAGTCGGAATTGTGAGATATAAAGTCAGAATTGTGAGACATAAAGTGGGAATTGTGAGATATAAAGTCAGAATTGTGAGATATAAAATCAGAATTGTGAGATATAAAGTCGGAATTGTGAGATATAAAGTCAGAATTGTGAGACATAAAGTGGGAATTGTGAGATATAAAGTCAGAATTGTGAGATATAAAGTCGGAATTGTGAGATATAAAGTCAGAATTGTGAGATATAAAGTCGGAATTGTGAGATATAAAGTCAGAATTGTGAGACATAAAGTGGGAATTGTGAGATATAAAGTCAGAATTGTGAGATATAAAGTCGGAATTGTGTGATATAAAGTCAGAATTGTGAGATATAAAGTCAGAATTGTGAGATATAAAATCAGAATTGTGAGACATAAAGTGGGAATTGTGAGATATAAAATCAGAATTGTGAGACATAAAGTGGGAATTGTGAGATATAAAGTCAGAATTGTGTGATATAAAGTCAAAATTGTGTGATATAAAGTCAGAATTGTGAGATATAAAGTCAGAATTGAGAGATATAAAGTCAGAATTGTGAGATATAAAGTCAGAATTGTGAGATATAAAGTCAGAATTGAGAGATATAAAGTCAGAATTGTGAGACAAAGTGGGAATTGTGAGATATAAAGTCAGAATTGTGAGATATAAAGTCAGAATTGTGAGATATAAAGTCAGAATTGAGAGATTTAAAGTCGGAATTGTGAGATATAAAGTCAGAATTGTGAGATATAAAGTCAGAATTGTGAGATATAAAGTCAGAATTGTGAGATATAAAGTCAGAATTGTGAGATATAAAGTCGGAATTGTGAGATATAAAGTAAGAATTGAGAGATTTAAAGTCGGAATTGTGAGATATAAAGTCAGAATTGTGTGATATAAAGTCAGAATTGTGAGACAAAGTCAGAATTGTGAGATATAAAGTCAGAATTGTGTGATATAAAGTCAGAATTGTGAGATATAAAGTCAGAATTGTGTGATATAAAGTCAGAATTGTGAGATATAAAGTCAGAATTGAGAGATATAAAGTCAGAATTGTGTGATATAAAGTCAGAATTGAGAGATATAAAGTCAGAATTGAGAGATATAAAGTCAGAATTGTGAGATATAAAGTCAGAATTGTGTGATATAAAGTCAGAATTGTGTGATATAAAGTCAGAATTGTGAGATATAAAGTCAGAATTGTGAGATATAAAGTCAGAATTGTGTGATATAAAGTCAGAATTGTGAGATATAAAGTCAGAATTGTGAGTTATAAAGTCAGAATTGAGAGATATAAAGTCAGAATTGTGAGATATAAAGTCTGAATTGAGAGATATAAAGTCAGAATTGAGAGATATAAAGTCAGAATTGTGAGATATAAAGTCAGAATTGAGAGATATAAAGTCAGAATTGAGAGATATAAAGTCAGAATTGTGAGATATAAAGTCGGAATTGAGAGATATAAAGTCAGAATTGAGATATAAAGTCAGAATTGTGAGATATAAAGTCAGAATTGTGAGACATAAAGTGGGAATTGTGAGATATAAAGTCAGAATTGTGAGACAATGTGGGAATTGTGAGATATAAAGTCAGAATTGTGAGACAAAGTGGGAATTGTGAGATATAAAGTCAGAATTGTGAGATATAAAGTGGGAATTGTGAGATATACAGTCAGAATTGTGAGATATAAAGTCAGAATTGTGAGACAAAGTGGGGATTGAGAGATATAAAGTCGGAATTGTGAGATATAAAGTCAGAATTGTGAGATATAAAGTGGGAATTGTGAGATATAAAGTCAGAATTGAGAGATATAAAGTCAGAATTGTGAGACAAAGTGGGAATTGTGAGATATAAAGTCAGAATTGTGAGACAAAGTGGGAATTGTGAGATATAAAGTCAGAATTGTGAGACAAAGTGAGAATTGTGAGATATAAAGTCAGAATTGTGAGATATAAAGTCAGAATTGTGAGATATAAAGTCGGAATTGTGAGATATAAAGTCAGAATTGTGAGATATAAAGTCGGAATTGTGAGATATAAAGTCAGAATTGAGAGATATAAAGTCAGAATTGAGAGATATAAAGTCAGAATTGAGAGATATAAAGTCGGAATTGTGTGATATAAAGTCAGAATTGAGAGATATAAAGTCGGAATTGTGAGATATAAAGTCAGAATTGTGTGATATAAAGTCAGAATTGTGTGATATAAAGTCAGAATTGTGAGATATAAAGTCAGAATTGTGAGATATAAAGTCAGAATTGTGTGATATAAAGTCAGAATTGTGTGATATAAAGTCAGAATTGTGAGATATAAAGTCAGAATTGAGAGATATAAAGTCAGAATTGTGAGATATAAAGTCAGAATTGTGAGTTATAAAGTCAGAATTGTGAGACAAAGTCAGAATTGTGAGATATAAAGTCAGAATTGTGAGATATAAAGTCTGAATTGTGAGATATAAAGTCAGAATTGTGTGATATAAAGTCTGAATTGTGAGATATAAAGTCAGAATTGTGAGACATAAAGTCAGAATTGTGAGATATAAAGTCAGAATTGTGAGATATAAAGTCAGAATTTTGAGATATAAAGTCTGAATTGTGAGATATAAAGTCAGAATTGTGAGATATAAAGTCTGAATTGTGTGATATAAAGTCAGAATTGTGAGATATAAAGTCAGAATTGTGAGATATAAAGTCGTAATTGTGAGATATAAAGTCAAAATTGTGAGATATAAAGTCAGAATTGTGAGACATAAAGTCAGAATTGTGTGATATAAAGTCTGAATTGTGAGATATAAAGTCAGAATTATGAGACAAAGTCAGAATTGTGAGATAAAGTCAGAATTGTGAGATATAAAGTCAGAATTGTGAGATATATAGTCAGAATTGTGAGATTTAAAGTCAGAATTGTGAGATATAAAGTCAGATATAAAGTCGGAATTGTGAGATATAAAGTCAGAATTGTGAGATATAAAGTCAGAATTGTGAGATATAAAGTCAAAATTGTGAGATATAAAGTCAGAATTGTGAGATATAAAGTCAGAATTGTGAGATATAAAGTCAGAATTGTGAGATATAAAGTCAGAATTGTGAGATATAAAGTCAGATATAAAGTCAGAATTGTGAGATATAAAGTCAGAATTGTGAGATATAAAGTCAGAATTGTGAGATATAAAGTCAAAATTGTGAGATATAAAGTCAGAATTGTGAGATATAAAGTCAAAATTTTGAGATATAAAGTCAGAATTGTGAGATATAAAGTCAGATATAAAGTCAGAATTGTGAGATATAAAGTCGGAATTGTGAGATATAAAGTCAGAATTGTGAGATATAAAGTCAGAATTGTGAGATATAAAGTCAGAATTGTGAGATATAAAGTCAGAATTGTGAGATATAAAGTCAGATATAAAGTCAGAATTGTGAGATATAAAGTCAGAATTGTGAGATATAAAGTCGGAATTGTGAGATATAAAGTCAGAATTGTGAGATATAAAGTCAGAATTGTGAGATATAAAGTCAGAATTGTGAGATATAAAGTCAGAATTGTGAGATATAAAGTCAGATATAAAGTCAGAATTGTGAGATATAAAGTCAGAATTGTGAGATATAAAGTCGGAATTGTGAGATGTAAAGTCAGAATTGTGAGATATAAAGTCAGAATTGTGAGATATAAAGTCAAAATTGTGAGATATAAAGTCAGAATTGTGAGATATAAAGTCAGAATTGTGAGATATAAAGTCAGAATTGTGAGATATAAAGTCAGAATTGTGTGATATAAAGTCTGAATTGTGAGATATAAAGTCAGAATTGTGAGACATAAAGTCAGAATTGTGAGATATAAAGTCTGAATTGAGAGATATAAAGTCAGAATTGTGAGATATAAAGTCAGAATTGTGAGATATAAAGTCAGAATTGAGAGATATAAAGTCAGAATTGAGAGATATAAAGTCAGAATTGTGAGATATAAAGTCGGAATTGAGAGATATAAAGTCAGAATTGAGATATAAAGTCAGAATTGTGAGATATAAAGTCAGAATTGTGAGACATAAAGTGGGAATTGTGAGATATAAAGTCAGAATTGTGAGACAATGTGGGAATTGTGAGATATAAAGTCAGAATTGTGAGACAAAGTGGGAATTGTGAGATATAAAGTCAGAATTGTGAGATATAAAGTGGGAATTGTGAGATATACAGTCAGAATTGTGAGATATAAAGTCAGAATTGTGAGACAAAGTGGGGATTGAGAGATATAAAGTCGGAATTGTGAGATATAAAGTCAGAATTGTGAGATATAAAGTGGGAATTGTGAGATATAAAGTCAGAATTGAGAGATATAAAGTCAGAATTGTGAGACAAAGTGGGAATTGTGAGATATAAAGTCAGAATTGTGAGACAAAGTGGGAATTGTGAGATATAAAGTCAGAATTGTGAGACAAAGTGAGAATTGTGAGATATAAAGTCAGAATTGTGAGATATAAAGTCAGAATTGTGAGATATAAAGTCGGAATTGTGAGATATAAAGTCAGAATTGTGAGATATAAAGTCGGAATTGTGAGATATAAAGTCAGAATTGAGAGATATAAAGTCAGAATTGAGAGATATAAAGTCAGAATTGAGAGATATAAAGTCGGAATTGTGTGATATAAAGTCAGAATTGAGAGATATAAAGTCGGAATTGTGAGATATAAAGTCAGAATTGTGTGATATAAAGTCAGAATTGTGTGATATAAAGTCATAATTGTGAGATATAAAGTCAGAATTGTGAGATATAAAGTCAGAATTGTGTGATATAAAGTCAGAATTGTGTGATATAAAGTCAGAATTGTGAGATATAAAGTCAGAATTGAGAGATATAAAGTCAGAATTGTGAGATATAAAGTCAGAATTGTGAGTTATAAAGTCAGAATTGTGAGACAAAGTCAGAATTGTGAGATATAAAGTCAGAATTGTGAGATATAAAGTCTGAATTGTGAGATATAAAGTCAGAATTGTGTGATATAAAGTCTGAATTGTGAGATATAAAGTCAGAATTGTGAGACATAAAGTCAGAATTGTGAGATATAAAGTCAGAATTGTGAGATATAAAGTCAGAATTTTGAGATATAAAGTCTGAATTGTGAGATATAAAGTCAGAATTGTGAGATATAAAGTCTGAATTGTGTGATATAAAGTCAGAATTGTGAGATATAAAGTCAGAATTGTGAGATATAAAGTCAGAATTGTGAGATATAAAGTCAGATATAAAGTCAGAATTGTGAGATATAAAGTCAGAATTGTGAGATATAAAGTCGGAATTGTGAGATGTAAAGTCAGAATTGTGAGATATAAAGTCAGAATTGTGAGATATAAAGTCAAAATTGTGAGATATAAAGTCAGAATTGTGAGATATAAAGTCAGAATTGTGAGATATAAAGTCAGAATTTTGAGATATAAAGTCAGAATTGTGTGATATAAAGTCTGAATTGTGAGATATAAAGTCAGAATTGTGAGACATAAAGTCAGAATTGTGAGATATAAAGTCTGAATTGAGAGATATAAAGTCAGAATTGTGAGATATAAAGTCAGAATTGTGAGATATAAAGTCAGAATTGAGAGATATAAAGTCAGAATTGAGAGATATAAAGTCAGAATTGTGAGATATAAAGTCGGAATTGAGAGATATAAAGTCAGAATTGAGATATAAAGTCAGAATTGTGAGATATAAAGTCAGAATTGTGAGACATAAAGTGGGAATTGTGAGATATAAAGTCAGAATTGTGAGACAATGTGGGAATTGTGAGATATAAAGTCAGAATTGTGAGACAAAGTGGGAATTGTGAGATATAAAGTCAGAATTGTGAGATATAAAGTGGGAATTGTGAGATATACAGTCAGAATTGTGAGATATAAAGTCAGAATTGTGAGACAAAGTGGGGATTGAGAGATATAAAGTCGGAATTGTGAGATATAAAGTCAGAATTGTGAGATATAAAGTGGGAATTGTGAGATATAAAGTCAGAATTGAGAGATATAAAGTCAGAATTGTGAGACAAAGTGGGAATTGTGAGATATAAAGTCAGAATTGTGAGACAAAGTGGGAATTGTGAGATATAAAGTCAGAATTGTGAGACAAAGTGAGAATTGTGAGATATAAAGTCAGAATTGTGAGATATAAAGTCAGAATTGTGAGATATAAAGTCGGAATTGTGAGATATAAAGTCAGAATTGTGAGATATAAAGTCGGAATTGTGAGATATAAAGTCAGAATTGAGAGATATAAAGTCAGAATTGAGAGATATAAAGTCAGAATTGAGAGATATAAAGTCGGAATTGTGTGATATAAAGTCAGAATTGAGAGATATAAAGTCGGAATTGTGAGATATAAAGTCAGAATTGTGTGATATAAAGTCAGAATTGTGTGATATAAAGTCAGAATTGTGAGATATAAAGTCAGAATTGTGAGATATAAAGTCAGAATTGTGTGATATAAAGTCAGAATTGTGTGATATAAAGTCAGAATTGTGAGATATAAAGTCAGAATTGAGAGATATAAAGTCAGAATTGTGAGATATAAAGTCAGAATTGTGAGTTATAAAGTCAGAATTGTGAGACAAAGTCAGAATTGTGAGATATAAAGTCAGAATTGTGAGATATAAAGTCTGAATTGTGAGATATAAAGTCAGAATTGTGTGATATAAAGTCTGAATTGTGAGATATAAAGTCAGAATTGTGAGACATAAAGTCAGAATTGTGAGATATAAAGTCAGAATTGTGAGATATAAAGTCAGAATTTTGAGATATAAAGTCTGAATTGTTTAGATTAGATTAGATTCAACTTTATTGTCATTACACAAGTACAAGTACAAGGCAACGAAATGCAGTTTAGGTCTAACCAGAAGTGCAATAGCAGCAAGTGCAGGATATATACAATGGTTGCGTAAGTGCAGGGCATAAAAATTTACTGAATATATATAAATATGTATAAGTAGAGAGATGGTTATTACTATAAACAGAACTGAATTTACAGATGAATATATACAGTGAATAAATATAAATATACAGATGGCTATTACTATAAACAGAATGTAAACAGAATGTACAGGTGAATATGTACTATGAATATATTATACAGATGGCTATTACTTTGAACAGAATTTTACAGATAGAGGTATAGAATAATATGTTAGGCTAATATGAGGAATATAGCAGTGGATTAAGGTAGTGCAATAAATTATGGACAGAGCTATCCGAAAGAAAGTGTAAAAGTGCAGTGGAAAGTGGTTGCATATTGCAGTTAGAAGTACGGTGCAAAATGCAAATGTAAACATTGGTACTATAAATACAGTCGGCAGTGCAAATGAGCATATTCCAGTTAAGATATGGTGGTGCAAAATGCATAAGTAAACAGTTGTTACTGTAATAAACAGTCAGTAGTGCAAATAACAAAGTGAATGTAGGTGTGAGGTAGGAGAGTTTGCAGTTTATGAGGGAAGTGGATCAACGGTGGTTTGAGTTCAGTAAAGAGACAGCTCTGGGGAAAAAACTGTTCTTTAGTCTGCTGGTCCTGGTCCGGAGGATCCTGAAACGCCTGCCGGAGGGCAGGAGAGAAAACAGTCTGTGGGCTGGGTGAGAGGAGTCCTTGAGGATGCTGCGAGCTCGATGCAGACAGCGTTTCCTCTGGATGTGCTCGATGGCAGGTAGTGGAGTCCCTGTGATGCGCTGGGCAGTTTTCACCACCCGCTGCAGTGCCTTGCGCTCCGCAACAGAGCAGCTCCCATACCATACTGCCACACAGTTGGTCAGGATGCTTTCTATTGCGCAGCGGTAGAAGTTCACCAGGATAGCCGAGGAGAGCTGATTCTTCCTCAGTGTCCTCAGGAAGAAGAGGCGCTGGTGAGCCTTCTTGACCAGGCTGGAGGTGTTGGTCGTCCACGACATGTCCGCCGAGATGTGGATCCCCAGGAACTTGAAACTGGAGACACGCTCAACAGCCATTCCATTGATGTGGATGGTGTCGTGTGTGCCTCTTGACTCCTTCCTGAAGTCCACGATGAGCTCCTTCGTTTTGGTGGTGTTGAGGAGCAGGTTATTATCAGCGCACCATGTGGCCAGGTGCTGGATCTCCTCCCTGTAGGCAGTCTCATCGTTGTTGCTGATGAGACCAATCACCGTAGTGTCGTCCGCAAACTTGACGATGGAATTAGTTCCATACACAGGCTTGCAGTCGGAGGTGAAGAGGGAGTAGAGAAACGGACTTAGCACACAGCCCTGTGGTACACCAGTGTTGAGTGTGATGGACGTGGAGCAGGTGGATCCTGATCGAACATTCTGTGGTCTGTCAGTTAGGAAGTCCAAAATCCAGTTACACATTGAAGTGTTGATGCCCAGGTCTCCAAGTTTGGCAATTAACTTGGATGGGATGACAGTGTTGAATGCTGAGCTGAAGTCAACAAACAGCATGCGTGCATAAGTGTTCTTATGGTCCAGATGGGTGAGCACAGAGTGCAGTGCCATGGAAACTGCATCCTCTGTGCTCCTATTGCTGCGGTAGGCAAACTGGTGTGAGTCCAATGTGGATGGTATAGAGTCTTTTAGGTGTTCCAGGACCAGCCGCTCAAAGCACTTCATAATGATGGGTGTGAGTGCTACAGGGCGGTAGTCATTAGGGCACCTCGGGCTGGAGTGTTTCGGCACTGGCACAATGGAAGTGCGTTTAAAGCATGATGGTACAGCTGCTTGGGCGAGAGACAGGTTGAAAATGTCTGTAAAAACCCCAGCGAGCTGCTCCGCACATGCCCTGAGAACACGACCAGGGATGTTGTCTGGTCCAGCAGCCTTGTGCGCGCTGATCCGGCTCAGTGCCTTGCAGACATCTGTAGAGGAGAGTGTGATTGGTGGGTGGTCAGCTGAGGGTTTGAGCTTGGTGGCAGTTTCTCTGTTGTCTCTTTCAAAACGAGCATAAAAGTAATTTAGCTCGTTCAGGAAGTTGACATCAGTGGCTGCGGGGGTGGAGTGGGTGGGTTTATAATCACTGATGGCCTGAATGCCCTGCCACATGCGTCGAGGGTCAGAGTTGGAAAAGTGTCCCTCTATCTTTAGCTTGTAGCAGTGCTTGGCCTTTTTGATGCCCCTCTTCAGGTTTGCTCTGGATGCGCTGTAGGCTTGTGCATCTCCTGATCTGAAGGCAGTATTGCGTAACTTCAGCAGGAGTCGTACTTCCCTGTTCATCCAAGGCTTCTGATTTGGGTAAGTGGTGATCTGTTTCTGGGTTGTAACACTGTCAATGGTGGTATTGATATGATCCAATACTGAGGAGGTGTAGGAGTCAATGTCCGTGTGAGCGCCACTGGTGGCTTGAGAAGCAAACATACTCCAGTCTGTGTTTAGAAACCTTTCCTGGAGTGTGGAATCTGCCCCCGCAGGCCACACCTTGATTGTCTTCACTGATGGCTTCACACGGTTGATGAGGGGTGCATATTTGGGGCTGAGGAACAAAGAGATGTGGTCTGACTGTCCCAGGTGGGGGAGGGGTGTTGCAACGTAAGCTCCAGCCATGTTTGTGTAAACATGGTCTAAGGTTTTGTTTCCTCTGGTGTGGCAGGAAACATGCTGGTGAAACTTGGGTAGTACTGACTTTAAGTTTGAGTGATTAAAGTCCCCTGCAACAATAAACGCAGCTTCAGGGTGATCAGTCTGTTGTTTACTGATGGCTGCGTGAAGTTCTTTCATAGCAAGCTTGGCATCAGCATCGGGTGGAATATAAGCAGCAGTTATAATGGTGGAAGTGAACTCCCGCGGTAGATAAAACGGTCTACATTTAACCATGAGAAACTCCAGGTTAGCTGAACAATGACTCCCAACAATAGCAGAGTTTGTGCACCAAGCTTTGTTAATATAAATGCACAATCCACCACCTCTGGTCTTCCCGGAGCCATCTAATGTTCTATCTGCCCGGAGTGTGTGACGTCCCGCTAGCTCAATAGCGGTGTCCGGTATTCCGCTGTTTAACCAGGTTTCAGTGAAGATTAGGACGTTACAGTTCAAAAGTTTCTTACTGTGTGTGATGCTGAGTCGAATCTCCTCCATTTTGTTCACTAGCGATCGTACATTAGCAAGGAAAATGCTGGGTAAAGAGAGCCGATGAGGAGAACGCGTTAGCTTAGCCCGCAATCCTCCACGCTTCCCCCGCCTTTGTTTACGATCACGCCGCCTTCTGCGTGCACTTCTGCCCGGCCGGGTTACGCGCATCGCCTCGGGCGTCCTAGCGATCTCAGGAAGGAGTTGAAGATTGTCCATAAAACTGTCGGAAATTCGCAAACCAATATCCAAAAGCTCAGCGCGGGTGTACGATGTAAAGGCACAACTGTTCTGCACGAACAGACCCGAGATGAGCAAGAAAAATACCGCAAAATTGCAGAATCTGGAGAGACGCTGAGCCTCGCGATCTACTCGCGCCGCCATCTTGGTCTTATGCCTCTTGAGAACCTCATTCTTTCCTCAAGCCGATCATTATTCAATAAAGATTGTTATTTTTTTAACTCAATTACTAGCCTCCTCATTTGTCCGTCTGTTGCGTGCCTGTGGTGTCGGCTCCTCGCGGTGGTGTCTGGAGTCAGGGGCGGCTGTCATCCGAGTCCGCCCCGGCCTGCACCGGTGACACTTGTGAGAATTGTGAGATATAAAGTCAGAATTGTGAGATATAAAGTCGGAATGGTGTGATATAAAGTCAGAATTGTGAGATATAAAGTCAGAATTGTGAGATATAAAGTCAGAATTGTGAGATATAAAGTCGGAATTGTGTGATATAAAGTCAGAATTGTGAGATATAAAGTCAGAATTGTGTGATATAAAGTCAGAATTGTGAGATATAAAGTCAGAATTGTGTGATATAAAGTCAGAATTGTGAGATATAAAGTCAGAATTGTGAGATATGAAGTCGGAATTGTGAGATATAAAGTCAGAATTGTGAGATATAAAGTCTGAATTGTGAGATTTAAAGTCAGAATTGTGAGATATAAAGTCAGAATTGTGAGATATAAAGTCAGAATTGTGAGATATATAGTCAGAATTGTGAGATATAAAGTCAGAATTGTGTGATATAAAGTCAGAATTGTGAGATATGAAGTCAGAATTGTGAGATGTAAAGTCAGAATTGTGAGATATAAAGTCAGAATTGTGAGACATAAAGTCAGAATTGTGTGATATAAAGTCTGAATTGTGAGATATAAAGTCAGAATTGTGAGACAAAGTCAGAATTGTGAGATAAAGTCAGAATTGTGAGATATAAAGTCAGAATTGTGAGATATATAGTCAGAATTGTGAGATATAAAGTCAGAATTGTGAGATATAAAGTCAGATATAAAGTCGGAATTGTGAGATATAAAGTCAGAATTGTGAGATATAAAGTCAGAATTGTGAGATATAAAGTCAAAATTGTGAGATATAAAGTCAGAATTGTGAGATATAAAGTCAGAATTGTGAGATTTAAAGTCAGAATTGTGAGATATAAAGTCAGAATTGTGAGATATAAAGTCAGAATTGTGAGATATATAGTCAGAATTGTGAGATATAAAGTCAGAATTGTGTGATATAAAGTCTGAATTGTGAGATATAAAGTCAGAATTGTGAGACATAAAGTCAGAATTGTGAGATATAAAGTCAGAATTGTGAGATATAAAGTCAGAATTGTGAGATATAAAGTCAGAATTGTGAGACATAAAGTCTGAATTGTGAGATATAAAGTCTGAATTGTGAGATATAAAGTCAGAATTGTGAGATATAAAGTCAGAATTGTGAGATATAAAGTCAGAATTGTGAGATATAAAGTCAGAATTGTGAGATATAAAGTCAGAATTGTGAGATATAAAGTCAGAATTGTGTGATATGAAGTCAGAATTGTGAGATATGAAGTCGGAATTGTGAGATATAAAGTCGGAATTGTGAGATATAAAGTCAGAATTGTGAGATATAAAGTCTGAATTGTGAGATTTAAAGTCAGAATTGTGAGATATAAAGTCAGAATTGTGAGATATAAAGTCAGAATTGTGAGATATAAAGTCAGAATTGTGAGATATAAAGTCAGAATTGTGTGATATAAAGTCAGAATTGTGAGATATGAAGTCAGAATTGTGAGATATAAAGTCGGAATTGTGAGATATAAAGTCAAAATTGTGAGATATAAAGTCAGAATTGTGAGATATAAAGTCAGAATTGTGAGATATAAAGTCAGAATTGTGAGATATAAAGTCGGAATTGTGTGATATAAAGTCAGAATTGTGAGATATAAAGTCAGAATTGTGAGATATAAAGTCAGAATTGTGAGATATAAAGTCAGAATTGTGAGATATAAAGTCGGAATTGTGTGATATAAAGTCAGAATTGTGAGATATAAAGTCAGAATTGTGAGATATAAAGTCAGAATTGTGAGATATAAAGTCGGAATTGTGTGATATAAAGTCAGAATTGTGTGATATAAAGTCAGAATTGTGAGATATAAAGTCAGAATTGTGTGATATAAAGTCAGAATTGTGAGATATAAAGTCAGAATTGTGAGATATAAAGTCAGAATTGTGAGATATAAAGTCAGAATTGTGAGATATAAAGTCAGAATTGTGAGTTATAAAGTCGGAATTGTGAGATATAAAGTCAGAATTGTGTGATATAAAGTCAGAATTGTGAGATATAAAGTCAGAATTGAGAGATATAAAGTCAGAATTGAGAGATATAAAGTCAGAATTGTGAGATATAAAGTCAGAATTGAGAGATATAAAGTCAGAATTGTGAGATATAAAGTCAGAATTGAGAGATATAAAGTCAGAATTGTGTGATATAATGTCAGAATTGTGTGATATAAAGTCAGAATTGTGAGATATAAAGTCAGAATTGAGAGATATAAAGTCGGAATTGTGTGATATAAAGTCAGAATTGTGAGATATAAAGTCAGAATTGAGAGATATAAAGTCAGAATTGAGAGATATAAAGTCAGAATTGTGAGATATAAAGTCAGAATTGAGAGATATAAAGTCAGAATTGAGAGATATAAAGTCAGAATTGTGAGATATAAAGTCAGAATTGTGTGATATAAAGTCAGAATTGTGAGATATAAAGTCAGAATTGTGTGATGTAAAGTCAGAATTGTGAGATATAAAGTCAGAATTGTGTGATATAAAGTCAGAATTGTGTGATATAAAGTCAGAATTGTGAGATATAAAGTCAGAATTGTGAGATATAAAGTCAGAATTGAGAGATATAAAGTCAGAATTGTGAGATATAAAGTCAGAATTGTGTGATATAAAGTCAGAATTGTGTGATATAAAGTCAGAATTGTGAGATATAAAGTCAGAATTGTGTGATATAAAGTCAGAATTGAGAGATATAAAGTCAGAATTGAGAGATATAAAGTCAGAATTGAGAGATATAAAGTCAGAATTGAGAGATATAAAGTCAGAATTGTGAGATATAAAGTCAGAATTGTGTGATATAAAGTCAGAATTGTGAGATATAAAGTCAGAATTGTGTGATATAAAGTCAGAATTGTGAGATATAAAGTCAGAATTGTGTGATATAAAGTCAGAATTGAGAGATATAAAGTCAGAATTGAGAGATATAAAGTCAGAATTGAGAGATATAAAGTCAGAATTGAGAGATATAAAGTCAGAATTGTGAGATATAAAGTCAGAATTGTGTGATATAAAGTCAGAATTGTGAGATATAAAGTCAGAATTGTGTGATATAAAGTCAGAATTGAGAGATATAAAGTCAGAATTGAGAGATATAAAGTCAGAATTGAGAGATATAAAGTCAGAATTGAGAGATATAAAGTCAGAATTGAGAGATATAAAGTCAGAATTGAGAGATATAAAGTCAGAATTGTGTGATATAAAGTCAGAATTGAGAGATATAAAGTCAGAATTGTGTGATATAAAGTCAGAATTGAGAGATATAAAGTCAGAATTGTGTGATATAAAGTCAGAATTGAGAGATATAAAGTCAGAATTGAGAGATATAAAGTCAGAATTGAGAGATATAAAGTCAGAATTGAGAGATATAAAGTCAGAATTGAGAGATATAAAGTCAGAATTGAGAGATATAAAGTCAGAATTGTGAGATATAAAGTCAGAATTGTGTGATATAAAGTCAGAATTGTGAGATATAAAGTCAGAATTGTGTGATATAAAGTCAGAATTGAGAGATATAAAGTCAGAATTGAGAGATATGGGCCCGGTTTCACAGACAGGGCTTAGACTAAGCCAGGATTAGGCCTTAGTTCAATTAGGACATTTAAGTAACTTTTATAAACGTCCCCATGAAAAAAACATTACTGGTGTGCATCTTGAGAAAAAACAATGCCACTGACATATTTTAAGATTTGTCAGTGCAAGATTCTTTCAGTTAAAATAGCTCAAACATGCATTTTAGTCTAGGATTAGCTTAAGCATTGTCTGTGAAACCTGGGGATAAAGTCAGAATTGTGAGATATAAAGTCAGAATTGTGTGATATAAAGTCAGAATTGTGTGATATAAAGTCAGAATTGTGAGATATAAAGTCAGAATTGTGAGATATAAAGTCAGAATTGTGTGATATAAAGTCAGAATTGTGTGATATAAAGTCAGAATTGAGTGATATAAAGTCAGAATTGAGAGATATAAAGTCAGAATTGTGAGATATAAAGTCAGAATTGTGAGATATAAAGTCAGAATTGTGAGATATAAAGTCGGAATTGTGTGATATAAAGTCAGAATTGTGAGATATAAAGTCAGAATTGTGAGATATAAAGTCAGAATTGTGAGATATAAAGTCAGAATTGTGAGATATAAAGTCGGAATTGTGTGATATAAAGTCAGAATTGTGAGATATAAAGTCAGAATTGTGAGATATAAAGTCAGAATTGTGAGATATAAAGTCGGAATTGTGTGATATAAAGTCAGAATTGTGTGATATAAAGTCAGAATTGTGAGATATAAAGTCAGAATTGTGTGATATAAAGTCAGAATTGTGAGATATAAAGTCAGAATTGTGAGATATAAAGTCAGAATTGTGAGATATAAAGTCAGAATTGTGAGTTATAAAGTCGGAATTGTGAGATATAAAGTCAGAATTGTGTGATATAAAGTCAGAATTGTGAGATATAAAGTCAGAATTGAGAGATAAAAAGTCAGAATTGAGAGATATAAAGTCAGAATTGTGAGATATAAAGTCAGAATTGAGAGATATAAAGTCAGAATTGTGAGATATAAAGTCAGAATTGAGAGATATAAAGTCAGAATTGTGTGATATAATGTCAGAATTGTGTGATATAAAGTCAGAATTGTGAGATATAAAGTCAGAATTGAGAGATATAAAGTCGGAATTGTGTGATATAAAGTCAGAATTGTGAGATATAAAGTCAGAATTGAGAGATATAAAGTCAGAATTGAGAGATATAAAGTCAGAATTGTGAGATATAAAGTCAGAATTGAGAGATATAAAGTCAGAATTGAGAGATATAAAGTCAGAATTGTGAGATATAAAGTCAGAATTGTGTGATATAAAGTCAGAATTGTGAGATATAAAGTCAGAATTGTGTGATATAAAGTCAGAATTGTGAGATATAAAGTCAGAATTGTGTGATATAAAGTCAGAATTGTGTGATATAAAGTCAGAATTGTGAGATATAAAGTCAGAATTGTGAGATATAAAGTCAGAATTGAGAGATATAAAGTCAGAATTGTGAGATATAAAGTCAGAATTGTGTGATATAAAGTCAGAATTGTGTGATATAAAGTCAGAATTGAGATATAAAGTCAGAATTGTGTGATATAAAGTCAGAATTGAGAGATATAAAGTCAGAATTGAGAGATATAAAGTCAGAATTGAGAGATATAAAGTCAGAATTGAGAGATATAAAGTCAGAATTGTGAGATATAAAGTCAGAATTGTGTGATATAAAGTCAGAATTGTGAGATATAAAGTCAGAATTGTGTGATATAAAGTCAGAATTGTGAGATATAAAGTCAGAATTGTGTGATATAAAGTCAGAATTGAGAGATATAAAGTCAGAATTGAGAGATATAAAGTCAGAATTGAGAGATATAAAGTCAGAATTGAGAGATATAAAGTCAGAATTGTGAGATATAAAGTCAGAATTGTGTGATATAAAGTCAGAATTGTGAGATATAAAGTCAGAATTGTGTGATATAAAGTCAGAATTGAGAGATATAAAGTCAGAATTGAGAGATATAAAGTCAGAATTGAGAGATATAAAGTCAGAATTGAGAGATATAAAGTCAGAATTGAGAGATATAAAGTCAGAATTGAGAGATATAAAGTCAGAATTGAGAGATATAAAGTCAGAATTGTGTGATATAAAGTCAGAATTGTGAGATATAAAGTCAGAATTGTGAGATATAAAGTCGGAATTGTGTGATATAAAGTCAGAATTGTGAGATATAAAGTCAGAATTGTGAGATATAAAGTCAGAATTGTGAGATATAAAGTCGGAATTGTGTGATATAAAGTCAGAATTGTGTGATATAAAGTCAGAATTGTGAGATATAAAGTCAGAATTGTGTGATATAAAGTCAGAATTGTGAGATATAAAGTCAGAATTGTGAGATATAAAGTCAGAATTGTGAGATATAAAGTCAGAATTGTGAGTTATAAAGTCGGAATTGTGAGATATAAAGTCAGAATTGTGTGATATAAAGTCAGAATTGTGAGATATAAAGTCAGAATTGAGAGATATAAAGTCAGAATTGAGAGATATAAAGTCAGAATTGTGAGATATAAAGTCAGAATTGAGAGATATAAAGTCAGAATTGTGAGATATAAAGTCAGAATTGAGAGATATAAAGTCAGAATTGTGTGATATAATGTCAGAATTGTGTGATATAAAGTCAGAATTGTGAGATATAAAGTCAGAATTGAGAGATATAAAGTCGGAATTGTGTGATATAAAGTCAGAATTGTGAGATATAAAGTCAGAATTGAGAGATATAAAGTCAGAATTGAGAGATATAAAGTCAGAATTGTGAGATATAAAGTCAGAATTGAGAGATATAAAGTCAGAATTGAGAGATATAAAGTCAGAATTGTGAGATATAAAGTCAGAATTGTGTGATATAAAGTCAGAATTGTGAGATATAAAGTCAGAATTGTGTGATGTAAAGTCAGAATTGTGAGATATAAAGTCAGAATTGTGTGATATAAAGTCAGAATTGTGTGATATAAAGTCAGAATTGTGAGATATAAAGTCAGAATTGTGAGATATAAAGTCAGAATTGAGAGATATAAAGTCAGAATTGTGAGATATAAAGTCAGAATTGTGTGATATAAAGTCAGAATTGTGTGATATAAAGTCAGAATTGTGAGATATAAAGTCAGAATTGTGTGATATAAAGTCAGAATTGAGAGATATAAAGTCAGAATTGAGAGATATAAAGTCAGAATTGAGAGATATAAAGTCAGAATTGAGAGATATAAAGTCAGAATTGTGAGATATAAAGTCAGAATTGTGTGATATAAAGTCAGAATTGTGAGATATAAAGTCAGAATTGTGTGATATAAAGTCAGAATTGTGAGATATAAAGTCAGAATTGTGTGATATAAAGTCAGAATTGAGAGATATAAAGTCAGAATTGAGAGATATAAAGTCAGAATTGAGAGATATAAAGTCAGAATTGAGAGATATAAAGTCAGAATTGAGAGATATAAAGTCAGAATTGTGTGATATAAAGTCAGAATTGTGAGATATAAAGTCAGAATTGTGTGATATAAAGTCAGAATTGAGAGATATAAAGTCAGAATTGAGAGATATAAAGTCAGAATTGAGAGATATAAAGTCAGAATTGAGAGATATAAAGTCAGAATTGAGAGATATAAAGTCAGAATTGAGAGATATAAAGTCAGAATTGAGAGATATAAAGTCAGAATTGTGAGATATAAAGTCAGAATTGTGTGATATAAAGTCAGAATTGTGAGATATAAAGTCAGAATTGTGTGATATAAAGTCAGAATTGAGAGATATAAAGTCAGAATTGAGAGATATGGGCCCGGTTTCACAGACAGGGCTTAGACTAAGCCAGGATTAGGCCTTAGTTCAATTAGGACATTTAAGTAACTTTTATAAACGTCCCCATGAAAAAAACATTACTGGTGTGCATCTTGAGAAAAAACAATGCCACTGACATATTTTAAGATTTGTCAGTGCAAGATTCTTTCAGTTAAAATAGCTCAAACATGCATTTTAGTCTAGGATTAGCTTAAGCATTGTCTGTGAAACCTGGGGATAAAGTCAGAATTGTGAGATATAAAGTCAGAATTGTGTGATATAAAGTCAGAATTGTGTGATATAAAGTCAGAATTGTGAGATATAAAGTCAGAATTGTGAGATATAAAGTCAGAATTGTGTGATATAAAGTCAGAATTGTGTGATATAAAGTCAGAATTGAGTGATATAAAGTCAGAATTGAGAGATATAAAGTCAGAATTGTGAGATATAAAGTCAGAATTGTGAGATATAAAGTCAGAATTGTGAGATATAAAGTCGGAATTGTGTGATATAAAGTCAGAATTGTGAGATATAAAGTCAGAATTGTGAGATATAAAGTCAGAATTGTGAGATATAAAGTCAGAATTGTGAGATATAAAGTCGGAATTGTGTGATATAAAGTCAGAATTGTGAGATATAAAGTCAGAATTGTGAGATATAAAGTCAGAATTGTGAGATATAAAGTCGGAATTGTGTGATATAAAGTCAGAATTGTGTGATATAAAGTCAGAATTGTGAGATATAAAGTCAGAATTGTGTGATATAAAGTCAGAATTGTGAGATATAAAGTCAGAATTGTGAGATATAAAGTCAGAATTGTGAGATATAAAGTCAGAATTGTGAGTTATAAAGTCGGAATTGTGAGATATAAAGTCAGAATTGTGTGATATAAAGTCAGAATTGTGAGATATAAAGTCAGAATTGAGAGATAAAAAGTCAGAATTGAGAGATATAAAGTCAGAATTGTGAGATATAAAGTCAGAATTGAGAGATATAAAGTCAGAATTGTGAGATATAAAGTCAGAATTGAGAGATATAAAGTCAGAATTGTGTGATATAATGTCAGAATTGTGTGATATAAAGTCAGAATTGTGAGATATAAAGTCAGAATTGAGAGATATAAAGTCGGAATTGTGTGATATAAAGTCAGAATTGTGAGATATAAAGTCAGAATTGAGAGATATAAAGTCAGAATTGAGAGATATAAAGTCAGAATTGTGAGATATAAAGTCAGAATTGAGAGATATAAAGTCAGAATTGAGAGATATAAAGTCAGAATTGTGAGATATAAAGTCAGAATTGTGTGATATAAAGTCAGAATTGTGAGATATAAAGTCAGAATTGTGTGATATAAAGTCAGAATTGTGAGATATAAAGTCAGAATTGTGTGATATAAAGTCAGAATTGTGTGATATAAAGTCAGAATTGTGAGATATAAAGTCAGAATTGTGAGATATAAAGTCAGAATTGAGAGATATAAAGTCAGAATTGTGAGATATAAAGTCAGAATTGTGTGATATAAAGTCAGAATTGTGTGATATAAAGTCAGAATTGTGAGATATAAAGTCAGAATTGTGTGATATAAAGTCAGAATTGAGAGATATAAAGTCAGAATTGAGAGATATAAAGTCAGAATTGAGAGATATAAAGTCAGAATTGAGAGATATAAAGTCAGAATTGTGAGATATAAAGTCAGAATTGTGTGATATAAAGTCAGAATTGTGAGATATAAAGTCAGAATTGTGTGATATAAAGTCAGAATTGTGAGATATAAAGTCAGAATTGTGTGATATAAAGTCAGAATTGAGAGATATAAAGTCAGAATTGAGAGATATAAAGTCAGAATTGAGAGATATAAAGTCAGAATTGAGAGATATAAAGTCAGAATTGTGAGATATAAAGTCAGAATTGTGTGATATAAAGTCAGAATTGTGAGATATAAAGTCAGAATTGTGTGATATAAAGTCAGAATTGAGAGATATAAAGTCAGAATTGAGAGATATAAAGTCAGAATTGAGAGATATAAAGTCAGAATTGAGAGATATAAAGTCAGAATTGAGAGATATAAAGTCAGAATTGAGAGATATAAAGTCAGAATTGTGTGATATAAAGTCAGAATTGAGAGATATAAAGTCAGAATTGTGTGATATAAAGTCAGAATTGAGAGATATAAAGTCAGAATTGTGTGATATAAAGTCAGAATTGAGAGATATAAAGTCAGAATTGTGTGATATAAAGTCAGAATTGAGAGATATAAAGTCAGAATTGTGTGATATAAAGTCAGAATTGAGAGATATAAAGTCAGAATTGAGAGATATAAAGTCAGAATTGAGAGATATAAAGTCAGAATTGAGAGATATAAAGTCAGAATTGAGAGATATAAAGTCAGAATTGTGAGATATAAAGTCAGAATTGTGTGATATAAAGTCAGAATTGTGAGATATAAAGTCAGAATTGTGTGATATAAAGTCAGAATTGAGAGATATAAAGTCAGAATTGAGAGATATGGGCCCGGTTTCACAGACAGGGCTTAGACTAAGCCAGGATTAGGCCTTAGTTCAATTAGGACATTTAAGTAACTTTTATAAACGTCCCCATGAAAAAAACATTACTGGTGTGCATCTTGAGAAAAAACAATGCCACTGACATATTTTAAGATTTGTCAGTGCAAGATTCTTTCAGTTAAAATAGCTCAAACATGCATTTTAGTCTAGGATTAGCTTAAGCATTGTCTGTGAAACCTGGGGATAAAGTCAGAATTGTGAGATATAAAGTCAGAATTGTGTGATATAAAGTCAGAATTGTGTGATATAAAGTCAGAATTGTGAGATATAAAGTCAGAATTGAGTGATATAAAGTCAGAATTGAGAGATATAAAGTCAGAATTGAGAGATATAAAGTCAGAATTGTGAGATATAAAGTCAGAATTGTGAGATATAAAGTCAGAATTGTGAGATATAAAGTCAGAATTGTGAGATATAAAGTCAGAATTGTGTGATATAAAGTCAGAATTGTGTGATATAAAGTCAGAATTGTGTGATATAAAGTCAGAATTGTGAGATATAAAGTCAGAATTGTGAGATATAAAGTCAGAATTGTGTGATATAAAGTCAGAATTGTGTGATATAAAGTCAGAATTGAGTGATATAAAGTCAGAATTGAGAGATATAAAGTCAGAATTGAGAGATATAAAGTCAGAATTGTGAGATATAAAGTCAGAATTGTGAGATATAAAGTCAGAATTGTGAGATATAAAGTCAGAATTGTGAGATATAAAGTCAGAATTGTGAGATATAAAGTCAGAATTGAGAGATATAAAGTCAGAATTGTGAGATATAAAGTCAGAATTGAGAGATACAAAGTCAGAATTGTGAGATATAAAGTCAGAATTGTGAGATATAAAGTCAGAATTGAGAGATATAAAGTCAGAATTGTGAGATATAAAGTCAGAATTGTGAGATATAAAGTCAGAATTGAGAGATATAAAATCAGAATTGAGAGATATAAAGTCAGAATTGTGAGATATAAAGTCAGAATTGAGAGATATAAAATCAGAATTGAGAGATATAAAGTCAGAATTGTGAGATATAAAGTCAGAATTGAGAGATATAAAATCAGAATTGAGAGATATAAAGTCAGAATTGAGAGATATAAAGTCAGAATTGTGAGATATAAAGTGAGAATTGAGAGATATAAAGTCAGAATTGAGAGATATAAAATCAGAATTGAGAGATATAAAGTCAGAATTGAGAGATATAAAGTCAGAATTGTGAGATATAAAATCAGAATTGAGAGATATAAAGTCAGAATTGAGAGATATAAAGTCAGAATTGTGAGATATAAAGTCAGAATTGTGAGATATAAAGTCAGAATTGTGAGATATAAAGTCAGAATTGAGAGATATAAAATCAGAATTGAGAGATATAAAGTCAGAATTGAGAGATATAAAGTCAGAATTGTGAGATATAAAGTCAGAATTGAGAGATATAAAGTCAGAATTGAGAGATATAAAGTCAGAATTGTGAGATATAAAGTCAGAATTGTGAGATATAAAGTCAGAATTGTGAGATATAAAGTCAGAATTGTGAGATATAAAGTCAGAATTGTGAGTTATAAAGTCGGAATTGTGAGATATAAAGTCAGAATTGTGTGATATAAAGTCAGAATTGTGAGATATAAAGTCAGAATTGAGAGATAAAAAGTCAGAATTGAGAGATATAAAGTCAGAATTGTGAGATATAAAGTCAGAATTGAGAGATATAAAGTCAGAATTGTGAGATATAAAGTCAGAATTGAGAGATATAAAGTCAGAATTGTGTGATATAATGTCAGAATTGTGAGATATAAAGTCAGAATTGTGAGATATAAAGTCAGAATTGAGAGATATAAAGTCAGAATTGAGAGATATAAAGTCGGAATTGTGTGATATAAAGTCAGAATTGTGAGATATAAAGTCAGAATTGAGAGATATAAAGTCAGAATTGAGAGATATAAAGTCAGAATTGTGAGATATAAAGTCAGAATTGAGAGATATAAAGTCAGAATTGAGAGATATAAAGTCAGAATTGTGAGATATAAAGTCAGAATTGTGTGATATAAAGTCAGAATTGTGAGATATAAAGTCAGAATTGTGTGATATAAAGTCAGAATTGTGAGATATAAAGTCAGAATTGTGTGATATAAAGTCAGAATTGTGTGATATAAAGTCAGAATTGTGAGATATAAAGTCAGAATTGTGAGATATAAAGTCAGAATTGAGAGATATAAAGTCAGAATTGTGAGATATAAAGTCAGAATTGTGTGATATAAAGTCAGAATTGTGTGATATAAAGTCAGAATTGTGAGATATAAAGTCAGAATTGTGTGATATAAAGTCAGAATTGAGAGATATAAAGTCAGAATTGAGAGATATAAAGTCAGAATTGAGAGATATAAAGTCAGAATTGAGAGATATAAAGTCAGAATTGTGAGATATAAAGTCAGAATTGTGTGATATAAAGTCAGAATTGTGAGATATAAAGTCAGAATTGTGTGATATAAAGTCAGAATTGTGAGATATAAAGTCAGAATTGTGTGATATAAAGTCAGAATTGAGAGATATAAAGTCAGAATTGAGAGATATAAAGTCAGAATTGAGAGATATAAAGTCAGAATTGAGAGATATAAAGTCAGAATTGTGAGATATAAAGTCAGAATTGTGTGATATAAAGTCAGAATTGTGAGATATAAAGTCAGAATTGTGTGATATAAAGTCAGAATTGAGAGATATAAAGTCAGAATTGAGAGATATAAAGTCAGAAATGAGAGATATAAAGTCAGAATTGAGAGATATAAAGTCAGAATTGAGAGATATAAAGTCAGAATTGAGAGATATAAAGTCAGAATTGAGAGATATAAAGTCAGAATTGTGTGATATAAAGTCAGAATTGAGAGATATAAAGTCAGAATTGTGTGATATAAAGTCAGAATTGAGAGATATAAAGTCAGAATTGTGTGATATAAAGTCAGAATTGAGAGATATAAAGTCAGAATTGTGTGATATAAAGTCAGAATTGAGAGATATAAAGTCAGAATTGTGTGATATAAAGTCAGAATTGAGAGATATAAAGTCAGAATTGAGAGATATAAAGTCAGAATTGAGAGATATAAAGTCAGAATTGAGAGATATAAAGTCAGAATTGAGAGATATAAAGTCAGAATTGTGAGATATAAAGTCAGAATTGTGTGATATAAAGTCAGAATTGTGAGATATAAAGTCAGAATTGTGTGATATAAAGTCAGAATTGAGAGATATAAAGTCAGAATTGAGAGATATGGGCCCGGTTTCACAGACAGGGCTTAGACTAAGCCAGGATTAGGCCTTAGTTCAATTAGGACATTTAAGTAACTTTTATAAACGTCCCCATGAAAAAAACATTACTGGTGTGCATCTTGAGAAAAAACAATGCCACTGACATATTTTAAGATTTGTCAGTGCAAGATTCTTTCAGTTAAAATAGCTCAAACATGCATTTTAGTCTAGGATTAGCTTAAGCATTGTCTGTGAAACCTGGGGATAAAGTCAGTATTGTGAGATATAAAGTCAGAATTGTGTGATATAAAGTCAGAATTGTGTGATATAAAGTCAGAATTGTGAGATATAAAGTCAGAATTGAGTGATATAAAGTCAGAATTGAGAGATATAAAGTCAGAATTGAGAGATATAAAGTCAGAATTGTGAGATATAAAGTCAGAATTGTGAGATATAAAGTCAGAATTGTGAGATATAAAGTCAGAATTGTGAGATATAAAGTCAGAATTGTGTGATATAAAGTCAGAATTGTGTGATATAAAGTCAGAATTGTGTGATATAAAGTCAGAATTGTGAGATATAAAGTCAGAATTGTGAGATATAAAGTCAGAATTGTGTGATATAAAGTCAGAATTGTGTGATATAAAGTCAGAATTGAGTGATATAAAGTCAGAATTGAGAGATATAAAGTCAGAATTGAGAGATATAAAGTCAGAATTGTGAGATATAAAGTCAGAATTGTGAGATATAAAGTCAGAATTGTGAGATATAAAGTCAGAATTGTGAGATATAAAGTCAGAATTGTGAGATATAAAGTCAGAATTGAGAGATATAAAGTCAGAATTGAGAGATATAAAGTCAGAATTGTGAGATATAAAGTCAGAATTGAGAGATATAAAGTCAGAATTGTGTGATATAATGTCAGAATTGTGTGATATAAAGTCAGAATTGTGAGATATAAAGTCAGAATTGAGAGATATAAAGTCGGAATTGTGTGATATAAAGTCAGAATTGTGAGATATAAAGTCAGAATTGAGAGATATAAAGTCAGAATTGTGAGATATAAAGTCAGAATTGAGAGATATAAAGTCAGAATTGAGAGATATAAAGTCAGAATTGTGAGATATAAAGTCAGAATTGTGTGATATAAAGTCAGAATTGTGAGATATAAAGTCAGAATTGTGTGATATAAAGTCAGAATTGTGAGATATAAAGTCAGAATTGTGTGATATAAAGTCAGAATTGTGTGATATAAAGTCAGAATTGTGAGATATAAAGTCAGAATTGTGAGATATAAAGTCAGAATTGAGAGATATAAAGTCAGAATTGTGAGATATAAAGTCAGAATTGTGTGATATAAAGTCAGAATTGTGTGATATAAAGTCAGAATTGTGAGATATAAAGTCAGAATTGTGTGATATAAAGTCAGAATTGAGAGATATAAAGTCAGAATTGAGAGATATAAAGTCAGAATTGAGAGATATAAAGTCAGAATTGAGAGATATAAAGTCAGAATTGTGAGATATAAAGTCAGAATTGTGTGATATAAAGTCAGAATTGTGAGATATAAAGTCAGAATTGTGTGATATAAAGTCAGAATTGTGAGATATAAAGTCAGAATTGTGTGATATAAAGTCAGAATTGAGAGATATAAAGTCAGAATTGAGAGATATAAAGTCAGAATTGAGAGATATAAAGTCAGAATTGAGAGATATAAAGTCAGAATTGTGAGATATAAAGTCAGAATTGTGTGATATAAAGTCAGAATTGTGAGATATAAAGTCAGAATTGTGTGATATAAAGTCAGAATTGAGAGATATAAAGTCAGAATTGAGAGATATAAAGTCAGAATTGAGAGATATAAAGTCAGAATTGAGAGATATAAAGTCAGAATTGAGAGATATAAAGTCAGAATTGAGAGATATAAAGTCAGAATTGAGAGATATAAAGTCAGAATTGTGTGATATAAAGTCAGAATTGAGAGATATAAAGTCAGAATTGTGTGATATAAAGTCAGAATTGAGAGATATAAAGTCAGAATTGTGTGATATAAAGTCAGAATTGAGAGATATAAAGTCAGAATTGTGTGATATAAAGTCAGAATTGAGAGATATAAAGTCAGAATTGTGTGATATAAAGTCAGAATTGAGAGATATAAAGTCAGAATTGAGAGATATAAAGTCAGAATTGAGAGATATAAAGTCAGAATTGAGAGATATAAAGTCAGAATTGAGAGATATAAAGTCAGAATTGTGAGATATAAAGTCAGAATTGTGTGATATAAAGTCAGAATTGTGTGATATAAAGTCAGAATTGTGAGATATAAAGTCAGAATTGTGTGATATAAAGTCAGAATTGAGAGATATAAAGTCAGAATTGAGAGATATAAAGTCAGAATTGAGAGATATAAAGTCAGAATTGAGAGATATAAAGTCAGAATTGTGAGATATAAAGTCAGAATTGTGTGATATAAAGTCAGAATTGTGAGATATAAAGTCAGAATTGTGTGATATAAAGTCAGAATTGTGAGATATAAAGTCAGAATTGTGTGATATAAAGTCAGAATTGAGAGATATAAAGTCAGAATTGAGAGATATAAAGTCAGAATTGAGAGATATAAAGTCAGAATTGAGAGATATAAAGTCAGAATTGTGAGATATAAAGTCAGAATTGTGTGATATAAAGTCAGAATTGTGAGATATAAAGTCAGAATTGTGTGATATAAAGTCAGAATTGAGAGATATAAAGTCAGAATTGAGAGATATAAAGTCAGAATTGAGAGATATAAAGTCAGAATTGAGAGATATAAAGTCAGAATTGAGAGATATAAAGTCAGAATTGAGAGATATAAAGTCAGAATTGAGAGATATAAAGTCAGAATTGTGTGATATAAAGTCAGAATTGAGAGATATAAAGTCAGAATTGTGTGATATAAAGTCAGAATTGAGAGATATAAAGTCAGAATTGTGTGATATAAAGTCAGAATTGAGAGATATAAAGTCAGAATTGTGTGATATAAAGTCAGAATTGAGAGATATAAAGTCAGAATTGTGTGATATAAAGTCAGAATTGAGAGATATAAAGTCAGAATTGAGAGATATAAAGTCAGAATTGAGAGATATAAAGTCAGAATTGAGAGATATAAAGTCAGAATTGAGAGATATAAAGTCAGAATTGTGAGATATAAAGTCAGAATTGTGTGATATAAAGTCAGAATTGTGAGATATAAAGTCAGAATTGTGTGATATAAAGTCAGAATTGAGAGATATAAAGTCAGAATTGAGAGATATGGGCCCGGTTTCACAGACAGGGCTTAGACTAAGCCAGGATTAGGCCTTAGTTCAATTAGGACATTTAAGTAACTTTTATAAACGTCCCCATGAAAAAAACATTACTGGTGTGCATCTTGAGAAAAAACAATGCCACTGACATATTTTAAGATTTGTCAGTGCAAGATTCTTTCAGTTAAAATAGCTCAAACATGCATTTTAGTCTAGGATTAGCTTAAGCATTGTCTGTGAAACCTGGGGATAAAGTCAGAATTGTGAGATATAAAGTCAGAATTGTGTGATATAAAGTCAGAATTGTGTGATATAAAGTCAGAATTGTGAGATATAAAGTCAGAATTGAGTGATATAAAGTCAGAATTGAGAGATATAAAGTCAGAATTGAGAGATATAAAGTCAGAATTGTGAGATATAAAGTCAGAATTGTGAGATATAAAGTCAGAATTGTGAGATATAAAGTCAGAATTGTGAGATATAAAGTCAGAATTGTGTGATATAAAGTCAGAATTGTGTGATATAAAGTCAGAATTGTGTGATATAAAGTCAGAATTGTGAGATATAAAGTCAGAATTGTGAGATATAAAGTCAGAATTGTGTGATATAAAGTCAGAATTGTGTGATATAAAGTCAGAATTGAGTGATATAAAGTCAGAATTGAGAGATATAAAGTCAGAATTGAGAGATATAAAGTCAGAATTGTGAGATATAAAGTCAGAATTGTGAGATATAAAGTCAGAATTGTGAGATATAAAGTCAGAATTGTGAGATATAAAGTCAGAATTGAGAGATATAAAGTCAGAATTGTGAGATATAAAGTCAGAATTGAGAGATACAAAGTCAGAATTGTGAGATATAAAGTCAGAATTGTGAGATATAAAGTCAGAATTGAGAGATATAAAGTCAGAATTGTGAGATATAAAGTCAGAATTGTGAGATATAAAGTCAGAATTGAGAGATATAAAATCAGAATTGAGAGATATAAAGTCAGAATTGTGAGATATAAAGTCAGAATTGAGAGATATAAAATCAGAATTGAGAGATATAAAGTCAGAATTGTGAGATATAAAGTCAGAATTGAGAGATATAAAATCAGAATTGAGAGATATAAAGTCAGAATTGAGAGATATAAAGTCAGAATTGTGAGATATAAAGTGAGAATTGAGAGATATAAAGTCAGAATTGAGAGATATAAAATCAGAATTGAGAGATATAAAGTCAGAATTGAGAGATATAAAGTCAGAATTGTGAGATATAAAATCAGAATTGAGAGATATAAAGTCAGAATTGAGAGATATAAAGTCAGAATTGTGAGATATAAAGTCAGAATTGTGAGATATAAAGTCAGAATTGTGAGATATAAAGTCAGAATTGAGAGATATAAAATCAGAATTGAGAGATATAAAGTCAGAATTGAGAGATATAAAGTCAGAATTGTGAGATATAAAGTCAGAATTGAGAGATATAAAGTCAGAATTGAGAGATATAAAGTCAGAATTGTGAGATATAAAGTCAGAATTGTGAGATATAAAGTCAGAATTGTGAGATATAAAGTCAGAATTGTGAGATATAAAGTCAGAATTGTGAGTTATAAAGTCGGAATTGTGAGATATAAAGTCAGAATTGTGTGATATAAAGTCAGAATTGTGAGATATAAAGTCAGAATTGAGAGATAAAAAGTCAGAATTGAGAGATATAAAGTCAGAATTGTGAGATATAAAGTCAGAATTGAGAGATATAAAGTCAGAATTGTGAGATATAAAGTCAGAATTGAGAGATATAAAGTCAGAATTGTGTGATATAATGTCAGAATTGTGAGATATAAAGTCAGAATTGTGAGATATAAAGTCAGAATTGAGAGATATAAAGTCAGAATTGAGAGATATAAAGTCGGAATTGTGTGATATAAAGTCAGAATTGTGAGATATAAAGTCAGAATTGAGAGATATAAAGTCAGAATTGAGAGATATAAAGTCAGAATTGTGAGATATAAAGTCAGAATTGAGAGATATAAAGTCAGAATTGAGAGATATAAAGTCAGAATTGTGAGATATAAAGTCAGAATTGTGTGATATAAAGTCAGAATTGTGAGATATAAAGTCAGAATTGTGTGATATAAAGTCAGAATTGTGAGATATAAAGTCAGAATTGTGTGATATAAAGTCAGAATTGTGTGATATAAAGTCAGAATTGTGAGATATAAAGTCAGAATTGTGAGATATAAAGTCAGAATTGAGAGATATAAAGTCAGAATTGTGAGATATAAAGTCAGAATTGTGTGATATAAAGTCAGAATTGTGTGATATAAAGTCAGAATTGTGAGATATAAAGTCAGAATTGTGTGATATAAAGTCAGAATTGAGAGATATAAAGTCAGAATTGAGAGATATAAAGTCAGAATTGAGAGATATAAAGTCAGAATTGAGAGATATAAAGTCAGAATTGTGAGATATAAAGTCAGAATTGTGTGATATAAAGTCAGAATTGTGAGATATAAAGTCAGAATTGTGTGATATAAAGTCAGAATTGTGAGATATAAAGTCAGAATTGTGTGATATAAAGTCAGAATTGAGAGATATAAAGTCAGAATTGAGAGATATAAAGTCAGAATTGAGAGATATAAAGTCAGAATTGAGAGATATAAAGTCAGAATTGTGAGATATAAAGTCAGAATTGTGTGATATAAAGTCAGAATTGTGAGATATAAAGTCAGAATTGTGTGATATAAAGTCAGAATTGAGAGATATAAAGTCAGAATTGAGAGATATAAAGTCAGAAATGAGAGATATAAAGTCAGAATTGAGAGATATAAAGTCAGAATTGAGAGATATAAAGTCAGAATTGAGAGATATAAAGTCAGAATTGAGAGATATAAAGTCAGAATTGTGTGATATAAAGTCAGAATTGAGAGATATAAAGTCAGAATTGTGTGATATAAAGTCAGAATTGAGAGATATAAAGTCAGAATTGTGTGATATAAAGTCAGAATTGAGAGATATAAAGTCAGAATTGTGTGATATAAAGTCAGAATTGAGAGATATAAAGTCAGAATTGTGTGATATAAAGTCAGAATTGAGAGATATAAAGTCAGAATTGAGAGATATAAAGTCAGAATTGAGAGATATAAAGTCAGAATTGAGAGATATAAAGTCAGAATTGAGAGATATAAAGTCAGAATTGTGAGATATAAAGTCAGAATTGTGTGATATAAAGTCAGAATTGTGAGATATAAAGTCAGAATTGTGTGATATAAAGTCAGAATTGAGAGATATAAAGTCAGAATTGAGAGATATGGGCCCGGTTTCACAGACAGGGCTTAGACTAAGCCAGGATTAGGCCTTAGTTCAATTAGGACATTTAAGTAACTTTTATAAACGTCCCCATGAAAAAAACATTACTGGTGTGCATCTTGAGAAAAAACAATGCCACTGACATATTTTAAGATTTGTCAGTGCAAGATTCTTTCAGTTAAAATAGCTCAAACATGCATTTTAGTCTAGGATTAGCTTAAGCATTGTCTGTGAAACCTGGGGATAAAGTCAGAATTGTGAGATATAAAGTCAGAATTGTGTGATATAAAGTCAGAATTGTGTGATATAAAGTCAGAATTGTGAGATATAAAGTCAGAATTGAGTGATATAAAGTCAGAATTGAGAGATATAAAGTCAGAATTGAGAGATATAAAGTCAGAATTGTGAGATATAAAGTCAGAATTGTGAGATATAAAGTCAGAATTGTGAGATATAAAGTCAGAATTGTGAGATATAAAGTCAGAATTGTGTGATATAAAGTCAGAATTGTGTGATATAAAGTCAGAATTGTGTGATATAAAGTCAGAATTGTGAGATATAAAGTCAGAATTGTGAGATATAAAGTCAGAATTGTGTGATATAAAGTCAGAATTGTGTGATATAAAGTCAGAATTGAGTGATATAAAGTCAGAATTGAGAGATATAAAGTCAGAATTGAGAGATATAAAGTCAGAATTGTGAGATATAAAGTCAGAATTGTGAGATATAAAGTCAGAATTGTGAGATATAAAGTCAGAATTGTGAGATATAAAGTCAGAATTGTGAGATATAAAGTCAGAATTGAGAGATATAAAGTCAGAATTGAGAGATATAAAGTCAGAATTGTGAGATATAAAGTCAGAATTGAGAGATATAAAGTCAGAATTGTGTGATATAATGTCAGAATTGTGTGATATAAAGTCAGAATTGTGAGATATAAAGTCAGAATTGAGAGATATAAAGTCGGAATTGTGTGATATAAAGTCAGAATTGTGAGATATAAAGTCAGAATTGAGAGATATAAAGTCAGAATTGTGAGATATAAAGTCAGAATTGAGAGATATAAAGTCAGAATTGAGAGATATAAAGTCAGAATTGTGAGATATAAAGTCAGAATTGTGTGATATAAAGTCAGAATTGTGAGATATAAAGTCAGAATTGTGTGATATAAAGTCAGAATTGTGAGATATAAAGTCAGAATTGTGTGATATAAAGTCAGAATTGTGTGATATAAAGTCAGAATTGTGAGATATAAAGTCAGAATTGTGAGATATAAAGTCAGAATTGAGAGATATAAAGTCAGAATTGTGAGATATAAAGTCAGAATTGTGTGATATAAAGTCAGAATTGTGTGATATAAAGTCAGAATTGTGAGATATAAAGTCAGAATTGTGTGATATAAAGTCAGAATTGAGAGATATAAAGTCAGAATTGAGAGATATAAAGTCAGAATTGAGAGATATAAAGTCAGAATTGAGAGATATAAAGTCAGAATTGTGAGATATAAAGTCAGAATTGTGTGATATAAAGTCAGAATTGTGAGATATAAAGTCAGAATTGTGTGATATAAAGTCAGAATTGTGAGATATAAAGTCAGAATTGTGTGATATAAAGTCAGAATTGAGAGATATAAAGTCAGAATTGAGAGATATAAAGTCAGAATTGAGAGATATAAAGTCAGAATTGAGAGATATAAAGTCAGAATTGTGAGATATAAAGTCAGAATTGTGTGATATAAAGTCAGAATTGTGAGATATAAAGTCAGAATTGTGTGATATAAAGTCAGAATTGAGAGATATAAAGTCAGAATTGAGAGATATAAAGTCAGAATTGAGAGATATAAAGTCAGAATTGAGAGATATAAAGTCAGAATTGAGAGATATAAAGTCAGAATTGAGAGATATAAAGTCAGAATTGAGAGATATAAAGTCAGAATTGTGTGATATAAAGTCAGAATTGAGAGATATAAAGTCAGAATTGTGTGATATAAAGTCAGAATTGAGAGATATAAAGTCAGAATTGTGTGATATAAAGTCAGAATTGAGAGATATAAAGTCAGAATTGTGTGATATAAAGTCAGAATTGAGAGATATAAAGTCAGAATTGTGTGATATAAAGTCAGAATTGAGAGATATAAAGTCAGAATTGAGAGATATAAAGTCAGAATTGAGAGATATAAAGTCAGAATTGAGAGATATAAAGTCAGAATTGAGAGATATAAAGTCAGAATTGAGAGATATAAAGTCAGAATTGTGAGATATAAAGTCAGAATTGTGTGATATAATGTCAGAATTGTGAGATATAAAGTCAGAATTGTGTGATATAAAGTCAGAATTGAGAGATATAAAGTCAGAATTGAGAGATATGGGCCCGGTTTCACAGACAGGGCTTAGACTAAGCCAGGATTAGGCCTTAGTTCAATTAGGACATTTAAGTAACTTTTATAAACGTCCCCATGAAAAAAACATTACTGGTGTGCATCTTGAGAAAAAACAATGCCACTGACATATTTTAAGATTTGTCAGTGCAAGATTCTTTCAGTTAAAATAGCTCAAACATGCATTTTAGTCTAGGATTAGCTTAAGCATTGTCTGTGAAACCTGGGGATAAAGTCAGAATTGTGAGATATAAAGTCAGAATTGTGTGATATAAAGTCAGAATTGTGTGATATAAAGTCAGAATTGTGAGATATAAAGTCAGAATTGTGAGATATAAAGTCAGAATTGTGTGATATAAAGTCAGAATTGTGTGATATAAAGTCAGAATTGAGTGATATAAAGTCAGAATTGAGAGATATAAAGTCAGAATTGTGAGATATAAAGTCAGAATTGTGAGATATAAAGTCAGAATTGTGAGATATAAAGTCGGAATTGTGTGATATAAAGTCAGAATTGTGAGATATAAAGTCAGAATTGTGAGATATAAAGTCAGAATTGTGAGATATAAAGTCAGAATTGTGAGATATAAAGTCGGAATTGTGTGATATAAAGTCAGAATTGTGAGATATAAAGTCAGAATTGTGAGATATAAAGTCAGAATTGTGAGATATAAAGTCGGAATTGTGTGATATAAAGTCAGAATTGTGTGATATAAAGTCAGAATTGTGAGATATAAAGTCAGAATTGTGTGATATAAAGTCAGAATTGTGAGATATAAAGTCAGAATTGTGAGATATAAAGTCAGAATTGTGAGATATAAAGTCAGAATTGTGAGTTATAAAGTCGGAATTGTGAGATATAAAGTCAGAATTGTGTGATATAAAGTCAGAATTGTGAGATATAAAGTCAGAATTGAGAGATAAAAAGTCAGAATTGAGAGATATAAAGTCAGAATTGTGAGATATAAAGTCAGAATTGAGAGATATAAAGTCAGAATTGTGAGATATAAAGTCAGAATTGAGAGATATAAAGTCAGAATTGTGTGATATAATGTCAGAATTGTGTGATATAAAGTCAGAATTGTGAGATATAAAGTCAGAATTGAGAGATATAAAGTCGGAATTGTGTGATATAAAGTCAGAATTGTGAGATATAAAGTCAGAATTGAGAGATATAAAGTCAGAATTGAGAGATATAAAGTCAGAATTGTGAGATATAAAGTCAGAATTGAGAGATATAAAGTCAGAATTGAGAGATATAAAGTCAGAATTGTGAGATATAAAGTCAGAATTGTGTGATATAAAGTCAGAATTGTGAGATATAAAGTCAGAATTGTGTGATATAAAGTCAGAATTGTGAGATATAAAGTCAGAATTGTGTGATATAAAGTCAGAATTGTGTGATATAAAGTCAGAATTGTGAGATATAAAGTCAGAATTGTGAGATATAAAGTCAGAATTGAGAGATATAAAGTCAGAATTGTGAGATATAAAGTCAGAATTGTGTGATATAAAGTCAGAATTGTGTGATATAAAGTCAGAATTGTGAGATATAAAGTCAGAATTGTGTGATATAAAGTCAGAATTGAGAGATATAAAGTCAGAATTGAGAGATATAAAGTCAGAATTGAGAGATATAAAGTCAGAATTGAGAGATATAAAGTCAGAATTGTGAGATATAAAGTCAGAATTGTGTGATATAAAGTCAGAATTGTGAGATATAAAGTCAGAATTGTGTGATATAAAGTCAGAATTGTGAGATATAAAGTCAGAATTGTGTGATATAAAGTCAGAATTGAGAGATATAAAGTCAGAATTGAGAGATATAAAGTCAGAATTGAGAGATATAAAGTCAGAATTGAGAGATATAAAGTCAGAATTGTGAGATATAAAGTCAGAATTGTGTGATATAAAGTCAGAATTGTGAGATATAAAGTCAGAATTGTGTGATATAAAGTCAGAATTGAGAGATATAAAGTCAGAATTGAGAGATATAAAGTCAGAATTGAGAGATATAAAGTCAGAATTGAGAGATATAAAGTCAGAATTGAGAGATATAAAGTCAGAATTGAGAGATATAAAGTCAGAATTGAGAGATATAAAGTCAGAATTGTGTGATATAAAGTCAGAATTGAGAGATATAAAGTCAGAATTGTGTGATATAAAGTCAGAATTGAGAGATATAAAGTCAGAATTGTGTGATATAAAGTCAGAATTGAGAGATATAAAGTCAGAATTGTGTGATATAAAGTCAGAATTGAGAGATATAAAGTCAGAATTGTGTGATATAAAGTCAGAATTGAGAGATATAAAGTCAGAATTGAGAGATATAAAGTCAGAATTGAGAGATATAAAGTCAGAATTGAGAGATATAAAGTCAGAATTGAGAGATATAAAGTCAGAATTGTGAGATATAAAGTCAGAATTGTGTGATATAAAGTCAGAATTGTGAGATATAAAGTCAGAATTGTGTGATATAAAGTCAGAATTGAGAGATATAAAGTCAGAATTGAGAGATATGGGCCCGGTTTCACAGACAGGGCTTAGACTAAGCCAGGATTAGGCCTTAGTTCAATTAGGACATTTAAGTAACTTTTATAAACGTCCCCATGAAAAAAACATTACTGGTGTGCATCTTGAGAAAAAACAATGCCACTGACATATTTTAAGATTTGTCAGTGCAAGATTCTTTCAGTTAAAATAGCTCAAACATGCATTTTAGTCTAGGATTAGCTTAAGCATTGTCTGTGAAACCTGGGGATAAAGTCAGAATTGTGAGATATAAAGTCAGAATTGTGTGATATAAAGTCAGAATTGTGTGATATAAAGTCAGAATTGTGAGATATAAAGTCAGAATTGAGTGATATAAAGTCAGAATTGAGAGATATAAAGTCAGAATTGAGAGATATAAAATCAGAATTGAGAGATATAAAGTCAGAATTGTGAGATATAAAGTCAGAATTGAGAGATATAAAATCAGAATTGAGAGATATAAAGTCAGAATTGAGAGATATAAAGTCAGAATTGTGAGATATAAAGTCAGAATTGAGAGATATAAAGTCAGAATTGAGAGATATAAAATCAGAATTGAGAGATATAAAGTCAGAATTGAGAGATATAAAGTCAGAATTGTGAGATATAAAATCAGAATTGAGAGATATAAAGTCAGAATTGAGAGATATAAAGTCAGAATTGTGAGATATAAAGTCAGAATTGTGAGATATAAAGTCAGAATTGAGAGATATAAAGTCAGAATTGAGAGATATAAAGTCAGAATTGTGAGATATAAAGTCAGAATTGTGAGATATAAAGTCAGAATTGTGAGATATAAAGTCAGAATTGTGAGATATAAAGTCAGAATTGAGAGATATAAAATCAGAATTGAGAGATATAAAGTCAGAATTGTGAGATATAAAGTCAGAATTGAGAGATATAAAGTCAGAATTGAGAGATATAAAATCAGAATTGAGAGATATAAAGTCAGAATTGTGAGATATAAAGTCAGAATTGAGAGATATAAAATCAGAATTGAGAGATATAAAGTCAGAATTGAGAGATATAAAGTCAGAATTGTGAGATATAAAGTCAGAATTGAGAGATATAAAGTCAGAATTGTGAGATATAAAGTCAGAATTGAGAGATATAAAATCAGAATTGAGAGATATAAAGTCAGAATTGAGAGATATAAAGTCAGAATTGTGAGTAAAAAAAGGTCTTTATATCACGCTATTGCGAGTTTATATCACAAAAATTAAGAAAAAAAGTTGCAATTAACTTTATTTTTATCCAGTGCCGGAAACAAGCTTCCACACATTCCCGCTCTCCTGGATGTGAATGGAAGTGAATGGGGCCCAAAGCCTAGTGTGACCGCACCTTTAAGAGCAAGCCTGCGGTTTGAGGGTCATACGTCACTTCTATCATCTGAACGAAAGCTATACGGATGATGCTGGATCGCTTCCCGCACTCGACGGCTCTTTAAATAGGTTCTAGTTTTCTCTTTTCTTTTCATTTCTTCTTTTGTTATTGTGGCAATTTCAAGTTCACCTCCGCTGCTGCCCGAGGGCTGACAGTACCTCTGTGTGCCCTCCATAATTATACTCCGTCCTCCCAAAAAATGTGATCCCTGGACTTTTGTCCGTCAAGTGTCGTGACAGAGGAACAAAAGCCCCTGCAGTTTAACTGCAACAAAACTCCCTTTTGTCAAACCCTGAATGATTCCTCTGGCCTATTGGAAATGAGGTCGCCCATTCGGATTCATCATAAATCACTCAATTCACGTCATTACCATACTTTTTCACTGGCACATTTTGTTGTTCACTAGGGTGTTCCGACCATGTGAAGATATAAAAGTAGTGCATCATTTCATATTAATCTTCACGTGATTGAACTGATGCCAAACTATGACAATGATTAAGCAGGTCGAAGCTTGCTAGTTCATTTTTGCAGCTCATCAAGCAAACATTAATAACCATGCATGTTTGTTGAGGAAATTAAACGTGTGTGAGATAATGCAGTTAAACAGATAACGATAGCGCACAGTTATTGCTTTTCACATAAATAAAAAATGTCAGCCCAATCAGCAGCAACATGTATATAAACCACGTGGTATTAAAGAAACAGCTCGCGCAATGGGTCCATAAAAATACTTTAGCCTACATATTTATATATTTTGCTCTTATATTGTAGACTGGGTAAACCCAGCCTGATCTGCCGGCGATTTGATTTCGCCCGGCAACTCAGTCTGGAAACCTGTACATTCGTTTCTACTGCTTCTGTTATGTGGCGTTCACACCGGACGCGATTCGCGCGAATAATTCGCGCTACTCGCACGAAGGTGGACGCTTAAACATTTTGAGTTTACTCGCTTCATTCGCGCGTGAAATTTGCGTGTGACAACTACACAACAGACGCGAATTCGCGTCATGGGAGGGACTTCTGCCCTATATGAGCCAGCTGTCTCGGTCACTTGACTTTTTTACAAAAAATACTACAATTAATGTGTGACAAAACGTAGTTTAAAGACTTTTTCAGGCGATAATATAGTTGTTTAAAGCTCAAATCTGTGGTTAATTTATAAAAAGAGCCTATTTGAGCATTTTATCTACCGTTTTCGGAGTTGTGAGATCCAGGGGATCAGTGACATTCCACGCTCGTTTACCCGGCGAGACCCGCCTTTCCTCGGCTAGTCCTTCTCACATTTGCCGCTGGCTCTGGCTCTTTTTTTCTGCTCCTGTCTCGTTGTGAAATGGCTCACTTGGCTCACAATGGCTCACAATAACTCACTTTCTTCCAAGCAAGATCATTTTTATTCCTTTATTCCTGTTCCTGTAGTGATAGGATGATGTATCATACAGCTCCGGGTATCCACAAGCAGCCACGATTATCTTGTCCTCCATTGTTGTTTGGATTTCTGCCTCCGCTTGTAAATGCGTCACTACTAGAGCAAGCTCGTGATTGGTTAACGCGGCGCGAAATATCCGTCAAATTTCAGATTTTTCAACTTGAGCGGTTCGCGCGAATCGCGCGTTCAAAACGCTCAATTCGCGTCATTCGCGCCGCCTCAATCGCGCGAATCTCGCCGCAGAATGCCATTTCGCATCTCTGCATTGACTTAACATGTAAATCACTCGCGGGAATTGCGTCCGTTGTGAACGCACCATTACACTTTTGCGGGAACCAATCACAGACTGGCTTATCCACCTGGCGCGCTATTGGAGGGATTATCACGATGACGGATAGAGAAGGGATGGGTCGTTGCCTGTTGATCAAGCCTCTTGTGGTCTGATTGGTTGAAGTACAATCCATTTGAGTCATTTAATTTATGCGCGTTTATGCTCGCGTGTGCAGTAGAAAATACAGAGCAGACTCCCCAGACCAATGTTCAATCTTAAATTGAGCTTGGTCTGGTGATAGCCAAACAACTTATATTGGGGAGTGACACTTTCATAAGTTTTTCTATACTCCTCTGATTATATAACGGTAAATATTACAATATCATAGCACAACAGTGATCAGCAATAACGATAAGCCTTATACTCACAATAAAAATAGATCATAACACAGTCTCGGAGGTAGGAAGTGGATTATCCTTAACCTGAAATCTTTGTCTTTTCATCCTATAATGCGAGGAAAATGTTGGATCCATACTGTAAAAAAATATGGGCGTAGTGTCCGTGACGTCACCCATAGGATTCTGAAGAGTAGTTTTGAAGCGTAAAGTCGGGTCGAGCTGGCCGTCGTCATCTTGTCAGCGTCATCGCGCCTCACTCCCAGATAACAGAAGATGGGCAAAGAGGCGGGACATGGGCGGAGCTGAGGTGACGTGATGACTAACAGACAGCAGACAAACGGCAATCCACCTGTCACTCAAAGTGGCCACGCCCTTAATTATGCAGAACTTTAAGGCTTTATATAATGTAAACGAATGAGATATAAAATAATTCACCCCCCTCACAGTCGTCATGAAGGGCAAAATTAGCCGTATAGACCAAAACCAATTTGTCCCAGACTGTAAACAGGTGTTCTTCTGCTGTAAAGTTGGGCATTTTAACATGAGCTCAATGAGATTCTGCTCCTTCTGGAGTCTGTCTCTAGTGGCCAGTCCATGAACTGCAGTTTAAGTCACTTCTGTATTGGCTTCAAGAGGAACTGCGGGAGGTTGCCGCTTGGTTGGATCTAAATAATTAGGGATCACAGTTTCCACAAATCCCTTCACTCGATTGGGATGTTCTCTTTTATTCTGGACGGAAAGTGCAGTGACTGTAACATTGAGCATGTTTTTTTGTATTAAACAAGTATTTATACCGATTTCATCAGTCTCTGAAAATTCTTCAAAAAGAACACAGAAAACGGCCTTCTCAGCTGCCATAGTTGCTCTTGCGTCATCAGAACAGGGTGTTCAACGCAGCACCGTTTCCGTTTAAAAACGTTTTGTCGGGGCTGAACGCAGCCCAGTTCATGCACAAAAATCCCAAAAAGCATTATTTGTTTCATAACTTTGCATGTAATAAAATTAATATGCGACAAAATGTTCTGAATTTAGCTGCATTAAGCCTTGTTTATACTCGACGTGTCCGCAAGAGCGCGAGGGTGCGTGCGGCAAAAATGACGTCAATGTGGAGTGCGCATTGCAAGACCCCATTTCGCCTGGCGGTGTGCAGCGCATTTTTTGTAACTGCGCGCGACTCCGCATCCGAAGATGAACGAGTTCTAGGCGAATGTAGCCGAGCATGACGTCTCATCACACCGGCACCCAGTTTGCACATTCAAATTAGGTGCTTATATTTACAAAATGAGCCTACAAACGCAGAAATAAGCCCTTTTAAATAAAGATCCATGTTTAATTAAAAAAAGATTCACGAAACTAAATTAAAATGTTTAGTGAAATTAGGAAATATTTAAGAGATCGTTAATTTAGTTGTATACATGTGTGCATATATTTTGTTCTCATGTCACAAGTAATAATATCAAGGTTTACTGAGTTCTACACAATTCTTTTGTAGTGTGGTTTTCGGTGAAGTGTACTAAAATAAATATCATCACCTGTGTACATTAGCTCACTTCTTCTCAACGCTTTTTCCTGATGGTTTATAAAACAATTACTCCGAGTCGCCCTCTGTTGTTTCAAAGAATAGCACAATGGCGAGCGCGTCAAGTATAAACGCCTCGTCCGTTTGGGGAGGAGTGTGCGCAGTCAGCGGAGGCTCGTGCTGCGGAGTCAGGCGAAAGTATAAACAAGGCTTAAGATACCTTAAATTGAACAAGCAGCAAAAATATTATTATACTAGACTAAATAAATTGCTGTAACTTAAGTCATTTGAGTTCTGTTTATTATAATCAGTTATTAAGTTCATTACTTGAAGCAAAATAAATGTTAATTGAAATAAAATTGTGGCGAGGTTGGCGAGGGACATGGGAGGAGCGAGCGGGTCACCTGCGAGTCACACCGGTCTCGAGTCCTCTCATGAGGGAGCCCGGAGACATATAAGGAGGAGCGACATCAGTGGAGGACGAGAGAGGGCCAAGCCTGGGATTTTATGTTGTGTTTTGTACGTATATATTTTATTTTGTTGATTTATTTGATTAAAGTTGTTAAAAGTTCGGGCAGCACGGATGGATGAAGACCGCGAGTGGCTGCCCGAGGCGGTGGTGCTGGAACGAGTGAAGAGAGATCCGGTGGGACGGAGAGCTCGCTGTCATGCCCCTTGGTCGAGGTGGGGTGGCTGCCGTCCTGGAGGAAGCGGAGGAGTCGCCGGCGTTCGCCGTGGGCCGGAGCCTGCTGCCGTCCACCATGTTGGGGAGGAGCAGGGAGCACGGGACTCGCTGCCGGCTGCCCTTGACAGGAGGAGCCACCGCCGGCCGCCAGGGGGTGGAGGAGGATCGAGCCATCCACAGAGCGTCCAATACCATTGCATGGCACCGCGAGGAAGAGCCTCTCAGCGGGCTGAGGACCGAGTGGTAGTGTGTCAGGGAACCGGACCAAGATTTTTTTTTTTCTCTCGTCCGGTTGCTCTGGGGTAGGGTTGGGAATCGTGAGAAATTTTCCGGTTCCGGTTCCGGTTCCGCCTAACGATTACGGTTCCATTAAAATGATTAAACAAATAGTGGTAAAGGAAAAAGGCACAATACGCAACTCAAACAATCCTTTTTGTGTTTATTACTTGCTTTCAAATTAATTTACAGGTTGGCAATGTCAAAAACAAGTCCTGTATTGAACATATATTACAGTATTAAGTAAGCCATTCTTGCAAAAAAAATGGAATTTATGGACATTAAAATTAAATATGTTCAAATGAACACCTCTGAAATTGTCTTATTACATTTTCTCTCCCTGTCTTTGAATAAAACCAAGTTATAAATTATATTTATTAGTTATATTTATTAATTAGTTGTATATTAATTTAATAGTAATTCAGTTATTCAGCGAACTTGTAAATAATAAATGGTAATTCAGCATTACATCTCTCATATATATATATATATTGATAGTCTATAGTTTATTACTACTGAAAAAACATATTTACCCGTGTATGAATTCCTACCTGGCAATGGGGATGTGCAAGGTGCTGCAGTCTTCCTTAAACAGAAAACATTGCATGTTTTGAGGTTGATTCAGTGCTGTTGCAAATGTTTTGTCAAATTGCTAGTGCAGCCTCCTTTGCATGTTATTAATTTTTCATATGTGATACATTTTGCTTAATCGTCATTCATTCTTTGGAAATGAATCCATACTTGTGACTTTCTCTTCACCATGCAAAAATATCTGACGCAAAACCGTGAATGTGTAGCGCGAGGGCTTTCAGTGCTGAACTGCGCTAATTGGTTCCTGGAAGCGGCAGGCAACGTAATTAATATTCATGATGAGGTGAGCTGTTGCTCGCTATTAAAGGATACGCTCCCAGCGCTTCGCACACACATGGCACCAGAACCGTTTTGGAACCGAAACTTAGGAATTTTGCGCGGTTCTGGTATTTTTCAAAAATCAGTATCGGTTCTGCATAAGAACCAGTTCTTGGTTCCCAACCCTACTCTGGGGTCTCCATCTCCTGTTCGCTCGTCTCGCCGGCCCATATCCCCGGACGCAGAGATTGGGCTCCCCAGGGGGGAAGAGTAGGCGTAGTCGCGGGGTACTCCCCGGCCTACGAGGGGTGTTGGGGGTATGTGGCAAGGTTGGCGACGGACATGGGAGGAGCGAGTGGGACTGGTAGGAGATTGAGAATGAGCACCACCTGCGAGTCACACCAGTCTCGAGTCCTCTCATGAGGGAGCCCGGAGACATATAAGGAGGAGCGACATCAGTGGAGGACGAGAGAGGGCCAGGCCTGGAATTTTATGTTTTGTTTTGTACGTAGGCGGCAGTCGTCCGTGAGGGGTTGCCGCCGATTATTTTATTTTGTTGATTTATTTTATTAAAGTTGTTAAACGTGCGCCAGTTCCCGCCTCCTTCTTCCCACACGAGCAAACATTACTACAAAAATATAGCTATAAAAAAAAAAAGACACTTATTTTATTTCAGCTAGTTGCCAAACTATCAACATTTCTCATTTTCTTTTAGTGTAACATATTTAATAAATAATTATATTTAAATCTAGTTCATCTTAAACCATGGCTTTGCATTGATGTCAGCGAAATAATTTAGTGTTCTTCAGTGAACCTGCAATAATGCTGCAAAAGATAATAATAACAAACCACGATGTACTAACATAACTCAAATGGAAAACTATTTAGAATATATATATATAAATAAATAAATAAAAAAGATAATATAAAAGACGAAAATGTAAAACAACACTGCTAAAACTAAAGAAAAAAGGAAAATATTTAAAAAAGAAAACTCAAATGTTGTTGCAAAAATATTAATTAAAACAATAATAGTATCTCAATAACACTGGCCCATGTCGGCGAGTTTTGCACAAGCAAAAACAATATTGTCTTCAGAAACGGTGCAATCTACTTTTAGTGTTGCACATTCATATTTTGCAGTGGTTTGGGGCCCAGTACACACAGTAATGAGACCTGTAATCCAAGATAATATGAGCACTCAAGCAGCATGCACATATAGGGGCCCTCAGGGGCCCTCTGGGGGATTGCATGATTGTCATTTGTTCGCAAGCCTCGTTCAGGCTGAAGGAATAGAAGTGCATCTCATTAGCTCTATTTCAACACAGCAATGACACTCAAGACTGAACGTCAGTTCGAACTAGATTTACATTAACAGATGCAACTTATAATATATTAAGTTTAAATATTTGACAATCGAAAAAAATAAACAAGACTGCATATATTTGAGGAAAATTTCTTAAAAAAAAAAAAAAAAGTCAGACCAGGCCACCTTCTACCATTGCTCCGTGGTCCAGTTCTGATGCTCACGTGCCACTGTTGGTGCTTTGGGCGGTGGACAGGGGTCAGCGGCTGTGCCGCCCCATACGCAACAAACTGAGATGCTCTGTGTATTTTGACCCCTTTCTATCAGAACCAGCATTAACTTCTTGAGCAGTTTGAGCTCCAGTAGCTCGTCTGTTTGATCGGACCACACGGGCCAGCCTTCGCTCCCCACGTGCATCAATGAGCCTCGGCCGCCCATGACCCTGTGGCCGGTTCTCCACTGTTCCTTCCTTGGAGCACTTTTGATAGAGACTGACCACTGCAGACCGGGAACACCCACAAGAGCTGCAGTTTTGGAGATGCTCTGACCCAGTCGTCTAGCCGTCACAATTTGGCCCTTGTCAAACTCACTAAAATCCTTATGCTTGCCCATTTTTCCTGCTTCTAACACATCAACTCTGAGGACAAAATGTTCACTTGCTGCCTAATATATCCCACACACTAACAGGAGATCATCAGTGTTATTCACTTCACCTGTCAATGTTATATATAAATTATAAAATATATAAATATATATATATATATATACACTCACCTAAAGGATTATTAGGAACACTAATACTGTGTTCGACCCCCTTTCGCCTTCAGAACTGCCTTAATTCTACGTGGCATTGATTCAACAAGGTGCTGAAAGCATTCTTTAGAAATGTTGGCCCATATTGATAGGATAGCATCTTGCAGTTGATGGAGATTTGTGGGATGCACATCCAGGGCACGAAGCTCCCGTTCCACCACATCCCAAAAATGCTCTATTGGGTTGAGATCTGGGGACTGTGGGGGTCATTTTAGTACAGTGAACTCATTGTCATGTTCAAGAAACCAATTTGAAATGATTCGAGCTTTGTGACATGGGGCATTATCCTGCTGGAAGTAGCCATCAGAGGATGGGGACATGGTGGTCATAAAGGGATGGACATGGTCAGAAACAATTCTCAGGTAGGCCGTGGCATTTAAACAATGCCCAATTGGCACTAAGGGGCCTAAAGTGTGCCAAGAAAACATCCCCAACACCATTACACCACCACCACCAGCCTGCACAGTGGTAACAAGGCATGATGGATCCATGTTCTCATTCTGTTTACGCCAAATTCTGACTCTACCATCTGAATGTCTCAACAGAAATCCAGACTCATCAGACCAGGCAACATTTTTCCAGTCTTCAACTGTCCAATTTTGGTGAGCTCGTCCAAATTGTAGCCTCTTTTTCCTATTTGTAGTGGAGATGAGTGGTACCCGGTGGGGTCTTCTGCTGTTGTAGCCCATCCGCCTCAAGGTTGTGCGTGTTGTGGCTTCACAAATGCTTTGCTGCATACCTCGGTTGTAACGAGTGGTTATTTCAGTCAAAGTTGCTCTTCTATCAGCTTGAATCAGTCGGCCCATTCTCCTCTGACCTCTAGCATCAACAAGGCATTTTGGCCCACAGGACTGCCGCATACTGGATGTTTTTCCCTTTTCATACCATTCTTTGTAAACCCTAGAAATGGTTGTGTGTGAAAATCCCAGTAACTGAGCAGATTGTGAAATACTCAGACCGGCCCGTCTGGCACCAACAACCATGCCACGCTCAAAATTGCTTAAATCACCTTTCTTTCCCATTCTGACATTCAGTTGGAGTTCAGGAGATTGTCTTGACCAGGACCACACCCCTAAATGCATTGAAGCAACTGCCATGTGATTGGTTGATTAGATAATTGCATTAATGAGAAATTGAACAGGTGTTCCTAATAATCCTTTAGGTGAGTGTATATATTAATGTAATAATAGCATGTAAGTAGTTCAAAGTGTTGAAATGTTTAGGATATTTAAAGTCTATTTGTCTATTGAGAAAATGTTAGTCTCAGTTAAACCAGTCATGGGATTCATTCCCTCGACTATCATGCCAAACAACATGGATCTGTGGACGTCTGCAGCAGAAGCTAAATGCTTTTGTGAGTCACAACAGTTAATTGTTAGAGTGACTCATTTAAAGTAATTTGCATGTGCTGAAGTTTGTGTTTGTGTCTGTGTTCTGTGTGTTTCACACTTTGCTGGTGTGAGCGCTGCCGGTTTTCTTTCCATTAGAGATCAGAGAAAATAAAACTACTTGCTTGGGAAAATGCTTGGACACTTAAGTCAAGCATATATAACATATACATATATACACACTGAACAAAATTATAAACGCAACACTTTTGTTTTTGCCCCGATTTTTCATGAGCTGAACTATGTACACCATGTACAAAAGGCCTATTTCTCTCATGTATTGTTCACAAATCTGTCTAAATCTGTGTTAGTGAGCACTTCTCCTTTGCCGAGATAATCCATCCACCTCACAGGTGTGGCGTACCAAGATGCTGATTAGACAGCGTTATTATTGCACAGGTGTGCCTTAAGGCCTGTTCACACCGGGAAGATTTTCGCACGTGTTTATCGCTGACATTTAATGCCTCGTGGCTAAACAAAGGGCGCCAATGTGAGTGTGCACACGACGCACAAAACGGCAGGCGTAAAAGCGTAATTTTTTTAAAAACGCCTTGGGTTCATTTTTTTTGTTTTGACTTGGCGCATTAAAAACTGGCCGACCAATGAGATCAGCGCTTTAGTTCACGTGCCTGGAGCTGCTGAAGTTTCAGTAAAACGCGATTTGGTGGCGCTCTAGCACAAAACGGTCATGCTGAGCACACATTGATAAGACGAAGACGAAGTAAGTAGACAATGAAGAAGATGAGCTGCTAATGCTGCTTGCCAGTTAGCAAAAGTGTGTGAATGGTTATGGCAAGCACGTAAATACTGTCTCTCTTCTTCTGTGTGACAAGCGAGTGTCAGAAGCGTAAAGTGCCACCTTATGTACCGGGAGCACCATCTGAATTTGCACGTTCACCCTGCAAATCACTTGGGTGTGAACAGAAAGACGTGCCGAAAAACGTCTCGCAAAAACGCTAGCGATAAGCGCACGCATTAATCGTCCCAGTGTGCACAGGCCTTTAGGCAGGCCACAATAAAAGGCCACTCTAAAATGTGCAGTTTTACTGTATTGGGGGATCCGAAAACCAGTCAATATCTGATGTGACCACCATTTGCCTCACACAGTGCAACACATCTCCTTCTCATAGAGTTGATCAGGTTGTTGATTGTGGCCTGTGGGATGTTGGTCCACTCCTCTTCAATGGCTGTGTGAAGTTGCTGGATATTGGCAGGAACTGGGACACGATGTCGTAACCGCCGATCCAGAGCATCCCATACATGCTCAATGGGTGACCGGTGAGTGTGCTGGCCATGCAAGAACTGGGATATTTTCAGCTTCCAGGAATTGTGTACAGATCCTTGAAACATGGGGCAGTGTATTATCACGCTGATAGTCGTGGATGAATGGCACAACAATAGGCCTCAGGATCTCGTCACATCTCTGTGCATTCAAAATGCCATCAATAAAATGCCCCTGTGTTCGTTTTGCATATGCCTGCCCATACCATAAACCCCACCACCACCATGGGCGACTTGGTCCACAACGTTGACATCAGCAAACCGCTCATCCACACGTCGCCATACACGCTGTCTGCCATCTGCCCTGTACAGTGAAAACTGGGATTCACCCGTGAAGAGAACACCTCTCCAAAGTGCCAGACGCCATCGAATGTGAGCATTTGCCCACTCAAGTCTGTTTCGATGACGGTCAGGTCGTGACACCGATGAGGACGACGAGCATGCTGATGAGCTTCCCTGAGATGGTTTCTGACAGTTTGTGCAGACATTATTTGGTTATCCAAACCAATAGTTGCAGCGTGATAATGCCCGGCCCCATGTGGCAAGGATCTGTACACAATTCCTGGAAACTGAAAACATCCCAGTTCTTGCATGGCCAGCACACTCACCGGACATGTCACCCATTGAGCATGTATGGGATGCTCTGGATCGGCGGTTACGACAGCGTGTCCCAGTTCCTGCCAATATCCAGCAACTTCACACAGCCATTGAAGAGGAGTGGACCAACATCCCACAGGCCACAATCAACAACCTGATCAACTCGGAGATGTGCTGCACTGTGTAAGGGCAAATGGTGGTCACACCAGTTACTGACTGGCTTTCGGGTTAGGGTTATTAAACATATATATTAAACATTAATAGCCACACAAATGTGGTCCAGGCAACTCCTACATTATCGTTCAATTCGCGTCCAATTCGCATCATTTGCGTGAATAAGGCGGAATCGCGTCCATCACGCCACGTGAAACGCGCCTTCCGCGCCGCGGAACCTCCAGACGCGCGTCAACGCGCCTTTCCATTGACTTAACATTGTAATCACTCGCGCCAGATGCTCTATTCGCGTTTGGTGTGAGCAGGCCTTAAGGCACACCTGTGCAATAATCACGCTGTCTAATCAGCATCTTGATATGCCACACCTGTGAGGTGGATGGATTATCTCAGCAAAGGAGAAGTGCTCACTAACACAGATTTAGACAGATTTGTGAGCAATACTTGAGAGAAATAGGCCTTTTGTGTACATAAACAAAAGTCTTAGATCTTTGAGTTCAGCTCATAAAAAATGGGGGCGAAAACAAAAGTGTTGCATTTATAGTTTTGTTCAGTGCATATAGGCTGCACCTGATAATGTAATGATCTTCAGCCATTGTGGGGACATTGTGCATATGTTCCAGCTTCAAGTTCATTCACAAAAGCGAAGTACCTGAAGCCCCAGTCCATTAAATAATGATCACATCCAAATGCACAGAGCCTGCCTCTGGCCAATCGCTCGATCAGGTCTTAAATCACTGCCTGTCGGGTGCAGCTGCAGTCCAGCGCTCCTCTGACCAGTGTAACCCAACAGCTCCAGCACACGAGACAAATTGGATCTGGAGGATCACATATATCACTCGTCTGTCTCTCTGCGAGCGCGTGCCTTCGCCTCTCTCATGCTCACATGCAAGTGTCCACAGGAAATGAACTAAAGCTGCGCGAACGTATCAGAGGAACGTTCCCTTCGTGCTTTCATCAAGGGTGCAAGTTCACATCACATTGCTTTTGACTGCGCAGAGGGAGTCGAGGAATTCGCCAGCGTTGCGCTGCCGTACGGTCTAGAAGGAGGGAGAATTGACCTGTGCTTGACCTTTTGCCCCGCCAGTGTCCAGGCAACATCTAAATCTTTTTTTCCCCCCATCATCATTTTTAATGAAACGTCCTGCGTCGTAATGCACTCATTTTAGACATAAACGGAGAAACACGTCTCGCAGTTTGACAGAACATAATTCCATCTGACAGAAATGTTTATTTTCTTAAACTTTAAGCCTCAATCTTTACATTTTTCTGTTCATTTATGGATGAATCAACAAAATCAAGGTCCATAGCAAAATGTCCATATTTAGGGACATTAGGATTTTTGCATTGTGACATTTTCATAACAATTAAGCACGTTCCCCTAAATCATTACTTAATGTAATGTTAAGAAATAATGACATATTTAAATTTTAAAATAATACTACATCATGGTAGTAATTGTTGTTCTGAAGTTCACTTATGCAGGTTTAACCCTCTATGGTACGCAATATGATTTCAACGAGGAAAAAAATATTTGTGGTGTTTTTCTTGCTTAAAATAGGACACTATAACAATAGCAATAAAAATGTTCATAATTTTTTTATTTTTTTAAAGTTTGTTGCCTCGAGGCAACATTGTACCACAACGGACAAATTTAAACATTTGACATTTTCATGTAGAAAAAATAAATATATTTATTGAAAACATTGATTACTTTAACCAGACACCTGAACAAACACATTTATCCAGTTTATAATGTATTACAAATTTCATATTTAATAAAAAGTAACATTTCAAATTCAGCTGTTGCTCTCAGGCAACATTGTACCATCGTGGAACACAAGTATTACCAAACCATCTCATCAAGTTATCATATCCATCTTCATCCTCATCTCCATCTTCATCCTCATCTCCATCTTCATCCTCATCTCCATCTTCGATCTCTCCCTGCCGGATTGTCACTATGACCTCATCTTCCTCATCACATGACACCTCATCCTCACCCTCATCAGTTGTGTTTTATACCTATTTTTAAGTGCTATAGAAAATGTGTAGATCATAATATATGCAGTTATAGTATGTGAATTTCTAATCTTATACGCGCATTACAAAATCATGCAAAAATGCAAATAAATGTAGAGAATTCTAGCTCTTTTCTTTACAAATATACTATATTTGTACCCAACCCAGTGTGTCTGGTATGGCCTTATGCAATTCCATTATGGTACAATGTTGCCTTGTTTTTTGCTATTTTCTCTAAAACATTTGATGATATATAAAGTAAAGTTCTTCAAAATACTTCTTTACTTACCAGTGAAGGCGACTCATATTTTTGTGGGTGATTAACTGGACGGAAACTAGTGAAAAATGCACTTTTCACTGGAGAAAATATGGAGCCATGTGACCTGTGCTGAAATAGGACACAAAATGGACCCCTGTGGGTCATGTGACCAATTTTTTGCACTTTCATTGATTAGTATTTGAGTTCTTCTTCTCTGAGATAGGTTTGACCAATATATTGGTGTTTCATTTTATTAAAAATAAACTAAAATAGACTATGTTGCCTGGAGGCAACACCGTGCAATAGAGGGTTTAATAATAAAATAAAATAAATAAATAATAAAATCAATTGTGTCTAGGCAAGATGGTTTCCATTATAGATTTTTGGTAATGAGAATTAGGGACGAAATGTGCATAATTGTTGTGAAAATGTCACAAACATCAGCCGTTTATACACTGTTCAACTTGCTTCAATAAAATGAGCTAAAGCAACACAATTGCTATACATTTTGTCCTAACTTAATTTGATTGTGTTAAAAATAAGTCAAATTGATGTTTACTTAATCCGTTTGTGTTGAGATTACATGAGTGATTTGTGTTGCATTAACTGAAACTGGGCGGGGCTTGTTAGTTCCCAGCATGCTTTGCATATGGCTAAATCAAGAGAGTAAATGTTGTTATTTTATATGTAAAAGTGTTATTTTATGTATTTTTGAGCAAGATGAGAAAAGGGGAGACTTGATTGTGTTTAATAGTGTTTAATCTTCAATTATGTTGGAATTATTAGAATAATTTTAATTACAGTGGATTACCATTGTGGAGAAGAGCGGAGCATTTGCTTAGGCTGTGGACTAAATCAACTAATGTCATAACGGCTTTGCTGAAAGGGCTTTTAATGTTTAGTATTTAAGATGCTAATGTGTGCTGTTACAAGCTAAAAGTTTGTCAACTAGCTAATTCAGTATTATAATTCCGTTGTGTAACATTAAAATATATGAATTTGAAGTGGATGAATGAATGTATGAAATTGAATGCTTGAATCATGTCGCTGTATAAAATTCACTTTGAGACGACTTACTGAAATCAAATCACTTAAAATGCATTCATTCTATGATGTTGAAGTTACATGAACAAATTATGTTTGTTTAACTTAATTGATTCATGTTGGACCGATGTACACAATTAAATCATATAAATCCAACACACTTTTTTTCAGTGTATCGATAGGTGTGTGACCGAATTGAATGATAATATTATTTTTGTGTGTTATGCACATGGCGATGACAGCTGGCTCGTCTGATCCTCACAGTCAGCTCACAAAGTGGGTTTAGAGGAGCTAACAAATCTGATTAGCCTCTGAATGGAGACCCGCAAACCTGATCGATGTGTAGATGCACACCTAACCCTAAACAGACCTATATCTGCTCGCTCATGCAGGAGAAATTGAGGTTGCTCTTAAAATAACTCATTGAAATCTGTTTTATTTAAAGGGATAGTTCACCCAAAAAGGAAAATTATGGGACTCACTTTATATTAGGTGGCCTTAACTACTATGTACTAACATTTGAATTAATCATTTGATACAATGCACTTATTGTGTACATACATGTTTTTACATTGTACTTACATTTTTAAAAATACCTGCATGTAATTCCGTCTGTAATTAATTTCTTTAGTTACATTTGTAATTACACAGTTGACACTTCCCTTACACCTAACCCTACCCTTAAACTTACCCACACCACCACACCTGTCCCTAACTCTACCCTTAAACTTACCCATACCACCACACCTGTCCCTAACCCTACCCTTAAACTTACCCACACCACCACACCTGTCCCTAACCCTACCCTTAAACTTACCCACACCACCACACCTGTCCCTAACCCTACCCTTAAACTTACCCACACCACCACACCTGTCCCTAACCCTACACTTAAACTGACCCATACCACCACACCTGTCCCTAACCCTACCCTTAAACTGACCCACACCACCACACCTGTCCCTAACCCTACACTTAAACTGACCCATACCACCACACCTGTCCCTAACCCTACCCTTAAACTGACCCACACCACCACACCTGTCCCTAACCCTACCCTTAAACTTACCCATACCACCACACCTGTCCCTAACTCTACCCCTATCCCACCTCAATATCAGCAAAGGTGTTTTGCAATACAATTTGAACACAGTAAGTACATTGTACTTATTTTTTGATGTAAGTACATAGTAGTTAAGGCCACCTAATATAAAGTGGGGCCAAATTATGTCATCATTTACTCACCCTCAAACCTGTAAGAGTTTCTTTGTTCTGCTGAACACAAAATAAGATATTTTTGTTACAAAGCAGATAGAGCAACCATTGACTACCATAGTATTTTTTCCCTATGGTAGTCAATGGTTGCTTTCTCTGCTTGGTTACAAACATTCTTCAAAATATCTTCTCTTGTGTTCAGCAGAACAAAGAAACTCTTCTGGTATGTTCACACCGGACGCAAATGACGCGATTTGCGCAAGTGATTTACAGTGAGGAAAATAAGTATTTGAACACCCTGCTATTTTGCAAGTTCTCCCACTTGGAAATCATGGAGGGGTCTGAAATTGTCATCGTAGGAGCATGTCCACTGTGAGAGACATAATCTAAAAATAAAAAACAGAAATCACAATATATGATTTTTTAACTATTTATTTGTATGATACAGCTGCAAATAAGTATTTGAACACCTGTCTATCAGCTAGAATTCTGACCCTCAAAGACCTGTTAGTCTGCCTTTAAAATGTCCACCTCCACTCCATTTATTATCCTAAATTAGATGCACCTGTTTGAGGTCGTTAGCTGCATAAAAACACCTGTCCACCCCATACAATCAGTAAGAATCCAACTACTAACATGGCCAAGACCAAAGAGCTGTCCAAAGACACTAGAGACAAAATTGTACACCTCCACAAGGCTGGAAAGGGCTACAGGGAAATTGCCAAGCAGCTTGGTGAAAAAAGGTCCACTGTTGGTAGCATCATGCTTTTGGGGTGTTTTTCTGCACATGGGACAGGGGCGACTGCACTGTATTAAGGAGAGGATGACCGGGGCCATGTATTGCGAGATTTTGGGGAACAACCTCCTTCCCTCAGTTAGAGCATTGAAGATGGGTCAAGGCTGGGTCTTCCAACATGACAATGACCCGAAGCACACAGCCAGGATAACCAAGGAGTGGCTCTGTAAGAAGCATATCAAGGTTCTGGCGTGGCCTAGCCAGTCTCCAGACCTAAACCCAATAGAGAATCTTTGGAGGAGCTCAAACTCCGTGTTTCTCAGCGACAGGCCAGAAACCTGACTGATCTAGAGAAGATCTGTGTGGAGGAGTGGGCCAAAATCCCTCCTGCAGTGCAAACCTGCTGAAAAACTACAGGAAACCTTTGACCTCTGTAATTGCAAACAAAGGCTACTGTACCAAATATTAACATTGATTTTCTCAGGTGTTCAAATACTTATTTGCAGCTGTATCATAAATAATTAAAAAATCATACACTGTGGATTTTTTTTTTTAGATTATGTCTCTCACAGTGGACATGAACCTACGATGACAATTTCAGACCCCTCCATGATTTCTAAGTGGGAGAACTTGCAAAATGGTGTTCAAATACTTATTTTCCTCACTGTATATGTTAAGTCATTGCAAAGATGCGAATAGACATTCTGCGGTGCGATTGTGATGAGCCTAATGAGGCGCGTTAACCAATCAGGAGCTTGCTCTAGTAGTGACAACAATGAGGAGAAAATCTGTATAATATCTGGTTCAGACAATATGATTATCACTCTGATAACATTAAATGACATGAAACACAACCCAGTCTCTTTTTGTTAAATGCAAGTTTATGTATGATCAATAATACAAAAGTATAAGTAAAAGGTATAATAAGCTATACATGAAATAAAGCAAACAATTCAGTCTAACATTCAAAGTCAGTGCTAGTCGGCTACAACTGTAACGTAAAGTTATAGCCTAAAAATAAAAAAGTTATGAAACTTCTCTTTTGCCCTCAGCCTAAACGATATGCCAGGGAACAAATTATAGATCCATGAGAGCAAAGATCGCCGGTTACATCTACACAAGACGAATTATAGCTCGAGACACCACAGAGACATCAGAGCCAGCGGCAGAAGGACTGGCCGAGGAAAGGCTGCTCTCGCCGGGGTTAAGGAGCGCTGAGCGCCGCTGATCCACTGGAGCTCACAACTCCGAAAACGGCAGATAAAATGTTCAAATAGGCACTCTTTTCATAAATAAACCACAGATTTGAGCTTTAAACAACTACAATATCGCCTGAAAAAGTCTTAAAACTACGTTTTATCACACATTAACAGTAGATTTGAACAAAAAAGACGTGTAAACACAGCCCATGTCAGCCATATCTCAACGAGACGAGCCGCTGGCAGAAGCCCCTCCCTTGACGCGAATTCGCGTCTGTTGTGAAGTGAATGTCACGCGCGAATGAAGCGAGTAAACTCAAAATGTTCAAGCGTCCAACTTCTCGTGAATAGCGCAAATTATTCGCGTCATTCGTGTCCGGTGTGAACGCTACATTACAGGTTTGCAACAACTTGAGGGTGAGTAAATGATGACAGAATTTTCATTTTTGGGTGGACTATCCCTTTAAGTATCAACTTTGCCTGAGATGTTTCTCTTAAAATTCCTGAGCAGAAATAAATTTCTATTTTCAAAATGTCTCCCTACTACGTGTAAATGGTGCATAAACATTTGAACGTTCTGTGTTCTGATTTAGGCAAACTGGTGACATTGCATTTTGATGTACTATGTACCATAATACTACTTCACGAGTTAATTTGCCCTGTTTTTGTTTAGTTTTTTTTTTACTGTTCAACTTTGGGTAATATGCATAGACTGTAAAAAAAATATGGATTGTAAAAAATTTGTGTCCGTGACGTCACCCATAGGATTCTGAAGAGCAGTTTTGAAGCGTAAAATAGGGTCGAGCTTGTCAGCGTCACCGCGCCTCACTCCCGGATAACAGAAGATGGGCAAAGAGGCGGGATGTGGCCGGAGCTGAGGTGACAACTAACAGGCAGCAGACAAACGGCAATCCACCTGTCACTCAAAGTGACCACGCCCTTAATTATGCAGAACTTTAAGGCTTTATATAATGTAAACGAATGAGTTATAAAATAATTCACCCCCTCACAGTCGTCATGAAGGGCAAAATTAGCCGTATAGACCAAAACCACAATTTGTCCCAGACTGTAAACATGTGTTCTTCTGCTGTAAAGTTGGGCATTTTATCATGAGCTCAATGAGATTCTGCTCCTTCTGGAGTCTGTCTCTAGTGGCCAGTCCATGAACTGCAGTTTAAGTCACTTCCGTATCGGCATTTACATTTAAATACAGTCATGCATGACTAAAATGCCCAAGTGGAAATCTGTCAAAATCACGAAATTAACCGATGACTTTAACCCATGGAAAAACACATGCATCATTTTCAAATGTCAAGAGGAAGACTAAACTAATTTAAGTGAAAAAAGTGCCCAATATAAGTGACCGGAATAGCCTAAACAACGCAATTAGCAGGCATTACACACAAATTACTGCACACACCACAGCCAAAATGTGTCATTCATTAATACTGTACGATAATCCTACAAAAAAAATAAATAAAAAAATTAACAAAAAGAATGCATTTACCTTGTTGTTGTGCTTTAACTTCAGACTACAGAACTTAACAGAGTCAAATGGATTAATCGTTGATTCTAGGGCTGCCACTAACGACTATTTTTATATAGATTAATCTATCGACTAATTTTTTCGATTAATCGATTAATCTATCGACTAATTTATCAAAATAATTATCAACCATTTTACTTAAAAACATTTAATTTAACATGCAACGTTGGCCTTCAGTAGTGTACTATAGAAAAAGTATAAATGTAAACAAGCCCTTGACAAAATGTAAAACTAAAAGAGTAAAAATTTAAAAAGGTACTCATTTGTAAACCAACATAACAAAAAGAAAATATCAGCAAATACTTTTTATATAGAATAGTGTTGTCACGATACCAAAACTATGACTTCGATACGATACTAGGGATGGCGAAAACTAAACATTTTCTTGACCGACCACCGAGCCTCATTAGCCGGTTGAAACCGGTTAACCGATTAGTTAAAAAAATATGCTGCGCTATTTGAAATAACAGCCGCAACTCGCAAGCCGCGCCTGCAATTTCGCAACTCTGTCGCATCTCTCTGCCGCTCTGCCTCCCGCTCTCTCTCTCACACACACACACACACACACACACACTGTCCAGGCGCCGCCGCCTGCCTTCCACTCACGTCAATTTTTTAAAATCCCCTACAGCGCGAAACATGAGTCCCGCAAACGCGGCGCTGAGGAGCTTGTTTGTAATCGGAGGACAAATGGCTCCTTAGTTTCGAAATGGTTTGGGCACAAGGTGATCGCGTTGAAAATAAAGGCTATTGTCTAGCGTTAGAAGCTCATTTGAAACATTGCCGCGACTCATTTAAGATAATGACAGCTCCGAAGAGACGCCGCTTTAGTTCGAGGTAGTGCTAACAATAATAAAGAAAGATGATGATCAACACCTTATGTGTTACCACTGAAATGTAGATGTAATATATTTAGATGATGTGCTAAGTACTGTATTTAAGCACTGTATCACACAAGTTGCAACTTACATCTGAAGCTGAACAATGAAGCATTTGCTGACGCGTTTCATGCATTATTTATGGTGTGAGCACATTCAAGCGGTTCAGAAAATATTCATCTGTAATATCGGTTATAAATAATAAATACAAATTATAAAGACACATTTTGGCTAAGTTGTTTATTTCCGAGTGTTATGCTGCCTTCACGTGCTCTCTGAATTATTGTAAATAGGAGTTTCCTAGGTAAAAATTGCACGTGAACGCGCTCCACCCCTCGAAATATGAACGAGATGAGTTCATACTTCATAATCACGACTTTAGAAGTGGGAATTGTCAAATTTCCGATAGCACGTGAAGGCAGCATTACTTTCACTTACTTTTGTTATTTCCAAGCTGGTAAACTGAAATATTGCGCATGATTTGAGATATGTTTTCCACGCAGGTTGTAAGAGAGGCTATGACAGCTCATAACACAGCAAGCGTTCACCATTCTAATGTGTTTTTAACTGTATAATACAAGTTTTAAAGTCTACCTCCACTATACTCATTCTCTAATGTAGTGTCTGTGTCCTAAAGTCCGCGAATGCATTGCGTTGGTGACGTCACGTTCCCATTCTCTATAAATAGCCTAATTTAGAGATCACTTTTTTTTTTTTAACCGACAACCGACAACTTTGATCGGTTAACGTTGATACGGTCAACCATCGGTCAAACGGTCATCGGTTAACATCCCTATACGATACCAGACTAAAATACCTCAATACTGATACTGAATAGATACCATGGCAAAAAACAGTAAAAGTTATTGAATAATATGACAGAACTTACTATTCATTGTTTTATGAAACCCTAAAAACTCACTTATCCGGCATGTTCCTGCCCTGCCCTGCTTCACACAGAATATGAGGTCCGGCCCTTTAAGAGCTGCACGGACCAAATTCATTGTAACACCCGATTTCTCATTCAACTCTGTATACGTTCACCAAAGACATATCCGACTGCGTTTACCCGAATACTCACCAGGACATGCATTTTTACATATTTTTAATATTATAAACCGTATCGACTAATCGCGACAGGTCTAGTTGATTCAAACCTCTTTATCCGCTTGTAAAGTTGTGACGTAAGGAACGCCGTTTCTGGGTCCAAGCCTCAACTCATTTCACTTGAGAATGCCATCAACGGCTGTTTATGAGCGCTATTTATTCATATTAAACATCAAACATTTTAAAAAGTTAAACATTTTAAATGCTTACAGTCTACACAACGGTCTCTGTGCTCACAGCGTCACAGACATTAATATTTTAACGATTTATAAAAGATAAATCACTGTCTGGCCATCTGGAATTTTGGTATGGAGATAAAGGTTATGATTATATATTTTTTTTGTAGTATTACACCACATAGCGTGTGTATATTAGCACCGTTCGTTGTTTTTCTTGTGGTATGAAACAGAGCGTTTGGATCCGGAAGCGAGATGATGCTTGATCTCATGTTTTTCACAGAGAAAATGGGTTTTGATGGAAAATCTTCTGTTGCATCCTATTCGTCTTGAGCAGGCCTTGTGATTGAACGCTTTGTAAATCTAGCCTTTTGTCGATTCGGTGGATTTCTAGCTGGTTTAAATGTTAGATGTTACCTCCCGGCATAAGAAACGTCCTTTATGCAGGACCAGAGGAGGCCCGGACAACAAACATAGAAAGAGCTGCTAAATCTTGAACACCCGACACTGTTCTCAAATGCCACATGAACCTCCCATAAGCCCAAAGGCGACTCTGCGAAAATAAACATTGTGCTTTCCTCGAAAATCTCCCTGTGTATCAGATATCACAATATGAAAGGCTGAGGCTCTCAGCTCTATATGTCATGTTTTTTCTTTCTTTTTTTGGGGAAGGGATTAGCGGTAACCATAGAAGGGGGAGAGGCACATGGGCGACTAACCGGCTTTTACAACTCTAATGGACGCGCAACAGCTTTGAAAGTGCAGCGCGCAGTAAAGTTAACAGCCGAGCAAGGAAATGTAAAAGATTTTATTGCCATTAACAGGGTTGCAGCATCAATGGGGGTCTGAGCGAGACCAAAGTAGCTGGTTAGGCTTCAATGGCCTTTGAAATGGAGGAATTTGAGACAACGTATATCAGAAATGTTGCTCTACATGTATTGGCACATGAAAAATAACACATTATCTTATAGCTGAAACCCTTTGACCTCAAAAATTACTTGAGAATTTAAGGTAATATTTCAATAATTTTACAACGCATGCCCTCGGATGTCAGTAAATGGTCACATTATATGCAGGTAAATGTTTATTTTTATAGTGAGAGTTTTATTTAGCTATGAATATTTTTTTTATATTCATTTTACATTTTTACAATGTAATTTATTCACTTTTAGAGTTAGGAATTAACGTCTGGTGTTTCAGACATGCTGTTTTTGGGCGGTAAATAATGGCACAAACACCAAGCACAAACCTTTTTTAGGTAAATTTTAGTGAGTGTTTAATTTATTTGTTTATATATTAAAGGGATAGTTCACCCAAAAATCTCCTTACCCTCAAACTATCCTAGGTGTACATGACTTTCTTCTTTCAGCCGAACACAATCAGAGTTATATATGTGAGATGGTGGTCCAGTGGGTTAAACCATGGAACTGATATGCAGAAGGTTGCTGGTTCGATCCCAGCGGTCACCACCAGTGTGTCCTTGAGCAAGGCACTTTACTCCATGTTGCTCCAGGGGAATTGTCACTGTAAGTCGCTTTGGATAAAAGCGTCTGCCAAATGCATAAATGTAAATATAAAAAAATATCCTGGCTCTTCTAAGCTTTATAATGGGAGTGAATGGTGCCTTAGATTTTGAAGTGCATCCATCCATTATAAAAGTGCTACATATGGCTCCAGGGGGTTAATACCGGCCTTCTGAAGTGAAACATGCGTTTGTGTAAGAAAACTATCCATATTTAAAACTTTATAAACTATAATCACTGGATTCTGGTAATGTCCGTATGCAAGCATAGTTCTGGCGGAAGAGTGACCTCTGACCCAAACCTTCCAAACCTGTGCTTTTTCCAAGCAGCAACCTCCGGAAGTGACTAAAAACTGCAATTCATGGACTGGCCACTAGAGACAGACTCCAGAAGGAGCAGAATTTCATTGAGCTCATGTTAAAATGCCCAACTTTACAGCAGAAGAACACATGTTTACAGTCTGGGACAAACTGTGCTTTTGGTCTATACGGCTAATTTTGCCCTTCATGACGACTGTGAGGGGGGTGAATTTATTTTATATAACTCATCCGTTTAAATTATATTAAACCTTAAAGTGGGCATGGCCACTCGAGTGACAGGTGGATTGCCACTATTGTTGAGCTTAGTTAGGTAGTAGTTGATAGTAGTAGAGCTATAGTTGATAGTAGAGCATCCTGGAGGCACACCAACACTACACATTATGCATGTCTCGTTTATTTCGACACGCCCATTTCAGGTCTTGGAGTCTCTGATAATAAGATGATCATTTGAATCAGGTGTGTTTGATTAAGGAGACATGCAAAATCTGCAGTGTTGGTGTGCCTCCAGGATCGTGGTTGGGAAACACTGCCATAGAGAACCATTGGAAAATCCGAAGCTCTCATCAGTTTGATGGTGTTTATGCTACAAAAATGGTAAAACGATGTGCCCGTGGTACTGTAACACTGACTCCAGGTATCCTGAGAGGATTTTCTGGTGGTCATACTCTCATTAAGTTACGATTAAAGTTAGTGAGTCCCTGCTGACATACAAACCTGAAATAACTGTTCTCACGTCATGTAACATTAACAGTGTAAGTCAAAAACATATTTCTGTGAGTTTAGATATGTTTAAGGTTTGCATTATCTGTCTTACTAAGGAGGGACTCCTATTTTGATTAGTATTAAAGTCTACGGGTAGTGAAAGGGAGAGCTCGCACTTTGTTTTCAGATACAAAGTTTACAGTTTATTAGCATCCCCCAAAAGGCATACGGTCTATATGTGTATTTTACTGTTAGTTGTATGAGTGTTTTTTTGTGTAACTTAATGATAATGCAACGGAGAGAGAGAGTTTGTGAATGAGACGTTAATGCGCGCTTCTTATGTTTTGTTTGTTCAGCTCTTACTGTGATCTTTTTTGAGTGAAAAAGGTTGCAATAAACGTAATAAACCATCAGTTAAGTTTGTTAAGACACATTCTGTGTCCAAAAACAACTTGGGATAAGGTTTTCACACTGACACTGTCATTGTAAGACAGTTAGAAACTCGGTTTGTTTGTCCGAGTTAGCAACAGTAACTAAGTGGGGCAGGGCTTACCGATAGGTCAATTAGCATGAGAGCGTAATACCAAAAAAGCACAGATGGGAGTGGAAAGTTCTGCGAATGACGACACAAATTAAAGATCACAGATGCAGCCGGAGCATTTCCATAATGACCAACTCAATCTACCAAGAGCAGCGCAAATTAGTGTCTAGTTTAAGACGTGCTTTTTTGGGCGGTAATAATTGTTTAATTAATATGCCATCCTCAATAAACCCATCTCCGGTGTGTTGCCTTCGATCCTTCGAATATTGCACTTTAATAATTATTTAATCGACACCTCATCCTCAATAAACCCGTCTCCGGCGTGTTGCCTCCGATCTTTCGAATATTCCAATCTATTATGACCTCTGACCTGTAAAGTTGCCAGAATAATAATCATATGCTGTTTGTTAATTGGCCAGAGGAGAACTGGCACCCCGACTGAGCCTGGTTTCTCCCAAGGTTTATTTTTCTCCATTAGGTCACCTGATGGGGTTTTGGTTTCCTTGCCACTGTTGCCTCTGGCTTGGCTTGCTCAGTTGGGGACACTAAATTTCACTAAATTTTTTTAATTTTTTTCAACTAAATATCCAAATAGATCTAATTATTAAACTAAATTATCCATATAAACTAAATTACTGATCTAAAGCTCACACTGTCACTGTATGATAATTGAAATGAACTGATGACATCACCGTTTTCTCCAGAATGGCTATATGGCTGAACAAAATTCTGTTGCATTATTTTCCAGTTTAACACTGTAAAGCTGCTTTGAAAAAATCTGCATTGTTAAAAGCGCTATATAAATAAAGTTGACTTGACTTGACTAAATAATGGCGCAGATGCCAGTAAATTGACAAGCAGAGACCTTAGTAAATCATCTTCGGTGATTAATTTAAATACTCTCCTCCCATAAAGTCTGAAAGGGAAATTCCTACAAATACATATGCAATAAGGTCAGTGGCAAAAATAACCCTGTCCACGCCTAATTTTTCACTGTGTGTCTTTAGTAAATCCTGACAGTAGTTTTTTGATGCCAAAAGACAGTTTGCACTCACACAAGGCTGATTTATACTTCTGCGTCGGATCTGTGCCATAGTCTACGAGTCGATTTTCATTTATACTTCTGCGTCGTTGTCAGCGTCGACGAGTAATTACACATGCAAATGGGGCATGATAACTCCTGAGGGAGGGGTTTTGGCAGTCCAATCACAGTGCTTGTGGTCCGCATAGAATTGACACGTTACATTTTTGGAGAGGTAGGCTACACGTCAGGCTACTAGGGCTGTAATCTCCCAGTCGATTAGTCGATTATTAGTCGATACATTCTGGCTCGACCAAAATTCTGATTGGTTGATTTTTTTGTTGTTGTCGCGTTTATTTCATCAGGTGGAAAGCACTAATTGCTAATGGGGGTGTTTTCAGAGCACCCCTGTTTCACAGGAAACAGTCTGTCTTCAGAACACCCCCCTTGTTTCCACTTCTTTTGGATTAGCCCAACCCACTGTAGAAGAGAGACAGATTGAAGTTAGGAGGCTACTTTGCTGTATAGGCCTATTACTTATTTAATTGTGAGAGCATTTTCCTAGTCAGTCCTCTTCTACCATGTCAACAAAGACATCGGCAGTGTGGCAGCATCTTTTTAAAAATAGAAAATGGGAAAATAGTCGAATGCAAATTTTGCAAGCAACAGTTTGCATATAACAGCTCGACGACAAACATGTCATATCACCTAAAAACGGTAAGCTAACTTGTCTGCGTTAGGTTGCCCCGTCTGTTTTTAGTTGCCCCGTCCCTTTTATTATTGTGCAAACTGCAAATTTATTTCTAGTATTATTTATTGGATTTGGGCACTTTATTATTTAATTTTTTATTTGGAGCCTAATGAGCGATGCGCTGTGCCCACTGTTTGTATTGGTTTTGAGCATATGCTTTATTTTTCAGTAATGCACTTTATTTTGTTTCTGCTCTTGATCTGGCTTGTTTAATAAATATTCCTTTTTTAATTAAAGTGGACGTGCCTTTTGTGTTTAAGAGTAAAAGCTTTAAGTTAATAGTCTATTCGTGTCTCAGTAGCGAAGCTGAGCTGAGCTCCTATATGTTCGAGCTGCACAGAGCGGCTGATATGATCAGTTATTATAATACACATGACAAACACAATTATCTAAATTATGTTGCATATTCCTCAAAAGTTCTTGTGATGATATCACTAGACTAGTTGACAACATGGTAACAGTTACTATATTTTCGGAAATCATAGGCTATGATATTGCGCAGGTGCACATGATGCAACGCTGTCAGAGCCGACAGACTCGTGAGTCAGACTCATTTCAGTGCAAAATAATCAGCTCAAAAACGATTTAATATACTGCAAATAGCCTACTAGTTTTTAATGTTTATTTATAATTCATTTAGGCAGTCAACAAGGCCACCAAGTGCTGCGCACAGTGCACAGCTAATTCATTTAACGTTTTTTTTCCTAACGTCATTTTTAGTCGATTTTTAGTAGAAAATTTCAGGACTTCAGTCGACCAAGATTTTCTTTGGTTGATTACAGCCCTACAGGCTACACATGCTATACACACCCTATGGCGCTATGGCGTAGACTCGACGCAGAAGTGTAAATAGTTCCATAGTTCCTATGACTATTGGCGGACGAACCCACTTTTTGGCCTGTTCTCACTGCCGAAACTAGGAACGATAAATTAAACGATAACGATAAACTAAATTAGCTTATACTTCAGAGTTGGATCTAACCAAGCAGCACTTCCCGCAGTTTCTCTTGAAGTCAATACAGAAGTGACTTAAACTGCAGTTCATGGACTGGCCACTAGAGACAGACTCCAGAAGGAGCAGAATCTCATTGAGCTCATGTTAAAATGCCCAACTTTACAGCAGAAGAACACATGTTTACAGTCTGGGACAAACTGTGCTTTTGGTCTATACGGCTAATTTTGCCCTTCATGACGACTATGAGGGGGGTGAATTATTTTATAACTCATTCGTTTACATTATATAAAGCCTTAAAGTGTTGCATAATTAAGGGCGTGGCCACTTGAGTGACAGGTGGATAGCCATTTGTCTGCTGTCTGTTAGTCATCACATCACCTCAGCTCCACCCATGTCCCGCCTCTTTGCCCATTTTCTGTTATACGTGACCCGTGACAAGATGGCAATGGCCGACTTTGAGGCTACAAAAACTCTCTTCAGAAACCTATGGGTGACGTCACGGACACTACCTTCATATTTATTTTTACAGTCTATGGGTCTAACCCAGCACGACAGGAACCCATTTTTTTTTTTAAAAGCTGTGCAAACAGTTTACAGCCTATATATTTATATGTGAGTAAAAAGTTTCCATCTTTGGATGACCTACTCTTTTAAGTCCCCAAGACCCGGGATGAATAGGATCGTTTTCCCAGCTGCCCGCCATTTCGACCAGGCCAAAGCGGGTCGTAATACCTCGCCAATCTGCTAAATTGATGTCCTCTCAGGAGGAAGAAATCTTGTCCTGGAGCGAACTACAAGGCAAAGGCAGGTATCTGGTGTCCTGACCTAAGCACCCAGCTCCCCGCTGCCCACAACCACAGGGCCGCCCATTGTTAATCGTCCCTCCTCTTTCAATACAGCCACAGATACAGTTAAAAGCACCAGCCAGTTAACGTGATTAAATTTCTCTGTATCAATCATTCTAACACAAAGTGTTCGATTGTGTGCCTCCGAGTTGCTCACAATGGACAATGCTCCTCACAGTTGAACTGTTCGTGGTAGAAAAGGTGTCTAGTGCGCTGTTTTTGTTGCCTGCTCTCTAGCCTGTGAAAGCAATCTCACATCAAAGAAAAGCCATGCAGGTAACACAATGCCACATCAGTGCTAGCATGATGGCGCGCTGTGTTTTCGCCGCACATGCACGTATGTGTGTGTCCTTCGCATGATGCGACGACCCCCGTACGGCTCGGAACATCAAAACGAGCCGCTCAAAGCCACAACAAGCCATTGTGCCGCCGAGATCTCGAGAATCTACACACTTCTGAGGGAAAAAAAGACTGATAAAATGACATTCTAGCTCTCTACACGCCGGGGACAATCAACGTTTACAGATCGCAAAGATACGAGAGAGGGACATTTTCTTTTCTCCGCCCGAACACAAAAGGCTCCAGTAGTTATTTTAGACCGCTCGCTTACACGGGTAATCTTGATGTGTGAAAGAAAGGGTCCAGTGCTGCGACCCGTGACCCGCGCCTGTACCGCTGGGGTTATGCAGTAACAGTGAGAAAGACACAGATGTGTGCGAGCTCAAACATGCGGTGAAAAAACGCTTTGTAGTTACGATTGGCTTTGCTGCTTCATTTCGTTGACGAATTATTTTCGTCAACAACCTTTTTTCACTGACGTGAGACCATAACTAAATAAAAAACAGTTTTGGATGACAAAAACTATGATGAAAATCTACTGTCATTTTCGTCAACGAATAAAAACAAGACGAAAGGGACGATTTGGGAAGAGATCTGTCCTGTGTAACAGATGCGCACATTTGAGTTCGGATCAAACGGCGGGAAAACACATCGCTGTTGAGCTTCTCCAGGCTCACACGACAGCGCTTCAGAGCGACTCAATCTATCAATAACACACATTTATGCCAGGTTATTGTTTATGAACTAACGCTGATGATGTTTGCTTTACCGTGTTTATATAGTAATATGTTTTAGATGGTTGTAACGATGCGTATTTGTTCCCCCTTCATCTGAACTGCAATAGTAAGGTATTTCAAAATAAAAGTCCTGGTGTATTTCCAGCTGGTTTATAATTAAAAGTCACGCGTTATTTATACGCTTTTGGTTACACAATAAACAATTTAATTTAATTCCCATTTAATAATTAAAAAAAAAAAATGAATTGAGCTCTTTTTTGTGCTTGAATGGTCAAAAACACAATTATGTCAAAATGTCAGTAACAGTCGGTTATGTAATGTTTAAAGGGTAACTTCAGTGATTTAGCATTAAGCTTTGTATCTGTAGAAACCGGTAGTATATTGGAATAATGGTACTTTCCCCCCTCATATCCCCCTGAGACAAGAGAATTATGCATTTTATTTCTGGAAAAAATCATCCGATGACACAAATATCGTTATTTTTCATCATCTGAGGATTTTTGGCCAGAGGCTAGAGACTACAGGAGCTGTCCCGCATGTTATCAACCGCCCACAGCGGAGGATCTCACTCACAGAATGTAAATGAGCACGGCCGCGGCCGCTCGGCTCGGGCATTCATAACGGAGCGCTGCAGAGCAAAGTGAGTGTTTCAACTTTTCAATGAATTCCTATGAAAGTTAAGCTTCCACATGCGATCTGATAACGCTCCAGACTGGACACACACTGAGAATGACAGCCGCTCTTACCTCAGCTCTGCTCAGCTCTTCTCTCGTGATGAATGAGATCTGACTCCTGCTGCGTCTGTGACGGGACTTTCGTTCGGCTCACTCACACGTTATTGAAAAGACACGTTCAGTTTTTAATTGTAGTGTTTATTCTCTAACTGAACGAAATTATTTTATTACTATGAATATCAAAACGACGTTGGGGGTGGAGCCGTGGTGGGCAAGTGATAACCAATAGCCGTGGCTTTGGGAGTGGCCTCGTAGGGCAGCGAAGCAAGTGCATTCTGGGAGTTGTTGTCTTTCCTCCACATGAGACAAAAATACATTTTTCTGTCTTTTCTGAGTCTAGAAGGCACCAAATTCAAAAACAATTTCACATTTCTACTACATAAATGACACAGTTTAAATACACATTCATCTTCCCAGCGCTGAAGTGCCCCTTTAAATGCTCAATTAATGCATTACAAATGAACTAAACTCATTTGATTGTAGTCGACTAAAACTAACAACAATTCAGGTGACTAAAATATGACTAGAATGGCATTTTAGTCAAAAGACTGACTAAAACTAAATCAAACTTTGCTGTCAAAATTAACACCGCTTCAATGCAGAACTTGACCGGACTGAGCAATAATTTACTTAAAAGTTTTCATTGTCCTTCCTCAAAGAAACGAGACACTGACTCGGTTCCGATACATTAACAAAAAATTAAAAATCTGATCTGTTACCACAACTTAAATGCATGGTTGCAATTAAAAAATTGGTTCCATGATGAACATCCATAGAAACGTTCCAGTTGCACAGAACGTTCTTTCTTCTATGGCATCACTGCAAAAAAAACTGCACTGAAAACTTTATTTTTAAAGGAACACTCCACTTTTTTTGAAAATAGGCTCATTTTCCGTCTCCCCTAGAGTTAAAAAGTTGAATTTTACCGTTTTCGAATCCATTCAGCCGATCGCTGGGTCTGGCGCTAGCACTTTTAGCATAGCTTAGCATAGATCATTGAATCTGATTAGACCGTTAGCATCTCGCTCAAAAATGACCAAAGAGTTTAGATATTTTTCCTATTTAAAACTTGACTCTTCTGTATCGTGTACTAAGACCGACGGAAAATGAAAAGTTGTGATTTTCTAGGCCGATATGGCAGGAACTATTCTCTCATTCCTGTGTAATAATCAAGAGCTGTGAGCCGTCCCATGAGTGCAGCGGCGCAATGATATTACACAGCGCCTGAAAATAGTCTAACTTCCGTCAACATAACGAATATTCGAATATTCTGGTCCAGCCCTAATAGAAAGCAGAGTTGTACACCTTAAATTAAAGATGGTACACAAGATACAAGAGCTCCTACATACTTTAATATGTATTTTTCTAGGGTATGTGAGAAACATTGTTATAATACTAGGCACAGTCTAATGGATATTACATTATGTCGTTTTACAACAAAGTGCGGTCGTGGGTCTTTCGAATACTCAGGGGCTCAAGAGTGGAATAAGTTGCCCCTAGATGTAAAGAGTATGTCAAATATGGTTGGATTTAGTATGAAAAGTTGGCTTGTTTTTAAGATGAATTTGTATTAGTGTTTTTAGGTGGATGATTAATTGTGATGTAAATTTTAGAAGTGTGTGTTGGTAATATGTTGTAATCTTAATAGTATGCAACCAATGCCTTTCTAACCTGTCACCAGGAGTGAAGTTGAGCTGTACAGCAAGGACCACAATGGAAATACGTTTGGTTTAAACTTTATTGTGCTATCCTTGACAAATGAGTGCATTTTCACTATTATGTCTAATAAATCAAATCAAATCAAATTTGTGCTCATAAACGGTCTGTTTTTGAACTTTTCTCCCACCCAGACTAAGCAATTTTTATGAGTTTAAGTGTGGGATTAGGGTCAGGGTCATTGCTGTGATGAATGTGAAAACACTTTTAATAGCAGAAGCTCATACGTGCTATCTATATTATATTTACTATTTTCATGTTTTTATTTTCTCAAGGTTTTGTAAGAGCAACTTTTGAGCCAAAGTTGAAGTATGACTAGCTCTTCACCCTAACGAAAAAATATGTTTATTCAAGTGTGCTATACTTCTTTTAAACTAAAAATAACAAAGTATACTTTTGTCTATTTTTTATCATTCTTAAAATTGGACCTATGTATACTTGACTTATACTGACAGAAAAGTCTAAGTGTATTTGTCCTGTAAACTCTAGATATACTTAAATATAATTAAGTATACTTGGCTTGTAGTTGTGTTTAATCTTTTGATGGATTAGCCTATTAAGTATACTATTTTTGTCTTATAAACTTGCATTGTTTGAAAGCACTGAATCTGATTTTTTAAAGAATACAGATATGTTCCTAATTCTGAGGATCTTAATTCTTGTAGGCCCGTCCACTGGTGGTCGTATAGCATCAATGAATGAAATGAAGGCAAGGCAAGTTTATTTATATAGCACATTTCATACACAATGGTAATTCAAAGTGCTTTACATAGAAAATGAATTAAAATAGTATATGCATAAGAAATAAAAATACCAAGGATTGGAATTAAATGAATGCTGCTAGTGTACATAGGATATATCGCCCACCCCTACTTGAATGTATCCTTTTTATATACTACATTTAAGTCCCAAGCAGTATAGAAACAGTACACACTTACAAGTTTACTACGAGCACATTCATATGTAAAGTGTGCTTAAAAATAAGCTTGAACATTACTTAAGTATACTTCATAAAAATGAACTTTTTTTCATAAGGGTAAGGGTAAGTCTTTTGTTTCATATTCCTGAAGACTAGCGCATTACGGTGGATATTTGCAGAGGCATTAATGATTTATTCAGGAAAACGCTGTCTGGAAATGTGCAGCGAGTCATGAATTTTTACTAAGGAATTTCAGAGAGAAAAAAACCGAAAGAATAACAACATAAATTATATATATCTTATATATGCCTGCTGCTATATATCTATATTACAGCTTTGCATTCAATAATGCATAAAACAAGCGTGTAATTGATAATCTTGTGCATGTTGCTTTGGAAATCGATGTTTTGTGTTCCTGATACTCTGACAGCAAAAGGGAAACTCATGGCTTATGAAAGGCAGATTGGCTTACAATGTGAAGATATATGAAAGGGTGTGGTGTGGATTCTAAATTACAGGTGTGACCCTGCGCCGCTCACGTCTTGCATGATTTATTGGGTTTGTCGGTCACTAGAAAGAGCTCAAATATGGGAGGTCTGAACTTCCTGTTATCTTTGCCCTCAGCTGACCCCTTCGTGAAGAGAGCTTGTCTGTTGTGTTTCAAAAGCTAACGCACAAAGAGCCCCGTGGACCTGTCCGGAAACTAATTAAAACAGCTGCTTAAATCAAATGCTGTATGTTTACTGCGATGCTTAAAGATGTCACAGACGGGCAGCTCAGACTGAATTGCCGCTAATGCTAAATCTTGCGCTCTTGATCTAACATCATGAATTCCAAGAATCAATAATGGCTTAAACTTAGCAATTAATCTGATAAGAAGGGTTTATTTCCCCTGGTTTAGCTGTCAGAGGGTGACCGCTAAATTAATCTTCCTTGTGTTTTTGCACGCGTCTGTTCTCAGAGTTGACAGTCGTTTAATGGTAACATTATAGACTTTAAAACGGGAAATGGCATTAATGCATGCCGAAGGTGATGAATCATAAACGATAAATGCAAATGCAAATGACTAATGTATAATTTGATGCAAAGATTGCATGCATTGTTCATTTTACTGCATGTTGCTTTTCAGGTATCAGATTGTGTGTAAATGCATGCGTGTGTCTGGGAGTGTGTGTTATTTAGTTTTAGTCTCATTAAACGGCTCTTAATGGAAGTGTTGAGTTAGCTGCTCATCTCCACCTTCAAACGACCAGTCTACTCACACACATTACTGTAACGCAAGCGCTGCGTACTGTAAACAAATGTGGGTTACATAAACACTGAGGCGGTGGTGGGCACAAGCGGGGGTTTTTTGGGCGGGTCACAGGGTTAAGAACCTGCTCGCGTCCCCCCTCGTTGTGCTGCGTGCAGCTAAAACAAAAGCCTCTAATTCCGATTTAGTGTTTCAATCCTGCGACACATTTCTGAATGATTTGACAGGTCAACAAGCAGGGGGCAATCTGTTCACCTCGAGATGTGTTTGCCTCGTTTTACAGCGGCTGGGTGGATCCAAACCTATGATGGACTGACAAACTGTACACCATTAAACTCAACCACCAGTACAGGAACAGTTCCAACATAATAATTTGATTGAGGTTATATCAATTGGATCAAAGTTCCTGTTTATACCTGGTAGGGGCAACAAAGCTAAAGGCACACCTTAAGAAAAATGGGCTTTTCACTCCCATTGTGTTTAACATTGAACATTGATGATGGAGCAATGGATTTTGTGTGACAAAAAAAAATCACAAAAGTGGTTTATTTTATTTAAACCACTGTATAAATGTATAATATGGCAAGGTGGGCCTTTTACCCGGGGTCAAAAGACACTGTCACAGTCATGTTTAGTTTACGTTTGATTGGACTAGGGCTGGACGATTAATCGAAAACTAATCGAAACCGAAATTTAGAACCTCTAATCGACGTAATTTTCCCATGTCGGTTATTTCGGTTTTATGCTGCGTTCACACCAAACGCGAAAAGAGCGTCAAAATCGCATCTACCGCGTCCTGTTGGACGCTTGAACATTTTGAATCCATTTGCGCGTCCACAGCGAATTGAATCTAGCGTTTGAAGAGAAATAGACGCACGTTCTAGGCGCTCCAGGAGAAATATGTCATAAAACACCACTCTGCCTCTTTTCATTTTCATTAAAAATATATATTAAACATTAATAGCTACACAAATGTGGTCCAGGCAACTCCTACATTATCTTCACCGCATGCATATTTAAATATCCTTAAAAAATAAAGTTATGAAACTTCTCTTTGCCCTCAGTCAAACGATTTGGCAGACAACAAATTATAGATTCATGACACCAAAGATCGGCCGTTAGATCCACACAAGACGAGCCACTACAGGACATCAGAGCCAGCGGCAGACGTCAGAAGGACTGGCCGAGGAAAGGCTGCTCTCGCTGGGGTTAATGAGCGCTGAGCACCCGGTGATCGCCTGGATCTCACAACTCCAAAAACACAAGATTATTTTTTTTTAAATAGGCGCTCTCTTTATAAATAAACCACAGATTTGAGCTTTAAACAACTACATTCTCACCTGAAAAAACTATGTTTTGTGACACAATAGTAGTATTTTTTAATTATGCAGGGTTTATCATCACGTCACTTTACCACGTGACAGCAGCGAGCAGGCTCCTGATTGGTTAACGCGGCGCGAATTGACGCCAAAGTTAAATTTTTCCAACTGGGGCGTCAGGCACGAATTCGCTTCAAACGCGTGAATGCACAAAAAGCACCACTTGCCTTTCCATTGACTTAACATTGAAATCACTCGCTCCTGACGCTCTATTCGCGTTTGGTGTGAACGCAGCATTAGTCACGTGACTGCGTCTCGTCAGTCACATCAAGTGCAGTTTGCAGGCACACGGAAAGATGCAGGAGCAGTTATCTTTGTTTATAGATGCTCAGAATTACTATGGTAATTGCATGTTTTACACAGTTTATACACGGAAGTTAATCGCTGTTCTTATATGCGCTGATACACATCTCCGAAGCCAGATCACTATCACTTGCGTCCTCATGAAAGTTGTCAATTAAATGCATTTAAAGGCTTGCCAGTTTGAACATTAAAGCGATTGTGCACTATTCAAGAACAACGTTATGGAAAACTCAAGGCTCATGAGCTTTTTCTGTGACACAGAGAGCTGAGCCGTGTCATGTCTCTGACAAAGCGCGCGCCCTGAAGCCAGATCACTTTCACTTGCGTCCTCACAAAGCTTTGTCATTTGTATGTGTTTTAAGGCCTGCCAGTTTGAACAATGCAATTTTAGACAATCGGATGTGTATTATGTTGAACTAATGCCTGATATATCGTGACACATGAACACTCAGACAATAGCTCGCACATCACGTGAAGATTGCGCGCAGAAAGCAGAGCAGAAACTCATTGTCAACGCTGCCGTGATTTATCACTGTGGTGAGGTGGACGAGTGAGAGACATGGGAGGAGCGAGCGAGATCGGTGTGCGTGATTGAGGATGAACGTCACCTGCGAGGCACACCGGTCTCGAGTCCTCTCATGAGGGAGCACGGAGGCATATAAGGACGAGCGACTGCAGTGAAGGACGAGAGAGGACCAGGCCTGGATTTTGTGTTGTTTTATTTACGTTTTGTTTTTGTATGTTGGTCGGCAGTCGGCCGTGAGGGGCTGCCGCCGCCATTTTATTTTGCATTAAACTTGTTGAATGTTCGCCGGTTTCCGCCTCCTTCTTCCCATACGAACGAATTTTACTACAGTGGTGCCGAAACCCGGGAGGAAGGAGGGACATGCTGTCGAAGAGCCCTCGCTGCTGAGGGGGATCGCGGTGCTGAGGAGCTCGGGCAGCGCGGATGGGTGAAGACCGCGAGTGGCTGCCCGAGGCGGTGGTGCTGGAGCGAGAGAAGATCCGGTGGGACGGACATCTCGCTGCCGTGCCCCTTGGTCGAGGTGGGGTTTCTGCCGTCCTAGAGGGAGCGGAGGAGTCATCGGCGTTCGCTGTGGGCCGGAGCCTGTATCCCTCCACCATGTAGGGGAGGAGCAGGGAGGGCGCGGGACTCGCTGCTGGCTGCCCTCGCCAGGAGGAGCCACCGCCGGCCGCCAGGGGGCGGAGGAGGATCGAGCCGTCCATCGAGCGTCCAGTGCCATCGCATGGCACCGCGAGGAAGAGCCTCTCGGCGGGCTGAGGACCGAGCGGCAGTGTGTCAGGGAACCGGACTAATTTTTTTTTTCCTCCTCTCTTCACTCTCTCGTCCGGTCGCTCTGGGGGTCTCCGTCTCCCGTTCTCTCGTCTCGCCGGCCCATATCCCCGGACGCAGAGATTGGGCTCCCCGGGGGGGGGGGAGTAGGCGTAGACGCGGGGTACTCCCCGGCCTACGAGGGGTGTTGGGGGTATGTGGCGAGGTGGACGAGCGAGAGACATGGGAGGAGTGAGCGAGATCGGTGTGCGTGATTGAGGATGAACGTCACCTGCGAGGCACACCGGTCTCGAGTCCTCTCATGAGGGAGCACGGAGGCATATAAGGACGAGCGACTGCAGTGAAGGACGAGAGAGGACCAGGCCTGGATTTTGTGTTGTTTTATTTACGTTTTGTTTTTGTATGTAGGCGGCAGTCGGCCGTGAGGGGCTGCCGCCGCCATTTTATTTTGCATTAAACTTGTTGAATGTTCGCCAGTTTCCGCCTCCTTCTTCCCATACGAACGAATTTTACTACAGTGGTGCCGAAACCCGGGAGGAAGGAGGGACATGCTGTCGAAGAGCCCTCGCTGCTGAGGGGGATCGCGGTGCTGAGGAGCTCGGGCAGCGCGGATGGGTGAAGACCGCGAGTGGCTGCCCGAGGCGGTGGTGCTGGAGCGAGAGAAGATCCGGTGGGACGGACATCTCGCTGCCGTGCCCCTTGGTCGAGGTGGGGTTTCTGCCGTCCTAGAGGGAGCGGAGGAGTCATCGGCGTTCGCTGTGGGCCGGAGCCTGTATCCCTCCACCATGTAGGGGAGGAGCAGGGAGGGCGCGGGACTCGCTGCTGGCTGCCCTCGACAGGAGGAGCCACCGCCGGCCGCCAGGGGGCGGAGGAGGATCGAGCCGTCCATCGAGCGTCCAGTGCCATCGCATGGCACCGCGAGGAAGAGCCTCTCGGCGGGCTGAGGACCGAGCGGCAGTGTGTCAGGGAACCGGACAATTTTTTTTTTTTTCTCCTCTCTTCACTCTCTCGTCCGGTCGCTCTGGGGGTCTCCGTCTCCCGTTCTCTCGTCTCGCCGGCCCATATCCCCGGACGCAGAGATTGGGCTCCCCGGGGGGGGAGTAGGCGTAGACGCGGGGTACTCCCCGGCCTACGAGGGGTGTTGGGGGTATGTGGCGAGGTGGACGAGCGAGAGACATGGGAGGAGCGAGCGAGAACGGTGTGCGTGATTGAGGATGAACGTCACCTGCGAGGCACACCGGTCTCGAGTCCTCTCATGAGGGAGCACGGAGGCATATAAGGACGAGCGACTGCAGTGAAGGACGAGAGAGGACCAGGCCTGGATTTTGTGTTGTTTTATTTACGTTTTGTTTTTGTATGTAGGCGGCAGTCGGCCGTGAGGGGCTGCCGCCGCCATTTTATTTTGTATTAAACTTGTTGAATGTTCGCCGGTTCCCGCCTCCTTCTTCCCATACGAACGAACTTTACTACAATCACTAAAGTAGCTTAGAAACTCAACTGTTATTGCATAGATTTTAACACCTTTTGAAGGAAGTACAAACCACAGCTTCATAATTAATAGAGATGGTATGATTAATTCACACACACACAATCACTCTCTCATTAATGCATTCAAATAAATGTAATGTAGGCCTACTGTGCTAATTTATCTGTATCTGATGTACAACAGCAGAAATCTGCCCCGTAGACAATAACTGCTGAAAGTGAACCGTTTATCACTGAAATGCACTTTTTCATTAGAAAAAAATATCCCACCTTTAATAGTAGAAAATATTTACAGTACAAACCTTATCAGTGAAGTTCATTAATCATAATCAAGGTCAAATGTTAAATTAATCGAGATTTTTTATTTTTGGTCAAATCGTTACAGCCCTAGATTGGACATTCATGCCTAGTCCACATGTACACGGGTATTTTTATAAACAGAGTTTTTCCTAGCCTGGTTCCGCCCTCATTTTCCTTCAGTACTCCATCTGGGATTTGCGGTATATTCTCTGGTTTTCTTTGGTCAAATTTGAACCGGTCCAATCAGCGAACAGAGGGAGTGGCTGAGAACAATGACGTTGATGTCGTGCGCTAGTTTGAGATGACATCCATCACGACTAAACATTAGTGATTGGTTATGGCAGATCCAGAGCGGCTCTGGGCAGATCCAATAGTTTTAAACTTCAACAGAGTTCCCGCCTTCAAGGAAGTAAACGCTTGTCAATGAAGAGTGGCCAGACTCTCTGAACAAATGAAATGTATGAGAGTCTGGAAGGACCAGGCTAAGTATTTCCCTCCTCTGTTTAAAAAAAACATTGCTTCCCCATGAAAACGCAAAACACGCTGTCAAGGGCATTCCAAGCCAACAGGTGGCAATATAACCCTAACCGTAAAGCCATGTTGGCCAATCAGAAGCCTGGAAAACGTTTTATTGCCGGTTCCGGTTCTGACGCAACAAGCCAAAATTTCTGGTTTCACTGTCCACACGACAACACGGCAACCGGAGTTTCTAAAAATGTTCACCCTGAGTTTTCAAAAAAGTTCGATTTCAGTGTCCGGATACAGTGTTTCCGTGTGCACGAACGGCCAAACCGCATAGAAAAAGCTGCGGTTTTGCAATTATTTCCCACATCCCGGTTCCAAGTTAAAATATGCAAAAGGCTAAACATTAATCTCTTAATTTTGCAGTAAGAAGTTATACTAATCCACATAAAGTCTTAAACATCTAAAAAATACACATTTAAGGGGCTCCTCTTCTGGTGAAAGTTTTCAGACAGCTTTCAAAATGGCCGCCAGACAGTGTGAACACATGACTGCCCATATCTCCATGTGCAATGGTCTGATTAGCTTGAAATTACAGGAGGTAAATAGTAACAAAAACATTCATTGGTTAAAAAATGTTGCCTGGTCTGATGAGTCTCGATTTCTGTTGAGACATTCAGATGGTAGAGTCAGAATTTGGCGTAAACAGAATGAGAACATGAATCCATCATGCCTTGTTTCCACTGTGCAGGCTGGTGGTGGTGCAAAGCTCAAATCATTTTAAATTGGTTTCTTTAACATGACAATGAGTTCACTGGACTAAAATGGCCCCCACAGTCCCCAGATCTCAACCCAATAGAGCATCTTTGGGATGTGGTGGAACGGGAGCTTCGTGCCCTGGATGTGCATCCCACAAATCTCCATCAACTGCAAGATGCTATCCTATCAATATGGGCCAACATTTCTAAAGAATGCTTTCAGCACCTTGTTGAATCAATGCCCCGTAGAATTAAGGCAGTTCTGAAGGCGAAAGGGGGTCAAACACAGTATTAGTATGGTGTTCCTAATAATCCTTTAGGTGAGTGTAAATCGCCCATACTTATGCACATAATGTTCTCACCATTCCTGATTTCTACCACACACTCACCACATTTGAATGATCTTGTACCTGAATCTGATCTGAATTCAGTTTCAAGTCCAGGTGCGACGTGAACTCTTTTTATTACGTATAAGTCCATTAAATGGTCTGAGTTTGGTTCTTCTTTTAAAGATACCTCAAGAGAACTTAAATATCTTAGAGAATGCTTGAACTTATAAACTGTATATGCCTTGAATGCAATGTAAAAGCTCCTGCCAAATGCATACATGTAAATAAGTGTAAACACCCTGAAAGCTGTTTTAATTGGAAGCAGAGCAAAGCATTAGTTTTTGCTTTAATATGATTTAAGGACTGAATGTTGTGGCACAAAACAAGCGTTTATTAGTGCTGACATCCAAGCAATCAGCACCGTGTTAAATATTGAAGTTCAAATCTAAATATTTGCCAACATAAGCACAGCGTAGCGTAGTCCAGCAAGTTTGGATGATTACAGTGTCAGAAAGTGTTAGTAAGAAGGGTTAACAAGTCTTGCCATAAGCTAGTTTATGTGTGGCTTGAATTATCCTGTTTCTTCAGGGATATTGCGGGTTGTCTTTAGATCCCCTTTCCCTGTAAGTTTTGATCATCATTATTTATAGGCTGTGAGACTCACTCATGGTTCTTCTAATTCCCTGCTTCTTTTTCTAGTATTGCTAGAAAATATGAAGTGAAAAGGTTAGTGTCTTTAATAATAGAGGTCTGAGGTCACTAATCTACATCATGTTGCTACAGGCAGGTTTTTCTGATCAGAAGCCGCCCACTTAGACCGTCTGACAAGAATATAAAATGGCAGACCACATTCTGCTTATTTTAATGTAAGTTTCACAGCTAGATGTCGCTTATGCAAAGAAAAAACGAGACGTAGCGTGAGGATGTAATGATGGAGTGTGGAATTATGGGAGTTGTCGTGTTTTCCACAGCCATTTTCGCTTTATCTTTGGCAACAGAACCCACAGCAAACGGTAATGAATAATTGTGGTCCGTCACGAATGTGCAAAACAAACAACTGTGGCTTGCTATCGCTACCAGAGATCGCCTGCTTTGACACCACAACTACTACTTCTGCATTTTTTCAGGAAGTACACTTTCTGTGGTTTCTCTGGATTTAACCATTGTCGGAAACATTTGGGATAATGCAAACATTGTTCTAGTGGGTTTTGGATATTTTAATGAATTTAATTGTACCATTAATGTTGAGTGTAATAGAATCAAACGTGCTGATAACAAAGCACCTCATTTTATGTTGCAGTGCTAATTTTGGTGCATAATGCTGCGTTCACACTGAACACGAATAGAGCGTCAAATTTGTGTATATCGTGTCTAGTTGGACGCATAAATCGAGCGTTTGAAGCTAAATAGACGCGTGTTCGAGGCGAAAGGGCCAAGTGGGAGGGGCAAGTGCTATGTGGTTGTCTGTTTGCAAGATGGCTGATGTTAATCGAGCATTCATCGAGAGAGTCACCGCTCTGTATTTGCTCTGGAGAGCAGAACAGGAGCCGTAGGGGTCAGCGTCGCCGTACTTGGGTTCACCAGACCCTCCGGAAGTGTGCCCAGTTTGGCGAGTTTCACCACTTGGTCCAGGAGCTGCGCCTGGATGACAGCCGCTTTCAGCGGTACTCCCGCCTTTCCCACGGCTAGTTCGATGACCTGTTGTCCCGCATCGGAGCGAGTATCGAGTCAGCAAGTCTGCCGCTGTTTATCACGAGCAGGCTCCTGATTGGTTAACGCAGCGACGAACAGATGCCAAAGTTCAGATTTTTAAACTTGGGCGTCAGACGCGGATTTGCTTCAAACGTGTGAATGCACAAAAACCACCAAACAAAATCACTCGCGCAAGACACTCAATTTGCATCTTTCGCGCGAATGAGGCAAAATCACCTCATTCGGACCTCCAGACGCGCGACTTAGAGGTCCTTTCTCACTGGACACGATTTTGACGCGATAATAATTCGTGCAATGGTTTTATTTTTTGATCAGCTGTTTGTGTAATGAGAGCTTCCACACTGAACGCGAATGTGCTGCGGCGAAAAAAACGACGTTTATTTTTTTCGTTTCAATGCCGATTTCTTTTAACACTCGCAGCGACAGAAAAGGCTTAAACCAATCACACACATGGAAACGGAGGTGACGAAATGTCCAGTAGATGTCACTAGCCATTCGATCAACATTAACCTTTGCCAGGTATTGCATTTCTCACGAGATTACAGCTGTACTTGTGTTTACAGCTGTACAGATGCAGCTGTGTTTGCCCAATATAGGCTACAGATTACGATATTAAAATCAATATGTTGACTTTTTTCTAACCTAATTGTGTCCGCGACTATAGAAAGTGAATGTGTTGCAACGTTGCAAACTTGCGTCGTGGCTGATGTGAATGGTTTTGACGCGAACTATTCGCACACGGAATATGTGCGAATAGTTTCTTTTTCCGCTTCGCTTTTTCGTTACGCGTCCGGTGTGAAAGGGCCTTCAACATGGAAATCACGCTCCAGATGCTCAATTCGCATTCGCTGTGAACGCAGCATAACAGTAAATCGTGTCATAATGTCTCGCAATTAAAAAATGCAACAATTTGTATCGTGCATAGTTCATCCAAAATCCAGAATTTTAGACATATGGTCACAGAACGTCACACATTTGAGCTTTTTATTATTAATCATCTACAAATAAAATACATTTTTAAAAACAACATTTTTAATTTGAGACAGTGACAGCATATCTGACAGTCCAAACCTGATGCAATACCACATTTAGCAGTATTTTTGTTAATTGTTTATCATGTCTTAGAAGTAATAAAGTTTATAAAATGTACCATTTTATTCTTGCTTTTTTGAAGTATCGTAAGAGCATCATATTGTGAGATCATTTTTAATTGGATTTGTCTGATCAATTACATTTTCATATACTAATGCACTTATGTTTCAATATGTTTACATAACATTTATTGTTTTAATTTTATTTTTTTAATGCAGCACACACCAGGATCACACCGCTGACTTTTATCTCTCCGCCCCTCCCTTTAAAGAGGCCACTGCCATTCCCGTCCCACCTGCAGAGAGCAATATCCTAAATCCATATTAGTGTGTTTCCCAAAGGCTTTGGCCAACAGATGGTTCCTCAAATCCCCTGGTTTCCTCCGAGATGGGACATGTGTTCGTAAAAACACTCAAATTTCTTCTCCAGGATGGATTGATGTTTTTACTCTGAAAACTACCCAGGGGAAAAGAGAGATTTCTCTTTTATAGCTTAATGGAGCTCTCGATTATAGTGTCAAAGATGAAAACAGTCAGTGGTTGTCATGAAGTTTGAAGGTTTAAAATAAATGTGCAGCTCAGACCATTTGATGAGAAATGTTTAGAATTAACTTGCAAACTTTGGTATCTTGGCACAGTTTGAGCCCGGGAAACATTGTAAAGTTCTGGCCTGTCCCAGACGAAAGATGACCGATCTCTGTGGTCGTGGCTCCTAAACGGTGATCCTACGTCATACACCGATAGAGGTTCAAAGACAGATGTCTCACGGTCTTGCAACCAAAGATAGCCTGTAATAAAGTTTAGCATTATCATCTCACAGTGTGTTTGTTCCTACAACCTACGTCTACTGACTAGCCAATAAAAGTGCAACATGAAATGGCGTATTGATCCACACGACATGGCGCTAAAACTTAAAACGACTTACCTCAAGCTAAGTTTTTTCAGCTCACTTTGTTGACACCTTTTTCATCCTAATCTACGATTCTATAGGTGTCATTATCGTACAGTCTGCATGTCGTACCCAAGTTTATTAGATCCATGTCGTACAGTGTGATTTGTAATGATCTTATAGGATTGCCGAGATCCCACAGTCTGTATGAAGCGGGCATGAAGTGTTGGAGATGGATAAGGAGATGCATAAGGTTTCTGGGATTTTCTCAAGAGAAACATCTGAGAAGCAACTCCTTTCATCTCATCGCTGTCTAGAATAAACAACTGGGATCTGATTTGCCAATTTGCAGATTTAAACGGTTATCGATTTGATCTTCGCTGCAATGATGTTGAAAACAATTTACCAGAAACAATTGGGATCTCATTTGCTGATTTCAGAGGTTAATTCATGGTTATGAATTTGATCTTCCTTGCAATGATGTTGAAAATAATGCCACCATATCAGTATCGGCCGATATATATGTATATGTATGTATCCATTGGCATTCTTCTTCTTCTTCTTATTCCACTTTGGAAGTCTATGTTAGTAAGTTAGGAAAAACTTTAGGAAAAAGAGGACAGTCCCAACATTAACTACACCAAATTTGGTGTCTCTAGATTCTCTAGCGCCACCACTTGTCTAAAGTTGCTTATACTAATCATTTTTGAACCATTTTGCTGCGTTCACACCAAATGTGAATAGAGCGTCAGGAACAAGTGATTTCAATGTTAAGTCAATGGAAAGGCGTGTTGACGCACGTCTGGAGGTCCTACGGCGCGATAGACACGTTTCGCACGGCGTGATGGACGCGATTCCGCCTCATTCGTGCATCCAGTTTGCGTGAATGATACGAATTGGACGCAAATTGAGCGTCTTGTGCGATATGCGCATTATGCGCGAATGGTGCTTTTCGTGCATTCACGCGTTTGAAGCGAATTTGCGTCTGACGCCCGAGTTGAAAAATCTGAACTTTGGCGTCAATTCGTGCTGCGTTAACCAATCAGGAGCCTGCTCGCTGCTGTCACGTGGTAAAGTGACGTGATGAGAAACCCTGCATAATTTAAAAATACTACTATTGTGTCACAAAATGTAGTTTTAAGACTTTTTCAGGTGAGAATGTAGTTGTTTAAAGCTCAAATCTGTGGTTTATTTATAAAGAAAGCACCTATTTAAAAACAATAATCTTGTGTTTTTGGAGTTGTGAGATCCAGGCGATCACCGGGCGCTCGGCGCTCATTAACCCCGGCGAGAGCAGCCTTTCCTCGGCCAGTCCTTCTGACGTCTGCCGCTGGCTCTGATGTCCTGTAGTGGCTCGTCTTGTGTGGATCTAACGGCCGATCTTTGCTCTCATGAATATATAATTTGTTGTCTGCCAAATCGTTTTGACTGAGGGCAAAGAGAAGTTTCATAACTTAATTTTTTAAAGATATTTAAATATGCATGCGGTGAAGATAATGTAGGAGTTGCCTGGACCACATTTGTGTGGCTATTAATGTTTAATATATATTTTTAATGAAAATGAAAAGAGGCAGAGTGGTGTTTTATGACATATTTCTCCTGGAGCGCCTTGAACGCGCCTCTGTTTCGTTTCAAACGCTCGATTTATACGCGCATCCAGTTCGCAAACAAAATCGTGCATGGGTCTAAACGAAATGAGATATTTTTACCAAATTTGGCACACTTATTTATGGACACATAATAAAAGTAGTGGGATTGCGCCTGTTGGTGGCACTATAACTGAACAAAATATTAAATTGCCACTAATTAAAATGAAGTATATGTAATAAAATTCTATATTTTACTGATGATTTTACTTCTTGATTGGCTGTTTGTGCTTGGCCCCTTAAAGGCTGCTTGCAGCTATATTTTTTTATGTTATCGTTATTGGTCCGATAAGAAAATTTGGCCATTATATTAAAGTTGATATATAATGGATTATTTCCTTCAAATGCCCACTGTTTGCCATGATGGTGTTGAATTGCTTGAAATATGATTGGAATCACTTCAAAAAAGGAAAATACAGTTCAGTGCAAGTCTGTCATATAGACTACATAAAATTATAATCATCATAATTGTGTGTTTGGGACATGGCTTTTAATGGGAAGACTTTTGTTTTTGTAATCAGTCTCTCAAAAACTGTATAAAAATTTGGTTTTAGATTTATCGGCCAATATATCGGCTTTCAAATATAAAGAATTGTATCGGCCAAAATTTTCATATCTGATTCATAGGATTTTTTTTCCTGTTTTGCAGGTACATTGTGAAGATTCATGCATCTTCTCAGGACAGGTGATGAACACATTGTTTTAGGAGTCCCGGTGGTCTCTCGCACTTGCACTTGAGTGTGCGTCTGGAGTTCCTCTCGTCTCTCCTTTTGTCTCCCTCCGAACACAGTTCAGTCTCACGTACCTGTGCCATCAATCTACGGGGTTGACTCGTTGTATGCAGATATCTGAAACCATCATGTCCCTCACGCAAACTAACAGCGGTCATTTCATCATTTCGTCATCCGTCACAGCGGAGCCTGTTTTACTCATTACGTTTGAGGCACCTTTTCCACCAAATCAGTGCAAATCCTGGTTTTGATGGAAAAGAAGTATCGATGGAGATTGCGACAGCTTGAAGTTTTCTTTTTGGGGGTCGTGCGTGTTCTCCTGACATCTCAAAGGATGCAACTTGAAGTCTGACGGCTATTGTTTCATTAGTCAAGGGCCACAATATTGAGCTGGGACTGATTCCAACCTCAGACATTTTCTCTTTGTCTCCCATTATGATAATCTCAGATCTTGGCTCGGAAAACACTTGTCTGGGTCTGCTAAAATTCCCACTGGGCTCCGTGCAATTTCCCCACGGATACCTCTGCAATTCCCTCCCATGCATTCCTTCCCCCCCGCCCTTTTTTGGGGGGATGAGGGCGCATTTTTTGCCCATGGTCGGTTGCATTTGTGGAAGAATCTACTGGGCCTAAAGCAACTTCTGAATTCATGCCATGCAGCAAAAATCTTGTCTAGAGGACCTACTGAACCGCATTTGTTTTGAGTTGAGTCATAGGACAGTAAATCTGCAGTATGACTGGAGGACACAAGGGTTTCTTTACAGTCTGAGTCGTTTAATCACATCCAAAATTGGCCTCCTCGCTCTCTCTGGGACGTTTTTAATGGCAATCTTGATGAGTTCTGCGTTTTAATCAGCGCAGGCCGGTGAATTGTGCCGCCGTGTTGACAGCCGTAATGGGACGTGATTGAGTTCTTCAACAGGTTGTGTTGGGTCAAGGCATCTGTTGTGGCCCTCAAGCCAAACCCACTCAATGCCACCATTGTCCTCACCCGGCGGCCTTAAGATGCAAAAGTTGCCATTGTGTTGTTTCTAGGTCAGCTGATACACTTTGAATACGAGATTAGCCTCGGAAAAAATAATAATACGTGTTTACACATTGTCTGTTATTCACTACGAAGGGTGTTAGTTCTGCATTGCTGCACTAATAATGTACACTCTAAAAGTTCCCTTCTTTGCTAATTACTTAACAATTAGCGAAGGAAGTCTGGCATGCATTCCTTAATACTTAGGGTCTTTGTGGCTTCCATTAAAATTTAGTATGATGTCATCATGTTTCCATTGCCCTGGTCATCATGTGGGCCAGTGTTTCTGGACCGGTTTTGCTTCAGGACACCGATTCTGCCATAACATAATTTGTTAATTCTTTAAAAGGTAATTGCAACTTTTTATCTCACAATTGCGAGTTTGTCTCACAATTCTGACTTTATATCTCAAAACTGTCTTATAAAGTTAGAATTGTGAGATATAAACTCAGAATTAAGTTATAAAAAAAATGCAAATTTTTTCTTGCAATTGCGAGTTTATATCTTGCAATTCTGACGTTATAACTTGCAATTGCGACTATATCACGCTATTGCGAGGAAAAAAAAATTGAAATCAGAAAAGTCAGAATTGTGAGATTACAATGACCTTTTTATTTTTATTCTGTGGCGGAAACAAGCTTCTATAGTTCACAGTGCATTAAAATGATGTTAACAAATTCAATGCATTAATACATGTTGAAAAATAACATTTACTAAGATACACTACATTGCCAAAAGTGTTGGGACGCCCCTCCAAATCACTGAGTTCAGGTGTTCGATCACTTCATGGCCACAGGTGTATAAATCGAGCGCTAGGCCTGCAGACGCTTCTACACACATTAGTGAGAGAATGGGCCGCTCTCAGGAGCTCAGAGAACCGTGATCGGTGGCCACCTGTGCAATAAGTCCAAATATTATACTAAATATTCCACGCTCAACTGTTAGTGGTGTTATAACAAAGTGGAAGCAATTGGGAACGACAGCAACTCAGCCACGAAGTGATAGGCCAAGTAAAAACACAGAGCGGGGTCAGCGCATGCTGAGGGTCACAGAAGTCGCCAACTTTCTGCAGAGTCAAGAGCTCCAGACCTCCAAACTTCTGTGGCCTTCAGATGAGCTCAAGAACAGTGTGTAGAGCTTCAGGGAATGGGTTTCCATGGCCGAGCGGCTCCTCCAAGCCTTACATCACCAAGTGCAATGCATAACGCGGGATGCAGTGGGGTAAAGCGCGCCACCACTGGACTCTAGAGCAGTGGAGAAGTGTTCTCTGGAGTGACCAATCTCGCTTCTCTGTCTGCCAATCCCATGGATGAGTCTGGGTTTACTGGTTGCCAGGACAACGGGACTTGCCTGACTGCATTGTGCCAAGTGTAAAGTTTGGTGGAGGGGGGATTATGGGGTGGGGTTGTTTTTCAGGGGTTGGGCTTGGGGCCTTAGTTCCAGTGAAACTCTTAATTATTCAGCATACCAAGACATTTTGGACAATTTCACGCTCCCAACTTTGTGGGAACAGTTTGGGGACGGCCCTTTCCTGTCCCAACATGACTGCGCTCCAGTGCCCAAAGCATCGCTCCATGAAGACATGGATGAGCGAGTTTGGTGTGGAGGAACTTGAGTCCTGACCTCAACCCGATAGATCACCTTTGGGATGAATTAGAGCCAGGCCTTCTCGTCCAACATCAGTGCCTGACCTCACAAATGCGTTTCTAGAAGAATGGACATAAACACACTCCTAAACCTTGTGGAAAGCCTTCACAGAAGAGCTGAAGCTGTTAGAGCTGCAAAGGGTGGGACAACTCCATATTAAACCCTACGGATTAAGAACGGCAGGCGTCCCAAAACCTTTGGCAATATAGTGTATAATATAACAGCAGCACAAATGGGATTTACCCTTGAACCTGTATTTAATGTAGTCTGGGTTGTGTTTTATTTGACCTTTTGTTGTTTGCTTTTTAGAATGAGGTCATCACACAACCTGTCCATGTTGACTTCAGTCTAAATTGACTACCAAGTGACATTTGATTGGCTGCACAACCTTTGGTAAGTACGTCATTTTGTTATCCGAACTATCCATCATATAGTTGTATTTTATTTGCATTTAGCACTGTTTTCCCCCCTTGCAGTCATGTGACCCTGACGGACCTCACAACAGACCTCTGACCCATTTTTTGGGGGTCACAACCCACTAGTTAAGAACCACTGGTGTAAAGATTTGGTGAACAAGCCATTATTTCAAGCCAGACGGTGGTAAGTTGATGTTTAAATGGCAAGTTGTCACATAAAGTCACGTCATGTCTGAGTGAGCTTTAGCGATAACCATTTAGAGACAAAAAATTTAGAGACAAAATTGATGCTTAAATGATTATAACATTAAATCTCCTTTGATTTCTATGCAGCCTTTGATATCCTAAAAAAAGAGGTGTCTGGCAGAAGCAAATTAATTCACATCATTTCTGATTTGTGCATTTATTAGATGTAGAACTAAATGCACAAATCAGAAATAATGTGAATTAATTTGCTTCTGCCAGACACCTCTCTTTTTTAGGATATCAAAGGCTGCATAGATATCATAGGAGATTTGATGTTATAATCATTTAAGCATCAATTTTGTCTCTGAATATCATAACATTTTATATTCATTTGCTCAAATGAAATATTAACTCGTCATATTTTTGATATGTACATTTCTACGGCTTTTAAACTATCAACATGATCAACAAATCCTGTTGCACACAATCTACGACATGCCTTTCTAATCCTTCAAAATGAACACTTACCTGATTATGATTTAAATGTCAGTCTCAAATATGATCATTAGGCTTTTGAGGAACGTTTATTTGTTCATCTTAATAATCATTGTATTGCATTGCATAAACTACAGAGCTTTGATCATAAAATTATGCATTTAAATATCATCTTACTAAGACTATTAGTAAATTATTGGCAGATATAAAGTGCAGACTGATCTTTATATGCATGTTATGCAAGTAGTCTGTTAAAGATCATTGATTTACATTACAAGCATCAGAATTTCATCTTTCTTTTTGACCATATAAATATCGCAAAGCACACTAGATATATTTTTTAAATGAAATTGAGTTGTTTTCCCCCTCAAAATTCTCACTATATCATACTTTATAAGCCATAAAAGCCCAATTATCAACAAAAAACATGTGCAAAGTTTTTATTTTTAAGGTTTTTTAACATTTTGTGTATAGGTTAATAAACTGAACCAACAAAAAACAACTCGATTTTTTAAACTATTATGTCAGGCTTTACAGGGTTAAAGATATCTCAGTTGGGATATATGACCCCGGGTATGACCCGAGAAGGCCTTTACAGCAAGTTGCAGTATTTTGGGATGGCACAGGTGTTTCTGATCGCTAATTCCTCACACCTGTGCGATGCCGAGCGGGACGCCACCCCAGACGGCCTTTCTGGAAAACCTGTCAACAGCATCAACATTCTGAATGGAATCAGGAAAACATGCACCTCAAGAAAATGCACGATTGTCCTCAGATGAACATAGCATTTTCTTTACATCTTTGCTGGCACGCATGGCACAGATGGCATTGAACGGTAAACACCCTGCCTCTAGAAGATGTGTCATAATATTCATAAAGCCTCGCCGTGGCTCAGGCAACATGTTGCACGCTACGGGATGCCTATTTTTCCACCCTTGATGGCGTGGTGACCTTTGCAAGAATGCGCCACTGTCGCGCAAACCTACAAAAACAATGTGGCTCTCCTGAAAAGCACAGACACATTCTGTGTCGAGTTTTTTTTACGAATCGCTCCTCATTAATAAGTCATTTTACGACACGTCTGTGGTGAGGGGGAGAGCCGGCGTGCCGCTTTAAGGATGCATGAGCTGTAATCGGGTGCTGTTTTATGGTCCCGTGGATGAAGATTTTTGGGGCTTGTTGCTGCATGAGCGCGCCGGTGATTGCTCTCTGAGTCTGATAGGAGCACAGCGGGTGGGCGCAGGGATGGCATGTGTTTGTTGGGCAACTGCACTCAGGACTGCAACAGCACATTAAGAAGATGACCTAAAGACCACACACACACACACACACACACACACACACACACACACACACACACACACACACACACACACACACACACACACACACACACACACACACACACACACACACACACACACACACACACACACACACACACACACACACACACACACACACACACACACACACAGAGTCCGGCTGTTGTGCTCCTCTTGCTGGACACGCATTGCTCCCAGTCTCCTTCTCTATGGCGTTACTCATCCAATGAATGCTGGTTTTTCTGTGTTTTCGTCTCATTTGGAATCATTGGTACACTCTCAAAAATAAAGGTTCCAAAAGAACTATTTTTGCAACATTTGAATGATAAAAGTTCTTCATGGAACCATAAATGCCAATAAAGAGCCATTATTTTTAAGAGTGTTGGCTTGAAGGAGCCATTAACGTGAATGATTCTCATTATGTTCATTAGATGTGAGTGTGTGTGAGATGGATAATGTGTGTCGATGAGGAATCTGGGGTGGTATAATGTGAGCGAGTGAATGGGGGTGTGTGTGGGAGCCATATGGTGTGTGTGTGTGTGTGTGTGCGCGCTGATAGAGGTTTTATCTGGTCAGTGTCCTCACATGGCTTTAGGTGCTGTTTCACTGGCTGCTGTTATGCTGTTTTTCACAATGTTTCGACATCTTTTTGCTCCGTTTTTCAAATTAATGTTTGATTTCGGCCACAATAAATTTATTTTGAAAATTAATTTATTTGGCCATGCTCCCAGGATGTTATATTGGAGTGGAATTAACTGAATTTTTATTTCAAGAAATTCAAATTGTCCAACACAACAGCAAAGTTGCCAATTCTGTCTTCGATTTGCTTACAATTACACTCTAAAAAAAGGCTGGGTTGCTTCAACCCACATTTTAACCCAACGGTTGGGTTTGTCCATATTTGACCAAATTTGGGTTAAGGGTTAAATTAGGGTTAACCATAACCCAGAACCTAACCCTAACCCTTGCTGCTGTTATGCTGTTTTTCAAAATGTTTCAACATATTTTTGCTCCATTTTTCAAATTAATGTTTGATTTCGTCAACAATAACTCTTATTCTGGATGCGAAAATAACGAATATGGATTTATTTGGACATGCTCCCAAGGATGTTAAATTGGAGTGGAATTGACCGTTCGCAAAGACCCGCCCCCTTTAGTTACTGTTGCTATGTCTGACAAGCCGTGCTCTCACACCACACACACGTTCTCACGTAGAGAAAATACATCACGGAGCAAAGAGGACACTGACAACACGCCGACAGACTGGACAGAGAAAGCTACTTTTGATATGACAAAAAGTCTCAACTTTGAATTTGTCTTTTTTTTTAAAGAAATGTGAACAATAAATAGTGTTTTGTGGCTCTTTAATGTGTGGTAATCGCTGTAGCGCCTCAGTTAAAGCTGCTCGTGATCATCTCTTCCTTCTAGTTCATTGATAAGCATGAAATAAACATGAATGAAATGTTGTTTCAACCGCGGAAAGATGTCAGTACACACAGCTTCTCCCAAGTTCAAGTCCACTGACGTTAATCTGCTAACTCTCCTGACTGCTTTGTCGGACAAAATGGCAGATTCGGCGATGTGATTGGTCAGAACGCCTGTCAATCAAACTCGCGGCGAAGGGTGAATTGACAACAACATTGTCAATTCTGTCTTCGATTTGCTTACAACTACGCTCTAAACAAGGCTAGGTTGCTTCAGCCCAAATTTGGGTTAAATATGGGCAAATCCTAGCCTGATGTCATCATACTCCAATTCTAGTCAGAATCTGCTCCTGCTTCATTGGGCTGTGATTATGGGGCGTGTTTCAACCGAACCAGGAAAGCCCTCAATTGGATAGACCTACAACCAATCAGAGCAACGGAGAAAGTGACGTGTTGAGCGGCGCATAGTTGTCAACCGAATTCAACTGCACGCACACTGGAAGAAGAAGTAGAAGAAAAAGATGAGTGTAAACGATCATTGCTTGTGTTGTAAAATAATTTAAGAATACACGGAGTACACAATCATCATTTTTGAGAGAAATAGTAAAGGTGAATGCATATACGAACAAGTTCTCCGTTTAGAAAACGAGTTCAACCCAAGCGCTCTTTGATGACGTGGATGATTACGTCACTGTTGATCATCTGTCCATCATCGTATAAAGCCCGCCCTGATGATTTGATTGGTCCGAACAGCTCTGGTTCGAGCATAGTTGCTCCACAACGGATCAAGTCCAGACCGAATTTCCCAAACTCAAATGTTGTGGGCGGGGCTAAGTTCGGCTGGCATCCAGGCTAGAGAAACCGTTGGGTTAAATGTTTAAATTACATTTTTAACCCAACTGTTGGGTTTGTCCATACAACCCAGCAGTTTTTAGTGTATAATGTATTTATCATTTACATTTTAGAATGGCAAAATAGTATAGAATATGTATTTATTTAATATTTGTATTTATCTGTGTTACTTATTGTATCTATTATTATAATATTTTATTGGTGTTAACTAATAAAACTGACAAAAACACACCTATAATAAATGATATAAAATCTAATTCAAAATCTTGACTATAACACTAATTCACATTAATAAAAAAAAAAACTGTGTTTAGTGCATTCATAAATAAAGAAGATGCGAGTGAAAGAGTTTCCGTGAGCCCCGCTAATGGGAAAATCATTTCATCCGTAAATACATAAAGATTGAAGACAGATGCTGATACTCTTGATTCGGCTTTTGTTTTACCAGAACAATGAGAACGGAGGGGATGGCGGTGAATAGAGCGGCTGCACATTTCGCCTTTAAGCGCATCTGTGCACACGGGGTCCCGCCGGCCGTGCCAAGAGTCCTGCTTCCACTTTCACACTGTCACCACCGGCCTCCGCTGGTTTTTTGCCTGATAAATCGGCAGATAACAGGCATAGCCGGTGGCCATTGTTTCGCCGGGGTAAAGTGTTTAAAATGAATTTACCCGGTGAGTGCGGCGAATTCATTTCACATTACGCTTGTCGTTGATGTACAAGGGGCCCGCTCCAAAAAAATGGATCGGGTGGCATGCCAAACTCTGTAATCAGGGTTTCTCGCAGGGCTTGCGGCCTATACAAAGAAGCACAGACAATCAGGTTTGTTAGCTATGCATGCCAATCTGTTACCGTGGTTAAGGGGCAACAGTCGGGGGGGACCGTGCCACGCAGGGGCAACAAGCACACAAATACAATTACTGCTCACGCACCGACTGCTCGCTCACTGTCAGGTCAGCTCGCCCTCGCTGCCCACCAGAGAGACAACGAGAGAGGCCATTCCGTGAACTTTATTACTTGACTTGCTCGTGAATTGCATGCTATTGCATAAGAAACTGGCTGAGATCTGCACTAGTGTTAAACCTCCGACTGACCAGCAAGAGCATCAGAGAGCTGCAACCACACTCTTACCTGTAATAAGAGAAAAATCTCTTTAACTTGATTGCTTCCCGTAGATGGCCATGAGATTACATGCAATGTCTCCTGTTTCTCACGAAAAAGACGCCAGTGGTGTCACGTCTTACAAATGGTGGTTCCATGAAGAACCTTTAAAGGAACACGGCGACTTTTTTTGTGACTAGCTTATTCACCGTATCCCCCAGAGTTAGATCAGTCCATACACACCATTCTCATCTCCGTGCCATAACTCTGTCTGACGCACCCACCGCTAGCCTAGCTTAGCACAAAGACTGGAGGTAAATGGCTCCAACTAGCCGACTGCTCAATAAGTGACAAAATAACGCCAACATTTTCCTATTTACATGTTGTGATGTGTATTAAAGCCTGTAGTCAATTAAACGCCGGGCCTGTGATAGTGGCTGGGGGCGTGGCCAGCACGAACAAATAAAGGCCGGTCTCAAATTAAGGCCGGGGAAAAATGATTTCCTTTCATTTCATGTGCATTCAAGTTCAGCGTAATGTACAGTAGGGTTGTGCCGAAGGAGCGAAACCATCGTGACCATCGCTCCCCGCTGGGAGTCTTGCGTTCAACGCACAATCCTGGTCTCTTCTAAACCTAAACACTTTGCAGGGATTGCTCTGTCAATTAAATTAAGAATATAACTGATGCATATCTGCTATTTTAAATACTGTAGTCTATGAGAGATGTGACGTGTGTTAGTCTGTGAAAGCTACACAAATGATCTGGACAGTCTCTCAGCCTCTTGTCTTTTTTACACATCTTACTCTGCATTTAACTTAAACTATTTTATTTTGTACAAGAAAACAGCATAGGCTTCAAAATAAATTATGTTATTGAAATATTGTAAAGTGGTCATTTGAACAACTCGAACGAACATTTAAAAAACAATATGCAAAATCAAAATTGAATAGCTCCATAATGGATTAGTAAAAAAAATTAGTAAAATAACAAAATTATAGTGTTTATATCGAGTCTATAAAACACGAAAGAACAACAAATATATCACAAAAAACTTTATTTAAAGTGAATTTCGTTTTGTATAAATTGTATCTTAATTTTAATCTATGTTTTATCAACCAAATTGCCCGGATTTAATACATAACAAGCAAATAGCCTATAACAGACAATTACATTGAGGCGGAGGCGGCAGCGCAGCGGGATCAACGGCTTAAATGAACAACTACTAGAAAAAAACTTTAGTCAGGGGATGCCCTTACTATTTATTTCAGATAGGCCTATATTTGACCCAGCAGGTCACAAAGGGAGTTCTGGGTTGAGCGGCGGCGCTGAGCGGAAAGAGCTTCAGAAATTAGCGGAATCTCCAGAAAGGCGCTTGATCTCCACTGGATGAAATATTAACGCTCTTTCAATGCACACACCGCAACAGTCACAATATGACCTCATGTATGTTTTAAAAACACAATTCAACTTATAAATAATACTTTTTAATGGGCCACTTAAAATGTTTATTACAAATAAATTATTAAATTCTAAAAATGAATAAAATGAACAAAAAATTGCATTGCATTTGCAATCCTTTGAAACCACCCCACTTCCCGCGCCCCTGATGATATCTGTCCTCTGGAAAGCTATCGCTTTTCATTTAAAACGGTTTATTTAAAACATAAATTTTTTTCAAATAGATGGAATTCGAAATACAGGCCTGCCCCTAATAGAAGCCTGCTTCAAATAAAAGCCGGTGACCTTCTGCAGTTCAGGTAAATAAAGGCCCCGGCTTTTATTTGAGGAAATACGGTAGTTACATTGTGTACTAAGACCGACAGAACGGTGCTGTGTAATATCATTGCGCCGCTGCACTCATGGGACGGCTCAAAGTTCCTTGATTATTACGCAGGACTGAGAGTATAGCTCCTAGACATATCGGCCTAGAAAAAATCACAACTTTTCATTTTCCGTCAGTCTTAGTACACGATGTAACTATACACATCACAACATGAGGAAAATGTTGGCGTTATTTTGTCACTTATTGAGCAGTAGGCTAGCTGGAGCCATTCACCTCCAGTCTTTGTGCTAAGCTAGGCTAGCGGTGGGTGCGTCCGACAGAGTTATGGCACGGAGATGAGAATGGTGTGTATGGACTGATCTAACTCTGGGTGATACGGTGAATAAGCTAAAGTCCCAAAAAGTCGCAGTGTTCCTTTAACATCTTTCCATTCCAGGTTATTTATAGTGGAAATGGGTTATAAAAAATGGTTCCTTAAAAGAACTGTTCACTGAAAGGTGAACCCGAAATGCTTCTTCTACAGCATCGCTGCAAAAACCACCATATGCAAACTTTATATTTGAGTGTAGATTCCACAAAAGATCTCAGCAATGTCTCAATATGAATTTCTCAAATGATCTGAGCTGCGGTGCACTTAAAATATCTTTGGCTTTAGGAGTTTTAGGAGAAACACGTGACAAGTTAAATTAATCATAACGGACAACTCCAGCGATATCATGAAAGAACAATACCATTTTTGGTAACGCTTTATTTTAGTGTCCTTGTTACATATATGTAACATGTAGTTACTGTAGTAATATCTATAAATTAATTATGCATATTAATAGTAAGTACATATAGTTAAGCTAGTATTACTACTCTGTACTTAAAGGGGTGGTTTATTATGATTTGACTATTTAAACTTTAGTGAGTGTGTAGTGTCGCTGTTTGAGCATAAACAACATCTGCAAAGTTACGACACTCATAGTTCAAACCAAATGGAGATATTTTCTTTTATGGATATCACTTTTTAAGGACTACAACAAACGGCTGGTAGGGACTACAACAAGCTTATTCACGGGTTAGTGACATCCCAAACCCTACAATTTACATAAACCCCGCCCCCAGGGTTTTCTCCATTTAGGAGTCGCTAAAGCTATCGTCCATCTTTCACATGGCAACACAACACAACACAAATGGCAATAGCATGTCATAAAGCAAGATGACAACAAGTTATAACCGTAATTAAACTAAACTATCCCTGTTCTCTCTTCATGCAGCAGATATTCTCTGGCTCATCTCACAGCAGTTCCCACACCAGCCGTTTATAGATTATCATGACAGAACATGCTAATCAATGACTTGAAGATCGTTAATTCATAAATTCATCAACTATCCCTTCAGAAACGCCCTGTCTCATTCTACATGTTCTCTCTTCTTCTTGATTCTCTCCATTATTGTCCGACTCCGGTTTAAACACAAAAGGATGAATGGTTTTGGACATTTTCAGTGCATGTCTGCGTGAGGTAATCTGAGCTGCTAACATGAGCTCTTGAAGCTCTGCCCTCTTCCTGAAAGGGGGCGGGGAGCAGCAGCTCATTTGTATTTAAAGGGACACACACAAAAACGGCGCGTTTTTGCTCACCCTCAAAAAGTGACAATTTTAACATGCTATAAAAATGATGTGTGGGGTATTTTGAGCTATACCTTGCACTGTGTAATTGCACTGTAACATGGACACCTTAAAATGAAGTGTAACAAATTTTCTTCTGGGTTACTATACGATGCTGAAAGACCTGCTTAGCATTTTCGTTTTAACATAAAAATAGATTAAAAGAAAGTGGAGTATGTAGACTTTTGCTCACTTGCAATATTTTGATTTTGGTTTAATAATAGTAGAGTGATTAAACACAAATGGAAGTCTGGGAATAATGTAGTGACTAAGGTGAAAACTTTTTCTTTTGAGCTTCTTCTTTGTCTATATTTCAGCTCTGGACATTCATCAACCAACTTCATGATAAACACCATTGAAGGAGGAACATGTATGGTGAGCACTAATATAGTCATTCATTACACCATATTTTGCCAAGCATTTAAATAATTAGTTCACTCCAGAATTAAAATTAGAGTGATAGTTTAGTCATCCAAGATGTTCATGTCTTTCTTTCTTCAGTCGAAAAGAAATGAAGGTTTTTGAGGAAAACATTCCAGGATTTTTCTCCACATAATGGACTTCAATGGGAACAAACGGTTGAAGGTCCAAATCAATGCAGTTTCAATGCAGCTTCAAAGAGCTCTACACGAGGAATAAGGGTCTTATCTTGTAAAACGATCGGCCAAACATACAAATGTATATACTTTTTAACCACTTGCACTAGCGTCCACGACGTCACGCATTACGTAATCACGTTGGAAAGGTCACGCATGACGTGGGTGGAAGAACCGACCCGGTGTTTACAAAGTGAATGTGTAAAGACTAAGTCAAACGGCCTTTACAAAAAAAGGTAGAACAACGATGTTGGACGATTTTGAAGTTAATTCGAGTTTTTCATCCTTCCGCCTGTGACCTTTCCAATGTGATTGCGTAATGCGTGAAGTCGTGGATGCTAGTGCAAGATGAGCATTTGTGGTTAAAAAGTATATACATTTGTATTAGTTGTTATAAAATGGATGATGGTTTCGCTAAATAAGACCCTTAATCCTCATCTGGGGTCATGTAGAGCTCTTTGAAGCTGCATTGAAACTGCGAATTGGACCTTCAACCCGTTGGTTCCCGTTGAAGTCCACTATATGGAGAAAAATCCTGGAATGTTTTCCTCAAAAAGTGAAGAAAGATAGACATGAACATCCTGGATGACATGGGGGTGAGCAAATTATCAGGAACTGTTTATTCTGGACTGAACTAATCCTTTAAGCAAAATGCCACTGTTGAGCGCAAGTGTGCATGCCCGAAATTCATCATTCTTCCTGTTTGCTTTCCCACAGACTTTAAAAAGCAGGTAGACCGTGAATCCTCTTTTAAAGCTAATTCATCCTATATGTACACGCACGTCATTGTTCTAGTGGTAATTTGTTGACCCAGAGGGCTATAGACTCCCTCTTTCACCAGCAAAAGAGCCCCTGATTTGTAAACCCTTTCAGTGGCTAGTAGGAGTTGTACCGCGGTAAAGGCCAGAGGAGGGATGGGGAGGCCGCTCATAATGGACTGCTGTGTATGGGAGGGTCGTGGGAAAAGCATTGCCATGCTGTTATTGTGATATTTCAACCAGGACTCGGGACTGACCCTCCTAAAGACACATTGTGGTGATGCCGTGCTAATCGGGGAGCCGCTGGCTGAGGCCACAATAGACGCATCTCCACGAGGAGGCCTCCCCCACCTCAGCGGCCTGCGCTGCATGCGGAGGTCGCATGAGGACAGGCTGATTTTAATGCAGTTAGGAGGTGAATGGGTTTGTGCGCTCGCTTAATGGACGAGCTGCATCATTAGGAGCATCGGACGTGGTACTGCGTTTTGGCCACTTAGGGTCTGCGCACTAAAGCCTATTCTGTTTTAAGTAGGTGAATGCGGTTTTAGCCAATAATATTAATGTTAGTGATGTGATGAAATATATATATATATATATATACAGGGAGTGCAGAATTATTAGGCAAGTTGTATTTTTGAGGATTAATTTTACAACATTAATAATTAAACAACAACCATGTTGTCAATGAACACAAAAAACTCATTCATATCAAAGCTGAATATTTTTGGAAGTGGTTTTTAGTTTTAGCTATTTTAGGGGGATATCTGTGTGTGCAGGTGACTATTACTGTGCATAATTATTAGGCAACTTAACAAAAAACAAATTTATACCCATTTCAATTATTTATTTTTACCAGTGAAACCAATATAACATCTCAACATTCACAAATATACATTTCTGACATTCAAAAACCAAACAAAAACAAATCTGTGACCAATATAGCCACCTTTCTTTGCAAGGACACTCAAAAGCCTGCCATCCATGGATTCTGTCAGTGTTTTGATCTGTTCACCATCAACATTGCGTGCAGCAGCAACCACAGCCTCCCAGACACTGTTCAGAGAGGTGTACTGTTTTCCCTCCTTGTAAATCGCACATTTGATGATGGACCACAGGTTCTCAATGGGGTTCAGATCAGGTGAACAAGGAGGCCATATCATTAGATTTTCTTCTTTTATACCCTTTCTTGCCAGCCACGCTGTGGAGTACTTGGACGCGTGTGTTGGAGCATTGTCCTGCATGAAAATCATGTTTTTCTTGAAGGATGCAGACTTCTTCCTGTACCACTGCTTGAAGAAGGTGTCTTCCAGAAACTGGCAGTAGGACTGGGAGTTGAGCTTGACTCCATCCTCAACCCGAAAAGGCCCCACAAGCTCATCTTTGATGATACTAGCCCAAACCAGTACTCCACCTCCACCTTGCTGGTGTCTGAGTCGGACTGGAGCTCTCTGCCCTTTACCAATCCAGCCACGGGCCCATCCATCTGGCCCATCAAGACTCACTCTCATTTCATCAGTCCATAAAACCTTAGAAAAATCAGTCTTGAGATATTTCTTGGCCCAGTCTTGACGTTTCAGCTTGTGTGTCTTGTTCAGTGGTGGTCGACTTTCTGCCTTTCTTACCTTGGCCATGTCTCTGAGTATTGCACACCTTGTGCTTTTGGGCACTCCAGTGATGTTGCAGCTCTGAAATATGGCCAAACTGGTGGCAAGTGGCATCTTGGCAGCTGCACGCTTGACTTTTCTCAGTTCACGGGCAGTTATTTTGCGCCTTGGCTTTTCCACACGCTTCTTGCGACCCTGTTGACTATTTTGAATGAAACGCTTGATTGTTCGATGATCACGCTTCAGAAGCTTGGCTATTTTAAGACTGCTGCATCCCTCTGCAATATATCTCACTATTTTTGACTTTTCTGAGCCTGTCAAGTCCTTCTTTTGACCCATTTTGCCAAAGGAAAGGAAGTTGCCTAATAATTATGCACACCTGATATAGGGTGTTGATGTCATTAGACCACACCCCTTCTCATTACAGAGATGCACATCACCTAATATGCTTAATTGGTAGTAGGCTTTCCAGCCTATACAGCTTGGAGTAAGACAACATGCATAACGAGGATGATGTGGTCAAAATACTCATTTGCCTAATAATTCTGCACTCCCTGTATATATATATATATATATATATACACACTCACCTAAAGGATTATTAGGAACAACATACTAATACTGTGTTTGACCCCCTTTCGCCTTCAGAACTGCCTTAATTCTACGTGGCATTGATTCAACAAGGTGCTGAAAGCATTCTTTAGAAATGTTGGCCCATATTGATAGGATAGCATCTTGCAGTTGATGGAGATTTGTGGGATGCACATCCAGGGCACGAAGCTCCCATTCCACCACATCCCAAAGATGCTCTATTGGGTTGAGATCTGGTGACTGTGGGGGCCATTTTAGTCCAGTGAACTCATTGTCATGTTCAAGAAACCAATTTGAAATGATTCGAGCTTTGTGACATGGTGCATTATCCTGCTGGAAGTAGCCATCAGAGGATGGGTACATGGTGGTCATAAAGGGATGGACATGGTCAGAAACAATGCTCAGGTAGGCCGTGGCATTTAAACAATGCCCAATTGGCACTAAGGGGCCTAAAGTGTGCCAAGAAAACATCCCCCACACCATCACACCACCACCACCACCACCATGATGGATCCATGTTCTCATTCTGTTTACGCCAAATTCTGACTCTACCATCTGAATGTCTCAACAGAAATCCAGACTCATCAGACCAGGCAACATTTTTCCAGTCTTCAACTGTCCAATTTTGGTGAGCTTGTGCAAATTGTAGCCTTTTTTTCCTATTTGTAGTGGAGATGAGTGGTACCCGGTGGGGTCTTCTGCTGTTGTAGCCCATCCGCCTCAAGGTTGTGCGTGTTGTGACTTCACAAATGCTTTGCTGCATACCTCGGTTGTAATGAGTGGTTATTTCAGTCAAAGTTGCTCTTCTATCAGCTTGAATCAGTCGGCCCATTCTCCTCTGACCTCTAGCATCAACAAGGCATTTTCACCCACAGGACTGCCGCATACTGGATGTTTTTCCCTTTTCACACCATTCTTTGTAAACTCTAGAAATGGTTGTGCGTGAAAATCCCAGTAACTGAGCAGATTGTGAAATACTCAGACCGGCCCGTCTGGCACCAACAACCATGCCACGCTCAAAATTGCTTAAATCCCCTTTCTTTCCCATTCTGACATTCAGTTTTGAGTTCAGGAGATTGGCTTGACCCGGACCACACCCCTAAATGCATTGAAGCAACTGCCATGTGATTGGTTGATTAGATAATTACATTAATGAGAATTTGAACAGGTGTTCCTAATAATCCTTTAGGTGAGTGTGTATATATATAATATGGTACACGTATCCGAACCGGTACAGGGCTTCCGGTGCACATTACTGAATGGTACGATTGCAATCTTTAACAGTTAACAGTCGGCTTGTTTTACACGCGGAACACACTTCAATCCGAGTTCCCACACAAACATATTAAGAATACACTCCATTTTATCACGAAATTCAAACGATAAAGGTCGTTTTGATGCTCTTCAATGTGACGTGACTGATCACTGTATATGCGCGCCAGTTCAAGAGGCGACACGCGAGTGAACGCGATCATCTCGTCATAGTCAAAGAATAAACACGAATGAACATCTAAAGGTGTGTTGAGGATACATTACAACTTACTGAAACATATCATATGTTGTGAAAGACGTCAATAAAACAGCTTAAGAACAATGTCACGCAGCATCACATTACCTCAGGAGTCCTTCAGTGTCCACAGCTGTGAGTTCACTAGAGAAATCAACTCTTTCACTGAATATATGACCTATATATTCATTATATTAGCCGTTATATTCATTATATTCTACTGAATCTGTTACTGATGTCTGGATTATTAATGCGTGTTTAAATAAATGACAGAAACTGTGTATAAATGATTATATTTTAACAACGAATTGGAGTAAAAACATAATTTTATTATTAGATTTAGAAGTTAATGCAAAAACTGTGTGAAGTTCACTTGTTTGCATAAAATATGTTATTTGAGTGATGATTATTACGTATATCTAAATATGAATAGCAACTGAATTTAGGATAGTTTGGGCTCTGTCCTTTAATATTATAGTAATGTGCAAGTAAGGGCTCCCTATAGTTTACAGCATTATCTTTAAAGGTGCACTATGTAAAACATTTTTCAGTGAAATATTGTACTTACAATATCTAAAATGTTTCCAACTATTTGTAAATCGTGAGATGTTTTACCCGAGGAACCGGGACGTGTGAGGGCGTGGCCTGTCGATGACATCATATCTGCGTTCCCCTCGGTTTGTGGTTTTATTCTGCAGAAACGCTTTACTCTCACTGCAGTGTGAACAAGTGTCATTGCAGCCGCGAGAGAACGCACAGAGTAACGTCATCACATCCTCAACACACTCAGATGTGTCTAATATGATCTACAGAGCTGCGTTACCTCACACTCATGAGCGGAGGAGCGGAGGCGCCGGCGACTGTGGCATAATAAAAGTCCCGCTGCTCGCGCGGCGTGTGTTGCGTTCATCTTATTAACAATCGCTCCAGCGGTTCCTCAGCTCCACAACACTCGGTCCTGCTCTGCTTCAGACTACAGTAACGTTAATAATCACATCCACATGATTTCTGCCCGAGTCCTATCCCGATTCTCTCCACCGGCTGAGGTGAAGACCACATGTCCCAGGATTCTGCGCTCAAACGTGCCGTCATCAAACTACGCCTTTGTTTTGAACAGGCGATCTCTAGCGGACGGAAAAGTTTAAGAAACTTTTAGTTATAATTGAATTCATTTAAGGACAGACACAATTTTTTCATTAAACCACTGTTTAATAAAAATAAATAAAAATCTATTTTGTAAAACTGCTGTACGGAACTGTGACTTCCAAACCGAGGTAAGTACTGAACCGTCAGTTTTGTTTAGGCTACCATTACATCCCTATATATATATATACAAATACAAATTTTTCACAGAATAGACACACAACGCCATCTGCTCTCTCATCTCTCCGACAGCAAGTGACACACAAACCCGCCTCCTCTCACTCACTCACTTTCATTTGCTCCTGAATATTGTTGGTGTTACAGGGCTTGAATTGCGCTGTGGTATTGTGCATATTGTGCATAATTGTACTCATTCCCCCAGATTTTGTGCTCAAACACCCAAAGTGCTGCACATAAAGCCCGCTCTCAGCACTAAATTGAGTCTTTGTCGCTGATTATTTTGCTTAAACAGTCAAATATACACAAAAGGTGAGTGGCGAGTGAACGTAAACCGTTGAGAAAGAAAATGTATATTGGATCCGTGCTTCAGCTCTTAAAGTGACAGCAGCCTAATATTCCTGCTGCCAAATTATGAGATAATATTAAAAATATCTATATGGCAGTCTTTCCCCATGGTATCGATGTCAAAATTGTGGCCAGTGAAAATGCTGAGTGGCTGGTGAGCACTGTGTACACACAGAGCATTTCTTAAAAACAGAATAATGAATATGCTAAAGACTTTCTGTGAGCTCTGCTAATGGGAAAATCATTTCATCTGTAAATACATAAAGACTGAAGACAGATGCTGGTGCTCTTGATCGCTTTTGTTTCGTCAGAACAAGAAAATATCATAGTTCAGCATTTGCATCATCTGCCTTTTTTGCTCCAAACTTGAATGTTTCCTCAAATCATGTGTCTTGTTGATGAGAGGTGCGCTGTTGCTTTACTTAGTGGATTTTTTTTATCACCTGGCAGATGATAAAATGGACAAACCTTCAAACACACTTGTGGGTGAATGCTTATGCATAAGCTAAACATCTCAGTGGTTTCTAAACATATCGAATGTGCTGGAAATCGAACAAAGAGATGCAGACCGTCGTTGAGCAGCATGTGGATATAGTTCTTGTTGGTCGAAAGTTTAAGTATGTGTTTGGTGTCGTGTTAATGTGCTGTGGTGTGATACTGTTTGGGAGAAGTCGCATCGCTCCGGCTGGATTTCGAGCCGTGGCAGGCCGGGTGGTAAGTGTGAGGTCACCGTGGGTGCCCTTTCCACATTGTCCCATCCGCTGACTTGTTGACCTCTCATGTCTCTTCCTCACCATTTGACTCTCTCATTTCCCCATTGCCACACCCGCCCTGCTTTACTCCACATTGTCCGTGTCCAAATCTTTAGATCTCCTTGACAAATGCACTAGTACATTTACAAGTCCAAAAGTGATTGAGTGGAGCAAGACCAAGAAAGGGCGTTTCCACGCCTGAGGGTGGCCATATTTCTGTGAAAACCACAGGCACAGACATCCCATGTGTCACAGCTCTCTCTGTGTGCAGAAACGGCTTTGGGGCAAAACTCATTCAAGGTCACTTACTGACGGATGAAACGCCTCCTTGCCCATTTTTCTGACACTGAATTCCACTGCTGTCCTGTCTGTGTAAATGTTTATATATAAAAGCACAGTGGATATGCAAGCATGCATACAGTTTTATTGGATGAGCTGCATTTAGAGCTGTTGCAAAATGCAGATGATAAAAATGTGTGTTTTTTTGTGTGTAACTTATTGGAAAGAGTCTTAATTTATTATTATTATTATTATTATATTTATCATTAGTAGGGCTTGACATTGACTTTTTTGCTCACCAGTCAATGTGGCTAGTGGTTTTCCAAAGTTACAGGCCACAATTTTAACATCGATACCATGGAGAAAAACTGCCGTATAGATATTTATAATGTTATCTCATAATTCAGCAGCAGGAATATTAGGCTACTGTCACTTTAAGAGCTGACGCACGGATCCATTAAACTGATACACGCACTTTCTTTCTCAACTGTTTACGTTCACTCGCCAAGACCGGAATTTTGACATTATTTTGTGTGTATTTGACTGTTTGGGCCCTATCTTGCACCCAGCGCAATTGACTTTGTACACCGACGCATGTGTCATTCCTATTTTGCACCCGCGCAAAGCGCGCTTTTCCCTCCACAGAAGCACGTCGCTAAACTAGTGAATGAACTTGCGCTCCCTGGGCGGTTCAGCACAAAAAAGGAGGCGTGTTCCGGCGCAAACAATCCCTGGTGCTATTTTGCTGTTCCATTAAACAATTGCGCCACTGACCAGAAAAAACCTAGTCTAAAGTCAGTGGCGCGTTGCGCGTTGTTCATTATGCTATTTTAAGGGCGCATGCTTGACCATAATGTATAGCGTGCACAACGCGCATACACTTTGCTCATGTAATCTACACAGATGCAACAGTTATTTTTGCAAATCATAAATTGTTACACTAAAAAAATATTAACACATGAGATGACGGAAATCATTGTGGTGTGCCACGAAGATGTGAAAAAATAGGCATAAATCTAGCTTACAAATTATTCAGGCTAATTATTTATTTAACCAACGCTATTTTGGGTGGGTTTCTCCCATCCCCATACAACACAACTTCTCTGTCTTTCACTGCTCTTACAAGAACATCAGTCTCCTCGGCTGTGAACCGCTCCTGGCGTGCGCCTGGTAAATACGCCATAATAATAGCAATCCATAATGGAACTTGCGCACCTGCTTTTAAAGGGAATGTTGGATGACGCTCTGATTGGTTTATTCACGTTACGCCCAAACCACACCTATGAATAATGAAGCTACTTCAGACCAACCCATTTTAGATTTGCGCCGGGCGCAAGAGCCATTTATCCCGCCGGGAAAATAGCAACAGCGCCGAGACCCGCCCACAAAGTTACTTGCGCTTTGCGCTTTGACACTTGCGTTTCAGATCGTTAAAATAGGGCCCTTTAAGTGCAATAATCAACGAATAAGAGCTACATTTAGTGCTGAGTGGTGACTTTATGTGTGCGCACTTCAGGTGGGAGCACAAAATCTGTGGGAATGAGTAAAATTATGCGTAATACACACAATCCCACGTGCCCTGGAACACCAACAATATTCATCGGGAGCAAATGAAACGAGTGAGGGGCGGGTTTGTCTCGCTGTCGGAGCGATGAGAGAGTCATGTCACCTTTTTTTATATAGCGCGTTATACAATACAGATTTACAGTAATAAACAGGAAAATGATGCATATCGTCTGTTGTTCAGCTGAGTTCAGTGTTGATTCAGTTCCGTTGTGAAGATCATCGATTATTAAATTCTATAATTTCATCTATAAAGTAGTTCTGGTCTAGCCTGGTCTTACCAGACCCTTGTACATTTCATTTGTTCAGAGAGTCTGGCCACTCTCCATTGACAAGTGTTTACTTCCTTGAAGTACGGGTGTTGAAGTTTAAAACTATTGGATCTGCCCAGAGCCGCTCTGGATCTGCCATAACCAATCACTAACGTTTGGTCGTGACGGATGTCATCTCAAATTAGCGCACGACATCAACGTCATCGTTCTTAGCCACTCCCTCTGTTCACTGATTGGACCGGTTAAAATTTGACTGGAGAAAAACAGAGAATATACCGCAAATCCCAGACGGAGTGCTGAAGGAAAATGAAAATTGAGTGGAAGGACGTAGGAAGGCGGAGCCAGGCTAGTTCTGGTCCAGCTCAGTTCAGTTCTCATACAGCAGCGTCACTACAGTCAGATCAGTTGTATTGTTGAATATTAAAGGAATAGTTCACCCAAAAATGAAACTTCTGTCATTAACTCCTCGCCCTCATGTCGTTCCAAACCCGTTAGACCTTCGTTCATCTTCAGAGCACAAATTAAGATATTTTTGATAAAATCCGAGAGCTCTCTGACCTAGAGCCCTGCATTTCAGCCCGAGCCCGACAGGCCCCGACTTATTTACGCCCCTAGGGCCGGGCTTCGGGCAAATTATGTTTTTTTTTTATAGGCAAGACAAGTCAAGTGTTTATTTGAGAGGCTAAAGCGTTGGGTTAACTCACTGTCGGCCGCTGGCCGCTTGGTCGTCATTTTAAAAAACAAAAACTTTAATTAATTAAAACTTTAAAGGTGCACTATGTAACATTTGTTTCAGTAAAATATCCAAACACCACTAGGCCAGTGTTAAATATTTTGTTCAGTTGAGTACTTACAATATCCCAAATGTTTCCAACTATTTGTAAATCGTGAGATGCTGTTTTACCCGAGGAACCGGGACGTGTGAGGGCGTGGCCTATCGATGACATTATATCTGCGTTCCCCTCGGTTTGCGGTTTTATTCTGCAGAATCGCTTTCCTCTCACTGCAGTGTGAACAAGTGTCATAGCAGCTGGCGAGAGAACGCACAGAGTAACGTCATCCCATCATCAACACACTCAGATGTGTCTAATATGATCAGAGCTGCGTTACCTCACACTCATGAGCGGAGGAGCGGAAGTGGCACCGGCGACTGTGGCATAATAAAAGTCCCGCTGCTCGCGAGGCGTGTGTTGCATTCATCTCATTAACAATCGCTCCAGCGGTTCCTCAGCACCACAACACTCGGTCCTGCTCTGCTTCAGACTACAGTAATGTTAATAATCACATCAACATGATTACATGAGTCCTATCCTGATTCTTTCCCACCGGTTGAGGTGAAGACCACATGTCCCAGGATTCTGCGCTCAAACGTGGCGTCATCAAACTACGCCTTTGTTTTGAACAGGCGACCTCTAGCGGACAGAAAAGTTACATAGTGCACATTTAACCAACAAAAAAATGCTCCAAACATTTTTATAAAAACAGAAAAACTAAATAAGAACAAAACTTAACTATTTTAATGTGTGTAACAGGGAGGATACAAATTAAAAAATTAAAAAATTAAAAAACGGGCTCCAGTCGGACTTGGGCCGAAAATTTCGATAAGTAGGGCCTGAGTGTCTCGGGCCAGGGCCTAGATTTGAGGCCCGTGCAGGGCTCTACTCTAACCCCTCCATAGACAACAATGAAACTGCAACTTTCAAGGCCCAGAAAGGCAGTAAAGACATCGTTAAAATAGTCCATGTGACTCCAGTGGTTCAACCTTAATGTTATGAAGCGACGAGAATATTTGTTGTGCGCAAAAACAAACAAAAATAACGAATTTATTCAACAATCTCTTATCTTCTGTGCCAGTCTCCTACGCGATTCACGTAAGCATCACAGCCCATGCAGGTGATCATGGGATCGTGCTCGGCCAATAGTGAGCCACCGTTTTGCTGTAAAACCCAGAGGCGCTGTACTTTGAGAACAGCATAAAGGCCCTTTCACACCGGACGCGTAAAACCAAAGCCGAAAAGCGAATATTTTGTGTGCAAATAGTTTGCGTCAAAACCATTCACATCAGCCGCGACACAAATTTGCGACGTCTGGGACATTTCAGAGCTCCAACATCCCAAAACATTCGCAGCGACACTTCCTCATCCAGTGAAGACGAGCTTTTCATTTTCTTTAAAAGACTGAAAAGAAGGTTTAGAGTGCACCCAGTCTTAAAGAACAGAGAGTCTGAAGGGGAGTATGCTAATCTTGTACAGGAGCTCAAACTTTATCATGGCCGGTTCCGCACTTACTTTCCAATGTCCGTGGGACAATTTGAGGAGCTCCTCTAGAGATGGTAGCATCGCATCTGACGAGACAAACACACACTTCAGGAACCAATCGATCCAAAGCAGCTCTGTTTCCAGCTATGTTTCCAGTTGAGTCACAATGTAAACATTTAAGTGCCACAGACGTACTGACGGAAACACATTCACTTTCTATAGTCGCGGACATAACGTTTAGAAAAAAATCATCAAGTTTTAACTCAAAAGGTGATGTTATCGCTGCCTGTAGCCTAAAGCGACTTGCATGTGAGAAATGTGATACCTGGCAAAGATTAATGTTGATTGAATAGCTAATGATATCTACTGGACATTTCGTCACCTTTGTTTCCTTGAATGTGATTGGTTGAAGCCTTTTCTGTCACTGCGAGAGTAAAAAAAAACGGCATTGAAGCCGCAGCACATTCGCGTTCGGTGTGGAAGCACTCATTACACAAACAGCCGAACAAAAAATAAAGCCATTGCGCAATAAATTATTTGCGCGTCAAAATCGGGTCCAGTGTGAAAGGACCTTAAGAGAGTGACAGAGAAGAGAAGACATTGCTGAATAAAGTCGTTATTTTTGTTTGTGTTTGCGCACTAAAGTATTCTCGTCGCTTTATAACATTGAGGTTGAACCACTGTCACATGGACTATTTTAACGATGTCTTTACTTCCTTTCTGGGCTTTGAAAGTTGAAATGATGTCTATGGAGGGGCCAGAAAGCTCTCAGATTTCATCAAAAGTATATTCATCTGTGTTCCGAAGATGAACGAAGGTCTTACGGGTTTGGGACGACATGAGGGTGAGGAAAGATAGAAATCCACCAGATAGAATCGGATCCTAACAGTATCTATAATTTCATCTATCATTCTGTCGTTCTCTCGATGATTCTGTCTATCTGCCATTCTCTCGTTCTGACTATCTGTTTAAACCTTTTTTATTTTCATTTTAAAACAAAGTTTTTGCCTGTGACATCTGCGCTTAAGGCCACTTTCTGTATCTCTGCTCACAGATACGAAGCCCTGACGGGTTCGATGAGAGAAAACAATAAATGGCCTTGTGTTTTTTAGATACGTCTGGTGAAGATAAAACCGAATCTACAAATATTAGACACCTGCGGTCTGAGAACCTCCAGATGTCGTACCAAAGTAACAGATTTGTGCAAGTTTGTGTTTATCAAAACTCATCAGAATAAACTACAACAAGTTTACATGATAGCTTGACAAAGCCTTGGCTGAAGGTTTTCGAAAATAATGCTTTTTATAAGTTCTTTTTCACTTGCCGTTAACAAATGTATGGCCGCTCTATAATCCTTCACTCATCCAGGGTCAATATTTATGGAGAAAACGGTCTGATGTGGCTTTGAATGTTATGATTCTGACCTTGGCTAAACTCTCGGCCAACGTGCTTTAATAAGCAGTGCTGCTGGAGTCCGACCCCAGAGGTCAAACATATGTCAAGGATAATTTGAGGTCAAATGAAGCTGACCTGATGTAATCTGCTTTGAAAAGCACCAAGCGTTTGCTGCGTTTAATGATGCTGAGTCCGAAGAAACACTGCCACTCAAAAGGGGTTTATTGGACTCTTAATGCTGCATAAACTCGCTTGAAAGGCTCCGCAAACACACACCTCCTTCAAGACAAGACAAGACAAATCCGTCTCATTAAGAGTGGAACGTTGGGCGCCAAGGACACCGGCGACAAAATCAAGTGTTTCAGTACAAACAGTCACCTTTTATAAAGTTAAAACAGAGCTGGCAAGTTAAAGTAGACCATTAAACGGCATATTGGGAAATGTGTAGCGCTCTGCATCATAGTGTTCACAGCTGTGTGTTAAATCTTTCCTACGCCCCTCCCGTCTGTTCCCTGATCTGGACACTCACTTCTATGGACTCAAACCAAGCCATTGCACTTCTGGTCCAGGACTTTGAGTGACAGCTCAGCTTAATATGTCCTTTAGCCTTTATCTAAAGAGTCAGAGGTCAAAGGATTAGTGTCCCAGGTCAAGTATAGCACCTGTGCGTCAATATAAACCACACAAAGGGGTCAGTCTGCAAAAGGAGATATTTTTTTGGGTGGAATGCACTAATGGTGAGGGCAAGCTGGGAGATGAAGTTTCTGTATTTGTTGAATGTGCCGCTTTCTCTGGTGTCAGTCTAAAGACATTTCTATAATTGTGTGTTTTGAAAAGTACCCTGAAAAAAAATGGATTTTGAAATTGCTAGTAGGTTTCACAAATAATTACACATGAATACAAAAAAATATTTTTACAGTGTAGGATGAAAGGAATTATTCGGAGCCCCTAAAGGGATATGGTGAAGAAAACAAATAAAACACATTCTCTCTCAAATGTTTGCGTTCCCCTGAGAAACTTTGCGTTCGCAAGAAATGTTTGCGTTCCTCTGAGAAACGTTGTGTTTGCTTGTGAAGCATTTTGTGTTCGCTTGCAAAATGTTTGCATTCACCTGAGAAACTTTGCATTAATTCGCAAAATGTTTGCATTCACCTGAGAAACTTTGCATTCATTCGCAAAATGTTTGCATTCACCTGAGAAACTTTGCATTCATTCGCAAAATGTTTGCATTCACCTGAGAAACTTTGCATTCATTCGCAAAATGTTTGCATTCACCTGAGAAACTTTGCATTCATTCGCAAAATGTTTGCATTCACCTGAGAAACTTTGCATTCATTCGCAAAATGTTTGCATTCACCTGAGAAACTTTGCATTCATTCGCAAAATGTTTGCATTCACCTGAGAAACTTTGCATTCATTCGCAAAATGTTTGCATTCCCCTGAGAAACTTTGCGTTTGCTAGAAACTTTTCACTTGCTTGTGAAACAATTGCATTCGCTTGCAAAATGTTTTCTTTCCCCTGAGAAACTTTGCGTTTGCTAGAAACTTTGTGTTTCTATCGAACGCAAAGTTTCTATCGAATGCAAAGTTTCTATCGAATGCAAAGTTTCTATCGAACGCAAAGTTTCTATCGAACGCAAAGTTTCTATCGAATGCAAAGTTTCTATCGAATGCAAAGTTTCTATCGAACGCAAAGTTTCGAATGAACGCTACTTTGTGTTCGTTCGCAAAATGTTTGCTTTCCCCTGAGAAACTTTGCATTCACTAGAAACTTTGCATTCACTAGAAACTTTGCGTTCGCTAGAAACTTTGTGTTCGCTAGAAACTTTGTGTTCGTTCGCAAAATGTTTGCTTTCCCCTGCGTTCGATAGAAACTTTGTGTTCGCTAGAAACTTTGCGTTCGCTAGAAACTTTGCGTTCGCTAGAAACTTTGCATTCGATAGAAACTTTGCGTTCGCTAGAAACTTTGTGTTCGTTCGCAAAATGTTTGCTTTCCCCTGCGTTCGATAGAAACTTTGTGTTCGCTACAAACTTTGCGTTCGCTAGAAACTTTGCATTCGATAGAAACTTTGCGTTCGCTAGAAACTTTGCGTTCGATAGAAACTTTGCATTCGATAGAAACTTTGCATTCGATAGAAACTTTGTGTTCGATAGAAACTTTGCATTCGATAGAAACTTTGCGTTCGATAGAAACTTTGTGTTCGTTCGCAAAATGTTTGCATTCCCCTGAGAAACTTTGCGTTTGCTAGAAACTTTGTGTTCGCTAGAAACTTTGCGTTCAATAGAAACTTTGCGTTCGATAGAAACTTTGCGTTCATTCACAGAATGTTTGCATGCCCCTGAGAAACTTTGCATTAACTAGAAACTTTGCGTTTGCTAGAAACTTTGTGTTCGCTAGAAACTTTGCGTTCAATAGAAACTTTGCGTTCGATAGAAACTTTGCGTTCATTCACAGAATGTTTGCATGCCCCTGAGAAACTTTGCATTAACTAGAAACTTTGCGTTTGCTAGAAACTTTGTGTTCGCTAGAAACTTTGCGTTCAATAGAAACTTTGCGTTCATTCACAGAATGTTTGCATGCCCCTGAGAAACTTTGCATTAACTAGAAACTTTGCGTTTGATAGAAACTTTGTGTTCGCTAGAAACTTTGCGTTCGCTAGAAACGTTGCGTTCGTTTGCAAAATGTTTGCTTTCCCCTGAGAAACTTTGCGTTCGCTAGAAACTTTGTGTTCGCTAGAAACTTTTCACTTGCTCGTGAAACGTTTGCATTCGCTTGCAAAATGTTTGCTTTCCCCTGTGAAACTTTGCGTTCGCTAGAAACTTTGCGTTCGCTGGAAACTTTGCGTTCGATAGAAACTTTGCATTCAATAGAAACTTTTGCGTTCGATAGAATTTTTGTGTTCGCTAGAAACTTTGTGTTCGTTCGCAAAATTTTGCATTCCCCTGAGAAACTTTGCATTTGCTAGAAACTTTGTGTTTGCTAGAAACTTTGCGTTCGTTCGCAAAATGTTTGCATTCCCCTGAGAGACTTTGCATTTGCTAGAAACTTTGTGTTTGCTAGAAACTTTGCGTTCGTTCGCAAAATGTTTGCTTTCCCCTGAGAAACTTTGCATTCACTAGAAACTTTACGTTCGCCCAGAAACTTTGCGTTCGATAGAAACTTTGCGTTCGCTGGAAACTTTGCGTTCGATAGAAACTTTAAGTTCGCCCAGAAACTTTGCGTTCGCTAGAAACTTTGCGTTCGATAGAAACTTTGCGTTCGCTAGAAACTTTGCGTTCGATAGAAACTTTGCGTTCGATAGAAACTTTGTGTTCGTTCGCAAAATGTTTGCATTCCCCTGAGATACTTTGCATTTGCTAGAAACTTTGCGTTCGATAGAAACTTTGCGTTCGATAGAAACTTTGCGTTCGATAGAAACTTTGAGTTCGATAGAAACTTCACGTTCGATAGAAACTTTGCGTTCGTTCGCAAAATGTTTGCATTCCCCTGAAAAACTTTGCGTTTGCTAGAAACTTTGTGTTCGCTAGAAACTTTGCGTTCAATAGAAACTTTGCGTTCGTTTGCAAAATGTTTGCTTTCCCCTGAGAAACTTTGCGTTCGCTAGAAACTTTGTGTTCGCTAGAAACTTTTCACTTGCTTGTGAAACAATTGCATTCGCTTGCAAAATGTTTTCTTTCCCCTGAGAAACTTTGCGTTTGCTAGAAACTTTGTGTTCGCTAGAAACTTTTCACTTGCTCGTGAAATGTTTGCATTCGCTTGCAAAATGTTTACTTTCCCCTGTGAAACTTTGCGTTCGCTAGAAAGGTTACGTTCGCTAGAAACTTTGTGTTCGCTAGAAAGGTTACGTTCGCTAGAAACTTTGTGTTCGCTAGAAACTTTGCGTTCGCTAGAAACTTTTCACTTGCTCGTGAAACATTTGCATTCGCTTGCAAAATGGTTGCTTTTCCCTGTGAAACTTTGCGTTCGCTAGAAACTTTGCTTTCGATAGAAACTTTGCGTTCGATAGAAACTTTTTGCTTGCTCGTGAAACATTTGCGTTCGTTCGCAAAATGTTTGCTTTCCCCTGAGAAACTTTGTGTTCGCTAGAAACTTTGTGTTCGCTAGAAATTTTGTGTTCGATAGAAACTTTGCATTCGAAAGAAACTTTGCGTTTGATAGAAACTTTGCATTCGATAGAAACTTTGCGTTCGCTAGAAACTTTGTGTTCGATAGAAACTTTGCGTTCATTCGCAAAATGTTTGCATTCCCCTGAGAATCTTTGCGTTCGCTAGAAACTTTGTGTTCGATAGAAACTTTGCGTTCATTCGCAAAATGTTTGCATTCCCCTGAGAATCTTTGCGTTCGCTAGAAACTTTGCGTTCGCTAGAAACTTTGCATTCGATAGAAACTTTGCGTTCGATAGAAACTTTGCGTTCGATAGAAACTTTGTGTTCGCTAGAAACTTTGCGTTCGCTAGAAACTTTGCATTCGATAAAAAACTTTGCGTTCGCTAGAAACTTTGCGTTCGCTAGAAACTTTGCGTTGTTCGCAAAATGTTTGCTTTCCCCAGAGAAACTTTGCGTTCGCTAGAAACTTTGCGTTCGCTAGAAACTTTGCATTCGATAGAAACTTTGCGTTCGATAGAAACTTTGCGTTCGATAGAAACTTTGTGTTGCAAGCGAACACAAAGTTTCTATCGAACGCAAAGTTTCTATCGAATGCAAAGTTTCTATCGAATGCAAAGTTTCTATCGAACGCAAAGTTTCTATCGAACGCAAAGTTTCTATCGAATGCAAAGTTTCTATCGAATGCAAAGTTTCTATCGAACGCAAAGTTTCGAATGAACGCTACTTTGTGTTCGTTCGCAAAATGTTTGCTTTCCCCTGAGAAACTTTGCATTCACTAGAAACTTTGCATTCACTAGAAACTTTGCGTTCGCTAGAAACTTTGTGTTCGCTAGAAACTTTGTGTTCGTTCGCAAAATGTTTGCTTTCCCCTGCGTTCGATAGAAACTTTGTGTTCGCTAGAAACTTTGCGTTCGCTAGAAACTTTGCATTCGATAGAAACTTTGCGTTCGCTAGAAACTTTGTGTTCGTTCGCAAAATGTTTGCTTTCCCCTGCGTTCGATAGAAACTTTGTGTTCGCTACAAACTTTGCGTTCGCTAGAAACTTTGCATTCGATAGAAACTTTGCGTTCGCTAGAAACTTTGCATTCGATAGAAACTTTGCATTCGATAGAAACTTTGCATTCGATAGAAACTTTGTGTTCGATAGAAACTTTGCATTCGATAGAAACTTTGCGTTCGATAGAAACTTTGCGTTCGATAGAAACTTTGTGTTCGTTCGCAAAATGTTTGCTTTCCCCTGAGAAACTTTGCATTTGCTAGAAACGACACAAACTTTGTGTTCGTTCGCAAAATGTTTGCATTCCCCTGAGAAACTTTGCGTTTGCTAGAAACTTTGTGTTCGCTAGAAACTTTGCGTTCAATAGAAACTTTGCGTTCGATAGAAACTTTGCGTTCATTCACAGAATGTTTGCATGCCCCTGAGAAACTTTGCATTAACTAGAAACTTTGCGTTTGCTAGAAACTTTGTGTTCGCTAGAAACTTTGCGTTCAATAGAAACTTTGCGTTCGATAGAAACTTTGCGTTCATTCACAGAATGTTTGCATGCCCCTGAGAAACTTTGCATTAACTAGAAACTTTGCGTTTGCTAGAAACTTTGTGTTCGCTAGAAACTTTGCGTTCAATAGAAACTTTGCGTTCATTCACAGAATGTTTGCATGCCCCTGAGAAACTTTGCATTAACTAGAAACTTTGCGTTTGATAGAAACTTTGTGTTCGCTAGAAACTTTGCGTTCGCTAGAAACGTTGCGTTCGTTTGCAAAATGTTTGCTTTCCCCTGAGAAACTTTGCGTTCGCTAGAAACTTTGTGTTCGCTAGAAACTTTTCACTTGCTCGTGAAACGTTTGCATTCGCTTGCAAAATGTTTGCTTTCCCCTGTGAAACTTTGCGTTCGCTAGAAACTTTGCGTTCGCTGGAAACTTTGCGTTCGATAGAAACTTTGCATTCAATAGAAACTTTTGCGTTCGATAGAATTTTTGTGTTCGCTAGAAACTTTGTGTTCGTTCGCAAAATTTTGCATTCCCCTGAGAAACTTTGCATTTGCTAGAAACTTTGTGTTTGCTAGAAACTTTGCGTTCGTTCGCAAAATGTTTGCATTCCCCTGAGAGACTTTGCATTTGCTAGAAACTTTGTGTTTGCTAGAAACTTTGCGTTCGTTCGCAAAATGTTTGCTTTCCCCTGAGAAACTTTGCATTCACTAGAAACTTTACGTTCGCCCAGAAACTTTGCGTTCGATAGAAACTTTGCGTTCGCTGGAAACTTTGCGTTCGATAGAAACTTTAAGTTCGCCCAGAAACTTTGCGTTCGCTAGAAACTTTGCGTTCGATAGAAACTTTGCGTTCGCTAGAAACTTTGCGTTCGATAGAAACTTTGCGTTCGAAAGAAACTTTGTGTTCGTTCGCAAAATGTTTGCATTCCCCTGAGATACTTTGCATTTGCTAGAAACTTTGCGTTCGATAGAAACTTTGCGTTCGATAGAAACTTTGAGTTCGATAGAAACTTCACGTTCGATAGAAACTTTGCGTTCGTTCGCAAAATGTTTGCATTCCCCTGAAAAACTTTGCGTTTGCTAGAAACTTTGTGTTCGCTAGAAACTTTGCGTTCAATAGAAACTTTGCGTTCGTTTGCAAAATGTTTGCTTTCCCCTGAGAAACTTTGCGTTCGCTAGAAACTTTGTGTTCGCTAGAAACTTTTCACTTGCTCGTGAAACGTTTGCATTCGCTTGCAAAATGTTTGCTTTCCCCTGTGAAACTTTGCGTTCGCTAGAAACTTTGCGTTCGCTGGAAACTTTGCGTTCGATAGAAACTTTGCATTCAATAGAAACTTTTGCGTTCGATAGAATTTTTGTGTTCGCTAGAAACTTTGTGTTCATTCGCAAAATGTTTGCATTCCCCTGAGAAACTTTGCATTTGCTAGAAACTTTGTGTTTGCTAGAAACTTTGCGTTCGTTCGCAAAATGTTTGCTTTCCCCTGAGAAACTTTGCATTCACTAGAAACTTTACGTTCGCCCAGAAACTTTGCGTTCGATAGAAACTTTGCGTTCGCTGGAAACTTTGCGTTCGATAGAAACTTTAAGTTCGCCCAGAAACTTTGCGTTCGCTAGAAACTTTGCGTTCGATAGAAACTTTGCGTTCGCTAGAAACTTTGCGTTCGATAGAAACTTTGCGTTCGATAGAAACTTTGTGTTCGTTCGCAAAATGTTTGCATTCCCCTGAGATACTTTGCATTTGCTAGAAACTTTGCGTTCGATAGAAACTTTGCGTTCGATAGAAACTTTGCGTTCGATAGAAACTTTGAGTTCGATAGAAACTTCACGTTCGATAGAAACTTTGCGTTCGTTCGCAAAATGTTTGCATTCCCCTGAAAAACTTTGCGTTTGCTAGAAACTTTGTGTTCGCTAGAAACTTTGCGTTCAATAGAAACTTTGTGTTCGTTCGCAAAATGTTTGCATTCCCCTGAGAAACTTTGCATTTGCTAGAAACTTTGCGTTCGCTAGAAACTTTGCGTTCGATAGAAACTTCACGTTCGATAGAAACTTTGTGTTCGTTCGCAAAATGTTTGCTTTCCCCTGAGAAACTTTGCATTCACTAGAAACTTTGCGTTCGATAGAAACTTCACGTTCGATAGAAACTTTGTGTTCGTTCGCAAAATGTTTGCATTCCCCTGAAAAACTTTGCGTTTGCTAGAAACTTTGTGTTCGCTAGAAACTTTGCGTTCAATAGAAACTTTGTGTTCGTTCGCAAAATGTTTGCATTCCCCTGAGAAACTTTGCATTTGCTAGAAACTTTGCGTTCGCTAGAAACTTTGCGTTCGATAGAAACTTTGTGTTCGTTCGCAAAATGTTTGCTTTCCCCTGAGAAACTTTGCATTCACTAGAAACTTTGCGTTCAATAGAAACTTTGCGTTCGATAGAAACTTCACGTTCGATGGAAACTTTGTGTTCGTTCGCAAAATGTTTGCATTCCCCTGAGAAACTTTGCGTTTGCTAGAAACTTTGCGTTCGATAGAAACTTTGTGTTCGCTAGAAACTTTGCGTTCAATAGAAAATTTGCGTTCATTCACAAAATGTTTGCATCCCCCTGAGAAACTTTGCATTTGCTACAAACTTTGCGTTCGCTAGAAACTTTGTGTTCGTTCGCAAAATGTTTGCTTTCCCCTGAGAAAACTTTGCATTTGCTAGAAACTTTGCGTTCGCTAGAAACTTTGTGTTCGCTAGAAACTTTGCGTTCGCTAGAAACTTTTCGCTTGCTCATGAAACGTTTGCGTTGGCTTGCAAAATGTTGCGTTCACTAGAAACTTTGTGTTCGTTCGCAAAATGTTTGCATTCCCCTGAGAAACTTTGCATTTGCTAGAAACTTTGCGTTCGCTAGAAACTTTGCGTTCGATAGAAACTTTGCGTTCGATAGAAACTTTGTGTTCGTTCGCAAAATGTTTGCATTCCCCTGAGATACTTTGCATTTGCTAGAAACTTTGCGTTCGATAGAAACTTTGCGTTCGATAGAAACTTTGCGTTCGATAGAAACTTTGAGTTCGATAGAAACTTCACGTTCGATAGAAACTTTGCGTTCGTTCGCAAAATGTTTGCATTCCCCTGAAAAACTTTGCGTTTGCTAGAAACTTTGTGTTCGCTAGAAACTTTGCGTTCAATAGAAACTTTGTGTTCGTTCGCAAAATGTTTGCATTCCCCTGAGAAACTTTGCATTTGCTAGAAACTTTGCGTTCGCTAGAAACTTTGCGTTCGATAGAAACTTCACGTTCGATAGAAACTTTGTGTTCGTTCGCAAAATGTTTGCATTCCCCTGAAAAACTTTGCGTTTGCTAGAAACTTTGTGTTCGCTAGAAACTTTGCGTTCAATAGAAACTTTGTGTTCGTTCGCAAAATGTTTGCATTCCCCTGAGAAACTTTGCATTTGCTAGAAACTTTGCGTTCGCTAGAAACTTTGCGTTCGATAGAAACTTTGCGTTCGATAGAAACTTCACGTTCGATAGAAACTTTGTGTTCGTTCGCAAAATGTTTGCTTTCCCCTGAGAAACTTTGCATTCACTAGAAACTTTGCGTTCAATAGAAACTTTGCGTTCGATAGAAACTTCACGTTCGATGGAAACTTTGTGTTCGTTCGCAAAATGTTTGCATTCCCCTGAGAAACTTTGTGTTTGCTAGAAACTTTGCGTTCGATAGAAACTTTGTGTTCGCTAGAAACTTTGCGTTCAATAGAAAATTTGCGTTCATTCACAAAATGTTTGCATCCCCCTGAGAAACTTTGCATTTGCTAGAAACTTTGCGTTCGCTAGAAACTTTGTGTTCGTTCGCAAAATGTTTGCTTTCCCCTGAGAAAACTTTGCATTTGCTAGAAACTTTGCGTTCGCTAGAAACTTTGTGTTCGCTAGAAACTTTGCGTTCGCTAGAAACTTTTCGCTTGCTCATGAAACGTTTCCGTTGGCTTGCAAAATGTTGCGTTCACTAGAAACTTTAAGTCTGCTCTAAGCGGCACCTCCTCCACTTTCTCTTGAAGCCAATACAGAAGTGACTTAAACTGACATGGACTGGCCACTAGAGACAGACTCCAGAAGGAGCAGAATCTCATTGAGCTCATGTTAAAATGCCCAACTTTACAGCAGAAGAACACGTTTACAGTCTGGGACAAATTGTGCTTTTGGTCTTTACGGCTAATTTTGCCCTTCATGACGACTATGAATTATTTTATAACTCATCCCTTTAAATTATATAGAGCCTTAAAGTTCTGCATAATTAAGGGCGTGGTCACTTGATTGACATGTGGATTGCCGCTATGGTTGACCTATGTGGGTGTGGTTTCAGCAATCAGGCACCTCAGCTTCACCCACGTCCTGCCTCTTTGCCCATTGTCAGAAACGTTGCGTTCACTTTAAACTTTGCATTCGCTCACGAAATGTTTCCGTTTCCCTGAAAAACTTTGCCATGTCCCCTTAGGCATAGAATTATTAGTACGAATGTCATTATTTTCTCACCCTCATGTCATGTTTTTTCCTATAGAATTCAATTTTTTTCGAAGTGAATCACATTTTCAAGCTCCAAAAGGAACAAAAACACCCGACAACTTATATTAGACTACCAACTGTGATCCAGATTTTCTCATCACGTGTTTCATGGAGGAACTCCGAACATATGAGTGTGTAACAACTTGAATTGCTCCTTCAGACGTGTTCAGCGAGACAGGAACCTTGCGAGTCTGACTAGGGTTACCTTTGTGTGTGTACCTTAACTTAAAGAAACTTTCCCACCCTTTGTTTGGACACTCTGAATTAAGGTGGGCATAGAAACTGGCGAATATACTCGGTGTCTTAACGCAAGCAGCCATATCCATTCAGGGCTCTGAGAGGGTGTCTCTGAGGGGAAAGGGTTATCAGATATGGACGGTGGGGAAAGTGAAAGCCTCTCTGTGTCTATGTGAGCGAGGCACTCTGGAGGCTGAATGGATATGGCTTTTAAAGGCCTAGATTACAGTAAAGCTGGCCTACATGCTCTTTTTATCGGTCTGTGTCTCCTCAATCACTGGCATCTCTTCTCTCTCGCCCTGTGAGGCCTTCACTGCTCCGGCTTGTCGGCCAGTCAATGGGCTTTGTCCTGGCTAGAATTTAAACAAGTGCCTCGGCCCTCCTTTTCTTCTGCCTTTGTAGGGAGAAGTCGGAGGTAGAGAGCGTGGATCATCTGTAAATCCCTGCAGAGAAGATGAGCTCGACTGAAGTGTCTGTGACGGTCTTGGCTGAAGAGCGCTTTATGTGGAGGTGGAATCAGTTTGAATTGGCCATAAAACACAGGAAACTGACTTGTAGTGACAGGAAGGGGGATTTACTGAGTTATAATTCAAAGAAAGTTAACAGCAGAATTGCATTCTGGGAAATTAAGTGTTCTTCTGCCCTGGTCCATAAAAGTTGATTTAATAAATATGACGAAATATACTAACAAAATTCTTTCTTCTGTTCTATCATTATCTATATCTATGTATCGTTCTGTATAATGTTCTTCTGTCTGTCTGTCTGTGACACATCTATCGGTCATTATCATTCCATGTTGTTCCATCCGTCCATCCATCCATCCTTCTTTATGTCTATCCATCCGTCCAGCTATTCATCTGTCTGTCATTCCATTCATCCATCCGTCTATCCATCTGTCTGTATGTCATTCCATTCATCTGTCTATTCATCTGTCTGTCGTTCCATCCATCCATCTATCCATCTTTGTCTATCCATCCATCTATTCATCTGTCTGTCGTTCCATCCATCCATCCGTCTATCCATATGTCTGTCTGTCCATCCGTCGTTCTATCTTATGGTCTGTCATTCCATCAATCCATTTATCCATTTATCATCTGTCTGTCCATCTGTCATTCCATCCATTTATCCATTTATCATCTGTCTGTCCATCTGTCATTCCATCCATCCATTTATCCATTTATC
>CM042254.1:50015980-50095980 GCA_023566225.1 Romanogobio albipinnatus
TGTTCTTTTATTATTCATCTTATATCTGTCTATTGTTCGATCAGTCTATGGTTCTATCCATCTACTGTTTATAGTATATTATTAATGTCTTGACAAACATATTTTTTCTTGTTAAAAATTTGATCGAATTAATTTCAATATAATTTATTTTTAATTCTGCTACTACATTCAAATTTAAGAGACCAAAAAGGCATTGTAATTCATTTCTGAATGCAAGTGGAATATGGAGTCAGATTTACCTTGTAAAGCTACACCTTCTTGCATTAGTGGAGAAACCTGTCTGAGACCTCCATTAAGTGTTGTGAGATATGAAAGAGCAACCTCTGCGCAAGGAAACTTTCCTCTGGGAACGCTCCTTGTTGAGATCAGGAGGGTCAGTGAAATATCTCCTCTACCGCTCGTACATTCTCCAGACAAAACCCGCTCATCACAACCTCGCTTTCTGAAGGGAGGGTTTTAGGATTCGTAAGTAGTGCAGAGAAAAGCATGATTTTGAAAAGGGAGAAAGCGTCTAAAGGGTGTTCTGTGAGTCGTAACCTTTGTTCTGTTCGGAAGGGGCTAATGTTCTCCAGGCTCTCCCATAACAATCAAAAGGGGAGCTGCCCTTCAAGCAGCCGGGGCCTCCTTCTCCTCCTGCGTTTCTGTCTATTCCAGTCCCACTCCGCTCGGAGAATAATGCCGGCCTTTGACACATACTGAATCTTTACCAACCTATGAGGTTGTAATTGACTAGTAGTGGGGATCCCTTGGGAGATGGGCGATTCCTGGAGGATGAATTAAATTACAAGTTAATTGATTCCTTTATTGATGTTTTTGTTAAGGGGGTGAAAGCAGAGGCGCAGTGAGATGTCAACAGTTGTAGACTTTGCTGCGATCTAACTGGAGCTTTTCTCACAATAAAGACACGGCGAAGCGCTTTTGAAACCTATCAAAGTAGCAGACTTTAACTGCCATAACAACATCACTTGTAGGCAGTGTTGGGTGTAATGCATTACTAAGTAATTAATTACTGTAATTGAAAAAGTGGGATTACTCTTAAAAGTGCATCTATCCATCACAAAAGTGCATCCATCCATCATAAAAGTGCATCTATCATCATAAAAGTGCATCCATCCATCATAAAAAGTGCATCTATTCATCATAAAAGTGCATCCATCCATCATAAAAGTGCATCCATTCATCATAAAAGTGCATCTATCCATCATAAAAGTGCATCCATCCATCATAAAAGTGCATCCATCCATCATAAAAAGTGCATCTATCATCACAAAAGTGCATCCATCCATCATAAAAGTGCATCTATCATCATAAAAGTGCATCCATCCATCATAAAAGTGCATCCATTCATCATAAAAGTGCATCCATCCATCATAAAAGATGGAGCGTGTGCAGACACAAAGACAAGACCAAGACCTTGTGGGGTTGAGACCAAGACCAGTATGTGCAGAGATGAAGACAAGACCAAGACCTTGTGGGGTTGAGACCAAGACCAAGACCAGCATGTGCAGAGACAAAGACAAGACCAAGACCTTGTGGGGTTGAGACCAAGACCGAGACCAGCATGTGCAAAGACAAGACCAAGACCTTGTGGGGTTGAGACCAAGACCAGCGTGTCCAGAGACGAAGACAAGACCAAGACCTTGTGGGGTTGAGACCAAGACCGAGACCAGCATGTGCAAAGACAAGACCAAGACCTTGTGGGGTTGAGACCAAGACCAGCGTGTCCAGAGACGAAGACAAGACCAAGACCTTGTGGGGTTGAGACCAAGACCAGCGTGTCCAGAGACGAAGACAAGACCAAGACCTTGTGGGGTTGATACCAAGACCAAGACCAGCATGTGCAAAGACAAAGACAAGACCAAGACCTTGTGGGGTTGAGACCAAGACCAGCGTGTGCAGAGACGAAGACAAGACCAAGACCTTGTGGGGTTGAGACCAAGACCAGCGTGTGCAGAGACAAAGACAAGACCAAGACATTGTGGGGTTGAGACCAAGACCAGCGTGTGCAGAGACAAAGACAAGACCTTGTGGGGTTGAGACCAAGACCAGCATGTGCAGAGATGAAGACAAGACCAAGACCTTGTGGGGTTGAGACCAAGACCAAGACCAGCATGTGCAGAGACAAAGACAAGACCAAGACTTTGTGGGGTTGAGACCAAGACCAGCGTGTGCAGAGACAAAGACAAGACCAAGACCTTGTGGGGTTTAGACCAAGACCAGCATGTGCAGAGATGAAGACAAGACCAAGACCTTGTGGGGTTTAGACCAAGACCAGCATGTGCAGAGATGAAGACAAGACCAAGACCTTGTGGGGTTTAGACCAAGACCAGCATGTGCAGAGATGAAGACAAGACCAAGACCTTGTGGGGTTTAGACCAAGACCAGCATGTGCAGAGATGAAGACAAGACCAAGACCTTGTGGGGTTGAGACCAAGACCAGCATGTGCAGAGATGAAGACAAGACCAAGACCTTGTGGGGTTTAGACCAAGACCAAGACCAGCATGTGCAGAGACAAAGACAAGACCAAGGTAGGGCGAGACCAAGTCAAGACCAGACCAGCACTACTTAAATTCATCTAAAAGATCCATATCTACTGTTTGAGAAATGTCTTATATTTAATAAATAAATAAATACAATTAGAATAAGACACTATAGCGCTGTTACCAATTACATCACAAACAATAAAATTCACAGAAGTTGCATCTGAATTGGTACAATTACACCTGCATAAATAATGTTCAGATTAATTTAACTTTAAAACATTAACATTATTTAACAGTCACAGAATCATTTATTCACCCAATTTGTTCAAAGCAGCTGATTCATTTAATAACGAAACGTTGCTCAATTAGCAAAGACAGTTTAAAAATTTGTCTTTAACTTCTTGCTTATTGAACGTTTGTATAAATCAATATCATTTACAAACACACTTATATTCATGAAAACAGCTCTCATGCTCTTGTGATATTGCTCAATTATATTCTATGTAATATAAAAAAAACGTAATCTCAGAATTTTGTGGGCATTTAAATTAATTTTGGGCATTTTTGAGACGATGCTGCATTGATTCTGAAGCCGGGAGCACAGTAACAAAAGAAATCACATTACAAAGAAGTTATTGATTGCATTTTAAGCTGTAAGTTTGACATCAAATCACATTAATGATGTTAAATCAGACAATGCACCGGCAATTTAGTGATATCCTTGCAGTTGTGGTCTTGACTAGCCTGGATGCCAGCCGAACTTAGCCCCGCCCACAACATTTGAGTTCAGGAAGTTCAGTCTGGACTTTATCCGTTGTGGAGCAACTATGCTCGAACAGGAGCTGTTCGGACCAATCAAATACTCAGGGTGGGCTTTATATGATGATGGACAGATGATCAACAGTAACGTCATCATCACGTCATCAAAGAGCGCTTGGGTTGAACTCGTTTACTAAACGGAGAACTTGTTCGTATATGTATTCACCTTTACTATTTCTCTCAGAAATGATGATTGTGTTGGTAAGTACTCCGTGTATCCTTAAATTCTTTTACAACACCAGCAAAGTTCGTTTACACTCATCTTCTTCTTCCACTTCTTCTTCCAGCAGTTGAGTTTGGTTGACAACTATGCATCGCTCAACATACATAACTTACTCCGTTGCTCTGATTGGTTGTAGGTCTATCCATGTAACGTACTGCTCCGAGACTTAACAGGTTGAGGATCCAAACGCAGCTTTATTAAAGGGTAATCCACAATCGTAGTCAAAAACAGGCAAAAGGTCATACACAGGCAATCAGTCCAATCAGGCAAACAAGACAGGAGAGACAGGCAAAGGGGTAATCCATGGTACAGGCAAGAAATCCAAAACCAGAGACATGAAACCAGGGAAAACGCTGTTTTCAACAAACAAGACTTCGCCGTGAATGACAGAGTGAACATGGTATATAAAGGCAGAGGTAGCGAGACACAGGTGTAAACAGTGTAAACAGCTTTCCTGTAGCTCAAACAGTAGAGCATGGCACTAGCAACGCCAAGGTCATGGGTTCGATTCCCAGGGAAAGCAAGAAATGACAAAATGTAAAATGTGTACCTTGAATGAAATGTAAGTCGCTTTGGATAAAAGCGTCTGCCAAATGCATAAATGTAAATGTAAATGTAAACAGTGAGTGCTAATGAGTCCAGGCAAAGGATTATGGGAGATGTAGTCCTTGATGGAGTGACAGTCCGGGGTGGAGTGATCACGGGCACTCACACTGGTGAATTGTGACAATCCAATTGTGTGCAGAGGCATTTTCTTTCCTGGTTCGGTTGAAACACGCCTCATAATCACAGCCCAATGGAGCAGTATCAGACTCATATTCTGACTAGAATCTGAGTATGACGACGTCAGGCTAGGTCTTGACTAGTCTTGAGATAAAATCCAGAGTTCTCTAAGTCTGAGACCAAGACAAGACCGAGCAGAAATACAATCGAGACAGAGACAAGACCAAGACCTTCAAAAAATGGTCCGGACCGGTCTTGAGTACTACAACACTAGTATTGCTCAAGTTAAAGGTAGGGACACACCAAACCAACGCCAAAGAACTAGCGCTGATGAAAGCCGAACACACAGCACCTGAACACACCAAAAGGACTACAGTTCTCCAAAAAAAAAATAGCACCGGAAAAACTAAGTCGGCCGACGCTCAAAAACGGTTTGGTGCGTCCCTGGCTTTAAGTGAAGACCACTAGAAATGACTCAAGTGTTACTACATCCATTGGAAGGAATTACTATCCAAAATCCTACAAAAAATCTTAAAAGCTTACAATGACTTCAGTCAATATTAGAGAATTATCATGTTTTTCAGTATTTTGAAGGAGTTGGTGATACTTGAGTCATTACCTTATGGCGCTTTTCCACCACACAGTACCAGCTTTGTTTGGTTTTCCACTGTGTAAAAGTTGTACCTGTACCTGCTTCCAGATACTTTTTTCCGTATCACCTCCGGCGAGGTTCTGAGCGAGCTGAGGCGATACTAAAATGTGATGTGAAAACACGGCAGACTGCTGATTGGTCAGAGAGAATCGTTACTATTCACTACGTCATCATTGCACTCATCAGACAGAGTATCCTGAATAACCCCGCCATTTTTAAATAGCTTGGCCAGAGATTGCGTGATATACCCTATTATGGCAACTCGGAAGAATATGCCGTGGTCAAACGAAGAGGTTTCCTTTGTTTGGTTGCCGAAGAGAGGATCCAGCGAGAGCTTGATGGGGCAAAGAGGAACAAAAAAGTTTCCTGCGGCGTCGCTATGACCACCAGGTACTATTGTGGAGGTACTATCTGCAATGGAAAACGGAGCGAAAAGCGAGTCGAGTCGAGTCGAGTGGCCCAACTTTATGTTAGGTGGCCTTAACTACTATGTACTTACATCAAAAAATAAGTACAATGTACTTACTGTGTTCAAATTGTATTGCAAAACACCTTTGCTGATATTGAGGTGGGATACGGGTAGAGTTAGGGACAGGTGTGGTGGTATGGGTCAGTTTAAGGGTAGGGTTAGGGACAGGTGTGGTGGTATGGGTAAGTTTAAGGGTAGGGTTAGGGACAGGTGTGGTGGTGTGGGTAAGTTTAAGGGTAGGGTTAGGGACAGGTGTGGTGGTGTGGGTAAGTTTAAGTGTAGGGTTAGGGACAGGTGTGGTGGTATGGGTAAGTTTAAGGGTAGGGTTAGGGACAGGTGTGGTGGTGTGGGTAAGTTTAAGGGTAGGGTTAGGGACAGGTGTGGTGGTGTGGGTAAGTTTAAGGGTAGGGTTAGGGACAGGTGTGGTGGTGTGGGTAAGTTTAAGGGTAGAGTTAGGGACAGGTGTGGTGGTATGGGTAAGTTTAAGGGTAGGGTTAGGGACAGGTGTGGTGGTATGGGTCAGTTTAAGGGTAGGGTTAGGGACAGGTGTGGTGGTATGGGTAAGTTTAAGGGTAGGGTTAGGGACAGGTGTGGTGGTGTGGGTAAGTTTAAGGGTAGGGTTAGGGACAGGTGTGGTGGTGTGGGTAAGTTTAAGTGTAGGGTTAGGGACAGGTGTGGTGGTATGGGTAAGTTTAAGGGTAGGGTTAGGGACAGGTGTGGTGGTGTGGGTAAGTTTAAGGGTAGGGTTAGGGACAGGTGTGGTGGTGTGGGTAAGTTTAAGGGTAGAGTTAGGGACAGGTGTGGTGGTATGGGTAAGTTTAAGGGTAGGGTTAGGGACAGGTGTGGTGGTGTGGGTAAGTTTAAGGGTAGGGTTAGGGACAGGTGTGGTGGTGTGGGTAAGTTTAAGGGTAGAGTTAGGGACAGGTGTGGTGGTGTGGGTAAGTTTAAGGGTAGGGTTAGGGACAGGTGTGGTGGTGTGGGTAAGTTTAAGGGTAGGGTTAGGGACAGGTGTGGTGGTGTGGGTAAGTTTAAGGGTAGGGTTAGGGACAGGTGTGGTGGTATGGGTAAGTTTAAGGGTAGAGTTAGGGACAGGTGTGGTGGTATGGGTAAGTTTAAGGGTAGGGTTAGGGACAGGTGTGGTGGTATGGGTAAGTTTAAGGGTAGGGTTAGGGACCGGTGTGGTGGTGTGGGTAAGTTTAAGGGTAGGGTTAGGGACAGGTGTGGTGGTGTGGGTAAGTTTAAGGGTAGGGTTAGGGACAGGTGTGGTGGTGTGGGTAAGTTTAAGGGTAGGGTTAGGGACAGGTGTGGTGGTGTGGGTAAGTTTAAGGGTAGGGTTAGGGACAGGTGTGGTGGTGTGGGTAAGTTTAAGGGTAGAGTTAGGGACAGGTGTGGTGGTATGGGTAAGTTTAAGGGTAGGGTTAGGTGTAAGGGAAGTGTCAACTGTGTAATTACAAATGTAACTACAGAAATTAATTAAAGAGGTAATTACATGCAGGTATTTTTTTAAATGTAAGTACAATGTAAAAACATGTATGTACACAATAAGTGCATTGTATCAAATGATTAATTAAAATGTTAGTACATAGTAGGGCCACCTAATATAAAGTGAGTCGAGTTGAGTCGAGTTGAGCTGGTACTGGTAATGGAAAAGCGCCAATAGACTGTAAAAAAATATGGATGTAGTGTCCGTGACGTCACCCATAGGATTCTGAAGAGCAGTTTTGAAGCGTAAAGTCGGGTCGAGCTGGCCGTCGCCATCTTGTCAGCTCGTCATCGTGTGTCATTCCCGGATAACAGAAAATGGGCAAAGAGGCGGGACGTGGGCGGAGCTGAGGTGACGTGATGACTAACAGACAGCAGACAAACGGCAATCCACCTGTCACTCAAAGTGGCCACGCCCTTAATTATGCAGAACTTTAAGGCTTTATATAATGTAAACGAATGAGTTATAAAATAATTCACCCCCCTCACAGTCGTCATGAAGGGCAAAATTAGCCGTATAGACCAAAAGCACAGTTTGTCCCAGACTGTAAACATGTGTTCTTCTGCTGTAAAGTTGGGCATTTTAACATGAGCTCAATGAGATTCTGCTCCTTCTGGAGTCTGTCTCTAGTGGCCAGTCCATGAACTGCAGTTTAAGTCACTTCCGTGTCGGCTTCAAGAGAAACTGCGGGAGGTTCCGCTTGGTCATTACTAGTGGGTTACCATGACCGTCACTTTAGAACTAACTATACATTATGTATTATTTATTCATGTTAATTATGAACCTGTATATAGTAGTTCTCTCGGAGGTATGGAAATAATATTAGTTATTGATTAGCTAATAGTGAACTACCTCATTCAACTGAGCACTATTACTAACTCATCAGAGTTTCTTGTTAGTTAATAGAAAGTACTAGAATGTTTATAGTGCGTTACTCATTTGTTCCTGCAGTTATTCATTAATATGTTATAAAGGGTTACTGATAATTATTTTGTTGTGCATGAAATCTTGAACATGTTGTTGTTGTTGTTGTTGTTGTGGCTTGTTTGATCAGATTTGCTATGCATTCTCACAAACACAGAGACTGTCATTGGTCCAGCGTCTGTGCTCCTAATGTATTTTGACAGACAGGCTTTTATCGCCGTGATTCTTTTTCTCACACTTCCCACGTCATTTCTCACCTCGTCTACAAACGTGCGGCTGTTTATCTTTGTTTCTCATGCTTTCCGTCTGCATTCGTTTGTTGGATTTGTTTTGGAGAAGTTTGGTTTGTTTTGACTGTCACTTGGTATCTGGTCACTGCGATTCTTGACCTTTATGTGAATTGAAACCAAGGCAGAAAACAATTATGTGAATTCAGGGTGATTGGGACATGTTTGCATTGAGATGACTGGGGGAAAGTGTCCCTATCAACCTCAATCCAGCCCTATATCTGCACCCTACACAGATAAACCTGTTCTGGATCAGAGAGCACTGTTGTGTACTTTATATATTTCCCTTAAAGCTGTAAGTATTTTGCATTTAAAAGGTGAAGCTGATTAGAGATTGGTGTTTACCAACACACTCAAGAGTGTCCAAGCATCCGTTTCAACCTCAGATAATCCCTAAAACTCATTAAACATGACTGCACACTGTTTAGTTGTGATTTGGTTGGTGATGGAGACTCTCTGTGTTTATGGTTTGTTAGTTGCATTTGCCGCGTCTGAGCAAAAGACAAATAAAGGGCATTACCGAGACATTCCCACATATGCTTTGATTTTACAATCCCTTTGTTTTCCTCTCCGCAGCTTCTCTGAAGTGGACATCAGTGATTTTGTCTGTAGTGAGTGAAGAAATTGTTGTATTTTTATTGGCTGATGCCGATATCTACAGAGCTGCACGGCCAAGGACAACAGGAAAGAGCTGGAGGTGAAATATGAGAGAAAATATCAAATGTGAACATATTTTTTATTTTCTGTCATTTCCAATCGAGCTGCGGTTTTGTCAAATGATGTGCAAAAATGTGAAAATATCACATATACTTAGGTTGCATAAAATGCATTTTGTTGTATAAAATGTCATTTTCACCACCGAATAGGGCGGCATGAATAATCAAAATTACACTGAAATCGCAAGATAGAAATACTTTCAATATAGAACGTTTGACCATTTAAAATGAAGGAGCCATAAATATTAGTAGGGCTATTATAATTTTACAGTATAATTTTTGTTTTGTTTTATTAAATGCTACTACTACTTTTATAATGGAAGATTACAATAGTGTTGTATTTATTAATTTTTATTAGTGCTGTCAAATCGATTAATCGCATCCGAAATATGAGTTTGTTTACATAATACAGTTGTGTGTGTACTGTATAATTATGTATATATAAATACACACACAGGCATGTATATATTTATATTTAATGTTATATATATATATATATATATATATATATATATATATATATATATATATATATATATATATATATATATATATATATATATATATACAAATATTTCTTAAATGTATGCATGAATGTGTATTTAGATATACATAATAATTATATTTATTGTGTATTTATATTATATATGTTATATTTTTATTCAGTAGTGGTAATAATTATTATTTATTATTATCATTATTATTTTTTAATAATTATATAATGATATTTAATTGTATTATTATAACTATATAATAATAATAATAATAATAATTACTATTATTAATATAAATATTATTTTAAGTGAAGTGAAGTGATATGTGGCCAAGTATGGTGACCCATGTTCTGCATTTAACCCATCCAAGTGCACACACACAGTAGTGAACACACACACACCATGAACACACACCCGGAGCACTGGGCAGTCATATTGCTGCGGCGCCTGGGGAGCACCTCTCACCTCAGTCATGGTATTGAGGGTGGAGGAGGGCGCTGGTTATTCACTCCCCCCACCGACAATTCCTGCCAGACCTGAGACTCAAACCCACAACCTTCAGGCTACAAGTCCGACTCTCTAACCATTAGGCCACGACTGCCTTATTTATACATATTCACAACATTTTGGGCAAATTGTACAGCTCAAACAAGGACTTTTTTATCTGAACTGCAATTTTAATCTGAAAAATTGCAATTTTCCCTCCAAATAATGCAACCCCATTCTTTTAAACAATGAAAATATGATGAAAATGGCATTTGCATGTTCTGAAAACATGACAGAATTACCCTCACCTAAAGGATTATTAGGAACACCTGTTCAATTTCTCATTAATGCAATTATCTAATCAACCAATCACATGGCAGTTGCTTCAATGCCTTTAGGGGTGTGGTCCTGGTCAAGATAATCTCCTGAACTCCAAACTGAATGTCAGAATGGGAAAGAAAGGTGATTTAAGCAATTTTGAGCGTGGCATGGTTGTTGGTGCCAGACGGGCCGGTCTGAGTATTTCACAATCTGCTCATTTACTGGGATTTTCACGCACAACCATTTCTAGGGTTTACAAAGAAAAACATCCAGTATGCGGCAGTCCTGTGGACGAAAATGCCTTGTTGATGCTAGAGGTCAGAGGAGAATGGGCCGACTGATTCAAGCTGATAGAAGAGCAACTTTGACTGAAATAACCACTCGTTACAACCGAGGTATGCAGCAAAGCATTTGTGAAGCCACAACACGCACAACCTTGAGGCGGATGGGCTACAACAGCAGAAGACCCCACCGGGTACCACTCATCTCCACTACAAATAGGAAAAAGAGGCTACAATTTGCACAAGCTCACCAAAATTGGACAGTTGAAGACTGGAAAAATGTTCCCTGGTCTGATGAGTCTGGATTTCTGTTGAGACATTCAGATGGTAGAGTCAGAATTTGGCGTAAACAGAATGAGAACATGGATCCATCATGCCTTGTTACCACTGTGCAGGCTGGTGGTGGTGGTGTAATGGTGTGGGGGATGTTTTCTGGCACACTTTAGGCCCCTTAGTGCCAATTGGGCATCATTTAAATGCCACGGCCTACCTGAGCATTGTTTCTGACCATGTCCATCCCTTTATGACCACCATGTCCCCATCCTCTGATGGTTACTTTCAGCAGGATAATGCCCCATGTCACAAAGCTCCAATCATTTCAAATTGGTTTCTTGAACATGACAATGAGTTCACTGGACTAAAATGGCCCCCACAGTCCCCAGATCTCAACCCAATAGAGCATCTTTGGGATGTGGTGGAACGGGAGCTTCGTGCTCTGGATGTGCATCCCACAAATCTCCATCAACTGCAAGATGCTATCCTATCAATATGGGCCAACATTTCTAAAGAATGCTTTCAGCACCTTGTTGAATCAATGCCACGTAGAATTAAGGCAGTTCTGAAGGTGAAAGGGGGTTAAACACATTATTAGTATGGTGTTCCTAATAATCCTTTAGGTGAGTGTATGATGTGAAGCATGTATTTACACTAGTTTAGTTTAGGCCGTTGTTTGTAGACAATGAACTAGTAATGCGCATCTGTTGTTATATTTTTGGACTGAGGCTAAATGACTTTTCCTGTTGTCCATCGCTAGTGTTTACGCTTGACATTTTCTCGCAAATGAAGTGCTTCACATCTTTGAACGTGAATTGACATCAAATCAATAGCACTGAGTGATTCATGTGGACAGTGTCCAGGAGTGAAATTCATTGATTTTCTCTAATCTTGGGATGGAGGAACAATAGCATGTCAACAAAAGAATCGATGCACTAGTCACATCTGAAGAAAAAAGAGTCGCATTCAAAGCTCATTTTAGTGTACCGGATCAATGGAGGCAGACGATCAAAGACATTCTTCCTGAAGGTTTAAAGGCTTTAGTGTGAAGGCAGACTCGTGTTGATATGGGATGCTTTCAGCCCTGTTTTGCTGTGTGTCGTCGCAGCATGTCAACCATAATGTTCAAAAAATGCTCCTGTCAACACCCGGCCAACTGTGACTGAGTGCGTTTCTCTTTTTATTTATTTATTTTTATTTATTTATTTAGTCATTTATTACATCTAGAGTTTCAAAAGAGTCTCAAAAGGTGCGCAAAGTCTGCAATCAAAAGCCAGAGATCATCACAATATGAACTTTCACATTTCATTTCACAGCTCTATACTCTAAAATGTATGGCAGCAATCGACTCATTTAATATTTGTTGATACGCAAGCCAAGTCACATCTATTTCTATAGTTTTTTTATACAGTACAGATTGTTTCAAAGCAGATACACTGTAATAACAATGTTATAAGCAGCTCTACAGATGATAATAGCGTCATTATGCAGCTCAATTCATTTCAATGTTGATTCAACTCAGTTGAATAACAGCAGGAATGTCGGTAATACTTCTGAATATTAATTGTCTTTTAAAGTCCCACGGAAGTCAATGTGTGACGTACATATACACTACATTGCCAAAAGTATTGTGCCGCCCCTCCAAATCACTGAGTTCAGGTGTTCAATCACTTCATGGCCACAGGTGTAAAAATCAAGGCCTGCAGACGCTTCTACACACATTAGTGAGAGAATGGGCCGCTCTCAGGAGCTCAGAGAACCGTGATCGGTGGCCACCTGTGCAATAAGTCCAAATATTATACTAAATATTCCACGCTCAACTGTTAGTGGTGTTATAACAAAGTGGAAGCAATTGGGAACAACAGCAACTCAGCCATGAAGTGAAAAAATCACAGAGCGGGGTCAGCGCATGCTGAGGGTCACAGAAGTCGCCAACTTTCTGCAGAGTCAAGAGCTCCAGACCTCCAAACTTCTGTGGCCTTCAGATGAGCTCAAGAACAGTGTGTAGAGCTTCAGGGAATGGGTTTCCATGGCCGAGCGGCTCATCCAAGCCTTACATCACCAAGTGCAATGCAAAGCGCGGGATGCAGTGGGGTAAAGCGCGCCGCCACTGGACTCTAGAGCAGTGGAGACGTGTTCTCTGGAGTGACCAATCACGCTTCTCTGTCTGGCAATCCCATGGACGAGTCAAGGTTTGGCGGTTGGCAGGAGAACGGGACTTGCCTGACTGCATTGTGCCAAGTGTAAAGTTTGGTGGAGGGGGGATTATTATTTAGGGGTTGGGCTTGGGGCCTTAGTTCCAGTGAAACTCTTAATTATTCAGCATACCAAGACATTTTGGACAATTTCACGCTCCCAACTTTGTGGGAACAGTTTGGGGACGGCCCCTTCCTGTCCCAGCATGACTGCGCTCCAGTGCACAAAGCGTCACTCCATAAAGACATGGATGAGCGAGTTTGTTGTGGAGGAACTGGACTGGCCTGCACAGAGTCCTGACCTCAACCCGATAGATCACCTTTGGGATGAATTAGAGCGGAGACTGAGAGCCAGGCCTTCTCGTCCAACATCAGTGCCTGACCTCACTAATGAGCTTCTAGATTCCCACAAACACTATTGTGCCGTATATCCGAGTGAAACGCCTCAGGAACAACAACAAATGTAGGGCGGGGCTTGATTTTGTCCGTGGGGAATTGATTGGATGGTTGTGGTTTGCTATTGGTGGATCTCATGTGAGTGACAGGTTGCCCCGCCCTCATCATCAGAGAAGAGGAGTTATTCTGATTCAAGATTACGAGGCACATGAATTTAAAAAAATGAACATGCACATTTAATTTAAACTTAATTGAGAAGAGCAACCTTTGAGCAATAACATTTTCTATTGGAGCTACTGTTGTAGTAAACAGTTGCAGTGTGTGTGTGTGTGTAGCGAGTGTGTGCGGTCCTGTTAGTGTATTGTATGCGATGATAACCGTGAGTTTTTGCTGGCTGCGACTTTGCTCCGCTGGCAGGCATGTCTAATCCTAAATGCACCTGATGTGTGTTTGTGTGCGAGTGCATCTCGGCCCACTCAGGCTGATGCAGATTGACTTGACGGGCCGGTGCCCTGCAGCGAGACTCTGGGCCACCTGACCCCCGGCCCACGCTCCAAATTTGGGGGAACGGCAGCCGTAACAGGCACCATGGGGAGCGGTGTGTAAGGACCTTTCACATCGCCCTGGCACAGATCTGTGCTATCACCCCTCCTTCCCCACACACACACAAACACTGATGACCTCTGCCTGCACTCCTGCATGTCACATCACTCGCTGGCCAATCAAAATACAGGTTTATATATACACTACCATTCAAAAGTTACAAAATTAATACTTTTATTCAGCAGAAACACGTTCAATTGGTCAAAAGTGACATTTATAATGTTTTCTGCTTTACAAAAGATTTCTGCAGACTTTCTACTCATCAAAAAATCCTGAATACACAAAAATATTAGGCTGTTTTCAACATTGATAATAAATCATCATATCAGATTGATATTAATATTTTTTGTATGCTAACATTTTTAGCATATAATTTGCACTGTAAAATCTGGTTTCTATGGAAGCTTGTTTCCGCCACAGAATAAAAAATGTAAAAAGGTAATTGCGACTTTTTATATCACAATAAAGTCGGAATTGTGTGATATAAAGTCGGAATTGTGAGATGTAAAGTCGGAATTACGAGATCTAAAGTCGGAATTGTGAGATATAAAGTCAGAATTGTGAGATATAAAGTCAGAATTGTGAGATATAAAGTCAGAATTGTGAGATATAAAGTCAGAATTGTGAGATATAAAGTCAGAATTGTGAGATCTAAAGTCGGAATTGTGAGATATAAAGTCAGAATTGTGAGATCTAAAGTCGGAATTGTGAGATCTAAAGTCAGAATTGTGAGATCTAAAGTCAGAATTGTGAGATATAAAGTCGGAATTGTGAGATATAAAGTCAGAATTGTGAGATATAAAGTCAGAATTGAGAGATATAAAGTCAGAATTGTGACATATAAAGTCAGAATTGTGTGATATAAAGTCAGAATTGTGAGATCTAAAGTCGGAATTGTGAGATATAAAGTCGGAATTGTGAGATATAAAGTCAGAATTGAGAGATATAAAGTCAGAATTGTGACATATAAAGTCAGAATTGTGAGATCTAAAGTCAGAATTGTGAGATATAAAGTCAGAATTGTGAGATATAAAGTCAGAATTGTGAGATATAAAGTCAGAATTGTGAGATATAAAGTCAGAATTGAGAGATATAAAGTCAGAATTGTGACATATAAAGTCAGAATTGTGAGATATAAAGTCAGAATTGTGTGATATAAAGTCAGAATTGTGAGATATAAAGTCGTAATTGTGAGATATAATGTCGGAATTGTGAGATATAAAGTCAGAATTGTGACATATAAAGTCAGAATTGTGTGATATAAAGTCAGAATTGTGAGATATAAAGTCAGAATTGTGAGTTATAAAGTCAGAATTGTGAGATATAAAGTCAGAATTGTGAGATATAAAGTCAGAATTGTGAGATATAAAGTCAGAATTGTGAGATATAAAGTCGTAATTGTGAGATATAAAGTCGTAATTGTGAGATATAAAGTCAGAATTGTGAGATATAAAGTCAGAATTGTGAGATATAAAGTCAGAATTGTGAGATATAAAGTCAGAATTGTGTGATATAAAGTCGTAATTGTGTGATATAAAGTCGTAATTGTGAGATATAAAGTCAGAATTGTGAGATATAAAGTCAGAATTGTGAGATATAAAGTCAGAATTGTGTGATATAAAGTCAGAATTGTGAGATATAAAGTCGGAATTGTGAGATATAAAGTCAGAATTGTGTGATATAAAGTCAGAATTGTGAGATATAAAGTCGGAATTGTGAGATATAAAGTCGGAATTGTGAGATATAAAGTCGGAATTGTGAGATATAAAGTCGGAATTGTGAGATATAAAGTCAGAATTGTGTGATATAAAGTCAGAATTGTGAGATATAAAGTCAGAATTGTGTGATATAAAGTCAGAATTGTGAGATATAAAGTCAGAATTGTGAGATATAAAGTCAGAATTGTGAGATGTAAAGTCAGAATTGTGAGATATAAAGTCAGAATTGAGAGATTTAAAGTCAGAATTGTGTGATATAAAGTCAGAATTGAGAGATATAAAGTCAGAATTGTGAGTATAAAGTCAGAATTGAGAGATTTAAAGTCAGAATTGTGTGATATAAAGTCAGAATTGAGAGATATAAAGTCAGAATTGTGAGTATAAAGTCAGAATTGAGAGATATAAAGTCAGAATTGTGAGTATAAAGTCAGAATTGTGAGTATAAAGTCAGAATTGTGAGATATAAAGTCAGAATTGTGAGATGTAAAGTCGGAATTGTGAGATTTAAAGTCAGAATTGTGAGATTTAAAGTCAGAATTGAGAGATATAAAGTCAGAATTGAGAGATATAAAGTCAGAATTGTGAGTATAAAGTCAGAATTGTGAGATATAAAGTCGGAATTGTGAGATATAAAGTCAGAATTGTGAGATATAAAGTCAGAATTGTGAGATATAAAGTCAGAATTGTGAGATGTAAAGTCAGAATTGTGAGATATAAAGTCAGAATTGTGAGATATAAAGTCAGAATTGTGAGAGATAAAGTCGGAATTGTGAGAGATAAAGTCGGAATTGTGAGATCTAAAGTGGGAATTGTGAGTTATAAAGTCAGAATTGTCTATTGGCTATACGTTTCTGAAGCAAAACCAGTTGAGACACATTGTGTAGTTCAGTTGTTTTCAGTGATGCTTGTTGTGCTGCAGTTTCACACATTAGAGATCATGTATTCTTGTGGAGTGAGTGAGGGTTTGTCGGCTTTTCCTCCTCCTTTACAAATGTTCTTCCCTCTCAATGGACGTTATTGATTTTAGCCCACGGCTCTCTCCTGACCTGATATACTGCATTTCAAAAAAGCCCTTTAATCCAGAAGATATCAAAAACTGATGTCACTCTGTCATCAGACACAATAATCCCTGGTTATGAGTACGAACACACAGGAACACACTCGCTAAAGCCTTTCCAAGAACCACAGTCTGACTGTGAACTGAGCCTAACATGATGATGATGATGATGATGATGATGATGATGATGATGATGATGATGATGTTGGGGGGGGTTGAAGGCTTCCTTTTGAAGTTCTGCTGGTCTCCTGAGCCTCGGGTCTCTAATAACCCAAATCGAGTTGAGTTGGTCAGACGGGGCGAGTCGTTCCCCGAGGCGGCGAGGTAAAAGATTTAAGGAGCTCAATGAAGTCAAGCATAACCTTTAATGCCTTTCTGCTCGCACAATCTAGAATACACATAACTGATAAGCTTTTCAGTCCACCTTGAAATCAGTTTATAGAGCAATGCTGTTATATTTTCATTTGAGATTTTGACGTCTGCGTTGAATGTGAATTACATGCATGTGGAAATGTGAGTTTTTATCAGATCAGCGGCTGGACGGAGAAACTGCTTATACTAGTTTTACAAGTTATCCATCTCCTTTTTTCCCTTTAGGACTGGTTTTAACTTTAAGTCACTCACATAATAAGGGAGATTTGAATCTGAGTAAGACAAGTTCTTAAGACATAGTGACTGTGTTTATGCAACTGGCCAGTTCATGTAAAATATTGTATTGTAAACTATGTAAATAGTCTTGAATGTATGTTGTCTTGGTAATTACTCATAACTCATATTTGCTCAACTTTGACAAATCAGGTCTTCTATTGCAGAACATGCAATGCATGTATACAATAAGATAGCAAAATTGAGAAAGTTGCTAAGTGATAATGGTTAAAACCAGCCTGAAGTGGTTTGTTGGTCTTAAAGGGATAGTTCACCCAAAAACTAAATGTTTATGTTTATCTGCTCACCCCCAGGGCATCCAAGATGTAGGTTTCTTTGTTTCTTCAGTAGAACACAAATGAAGACTTTTAACTCTTGCAGTGTGATAGCCGTATAATGATGTCAATGGGGATATTTCAGAGTATGAGAAAAATGAGAGTAAAAACACAGACATACAAATCCTTATTAAACCATGCGGCTCGTGGTGACACATTGATGTCTTAAGACACGAAACGATCGGTTTCTGCGAGAAACCCAACAGTATGTATGTTATTTTTTTACCTCTTATCAGACGAATGTCATCTAGTATTCCCAGCGCCATAACTTCCGGCGAATAAGGTCAAAATACTGGCGCGATCAAAGATATATATACGTAGATTCCTTATTCGACCGATCCCCGCAGGCACTTATGAGGAATCTATGTATATATCAGTGGCGGCTACTGGTCTGTCAGAGAGGGGAAGCTCATTTTCGGCCTACATCATAAAATTGTCTATTTATTTAAAAGTAAATTCTGCCCTACGTTCCTTTTCAAGAAAATGGTCTATGACCCTGTCGTACCAACTAGGAGTCTTTTCAAGTGACTTGACCAGTGTCCTCTCAATGGCCAGCAGAGCTAGGCTGCTTAAACGGCCTTGGCCCATTGTGTTTCGGGTGTAGGACTTGAGTCGCTTTAAACAGGAGAAGCTCCTTTCTACACCTGCAGATGTAGCTCCAATTGTTGCCACTAATGAGAACAGTTTGTAAAGCTGAGGCATTGCACTGTCCAACTCCATGTCTTTAAGGAACACCTAACCCTAACGTTATATGAATGAATGAATGAATGAATGAAGGAATGAATGAATGAACGATCTAAAAAAAAAAAATTAAACTCTGTAAAACTGAAACAAGGAATGTGGTGTATAATTGTGTGAAATGTATGATGAAAATCAAGCAATTTCGCCAAGCAAATATCAAAGAAATAGGTTGCAGCAGTTTTTATTTAGACTGAACTTGAGAAATCCGCGATGGGACTGAGCGCGAATAGCTTCAGTGATTATAGTACAGAATCGCTGTCAGTCAAAGGGAGATGCAGTCTTTCGACAGACCCTCCAATCATCACGCAGAAGCTCGGAGTCCGGGCCAGCCCACTCCCCATTCACCCCCAGAGACGCTGAGCGTCCGTGGGCGGGACATAATCGCAGCGTTTATCCAATGACCGTCTAGTTTCGAAGCGCTGAAAAAAAACGTTCAAAGCAGCCCCATTGAAGTCAATGGACGCTGGGCTTCAATAGGGAAATGCACTGTGACGCTGCGGGAATGTATGAGAAGGAAATCGAGTCAGCCGACCTGCTATATGTAACTGATTCTGAACGAACTCGTCTTTGAGATGAACGTTTTCTAACGCATTTTTAGTCAATAAAATGTTAATACAATAGTACATATTTGACCATTAATTTTGTGACATTATAAGGGAAGCCGAGCTTCCCTTGCAGTCTTAAAAAAATCGCCACTGGTATATATCTATGATTGCGCCGGTATTTTGACCTTATTCGCCGGAAGTGATGGCGCGGGGACGGCTGATGCAGAGTCATAGAAAAAAATGAAATAAAGTTTTAAATATGGATATTTTTCTTACACAAACGCATCGATTCGCTTCAGAAGGCCTTTATTAACACCCTGGAGCCGCGTGGAGCAGTTATATGACGGACAGATGCATTTTTTATGGACTTGAAAAACCAAGCAACTATTACTGATATTCTAATGCTTGGATTAGCCAGAACATTTTTAATAAACTCAGATTTTATTCGTCTGAAAGAAGAATGTCATATACACCTCGGATGACTTGAGGGAGAGTAAATTATGGGCTAATTTTCATTTTTGAGTGAACTATCTCTTTAATTGCCCACCGTACTGATCAGTTTGGTTTGGTTTGATGGTTTTAGATGGGTTTTGGATTGATTACTGCTTGATTAGCTGCTAGTTGGTTCACACTAGTTAAGACTTATGGTGCGTTCACACCGGACGTGAATGACGCGATTCGAGCGAGTGATTTACATGTTAATTCAATGCAAAGACACGAATAGACATTCTGCGGTGCGATTTGCGCAAATGAGGCGGCGCGAATGACACGGCGCGAATTGATTGAATTGAGCGTTTGACTCGTGATAAATGCAAGTTTATGTTTGATCAATAATACATAAGTATAAGTAAAAGGTATAATAAGCTATACATGAAATAAAGCAAACAATTCAGTCAAACATTCAAAGTCAGTGCTAGTCGGCTACAACTGTAACGTAAAGTTATAGCCTAAAAATAAAAAAGTTATGAACCTTCTCTTTGCCCTCAGCCTAAACGATTTGCCAGGGAACAAATTATAGATCCATGAGAGCAAAGATTGGTCGTTACATCTACACAAGACGAATTATAGCTCGAGACACCACAGGGACATCAGAGCCAGCGGCAGACGGCAGAAGGACTGGCCGAGGAAAGGCTGCTCTCGCCGGGGTTAATGAGCGCGGAGCGCCCGGTGATCCACTGGAGCTCACAACTTCAAAAACGCCAGAGCAAATGTTCAAATAGGCGCTCTTTTTATAAATAAACCACAGATTTGAGCTTTAAACAACTACATTATCACCTGGAAAAGTCTTAAAACTACGTTTTGTCACACATTAACAGTAGATTTGAACAAAAAAGACGTGTAAACACAGCCCATATCAGCCATTTCTCAACGAGACGAGCCGCTGGCAGAAGCCCCTCCCTTGACGCGAATTTGCGAACGTGCGAATGAACCAAGTAAACTCAAAAGCGTCCAACAAATTTATTTGCGTCATTCGCGTCCGGTGTGAATAGGGCCTTATCACACACCCGCGAATGTGACGCATGTGTTTTTTGCTAGCCGTCATCATTTTCACGTCCAGCGCTTAAATAGCAAATGCACTGCCGCATCTGTTCGCCCATGAGTGTCTGGTCTGAAAACCAGGTGTGTTCAGGTGCATTGTTGGTGTGTTGCTATTTTGAGGAACTGAAAACGACTGCGCCATTGACCAACACATACCAGCTCTAAAGTCAATCGCGCAGTATTTTTGTGCGTTATTTAAAGGGTGTGTTAGTAATATGAGCCTATAGGCGGTGCACAACACACCCGTACACTCTGATTATTACACACACAGGGATGTGCAGCAGCACACACATTTTTAAATATTTTAAAAATAAAAAGATTCCTCTCTGGAGAAGCGTTCAGTCTTTCCACTACTGGCTTTTAAAGGGAAAGGGAGATGAGACTCTGATTGGTTTATTGCACGTTACGCCCAAAACACACCCATGACTCATTAAGAGACGAGGCACAACCATTTTGGACATGCACCTGGCACACCAACCCTTTTTTCCATCGTGAAACTAGCAAAAGTGGATTCGGACACGCCCTAAGAGCACCTGCACCATGAGCTCAGATCATTAAAAAACACTCTCAGAAAAAAGGTACAGTGGAGGTAGAATTTTGTTCCTTTGGGGAACAAAACGTATAACTGTACCTTTAAAGGTACACAATTGGTCCTTATTGTACAATTATACCATTGTTTTCCTCTAATTAGAGCAGGGGTAGGCAAGTTCGGTCCTAGTGAGTCGCTGTCCTAAAGAGTTTGGCTCGTCTATAGACGTCTATAGAAGCTCTTATTGAGAATTAACAGAGGTTTAGATGTTGATGTTTTATTGAAAATATTTGGTCACCATTATGGTGATCAGTGTTTCATTTAGTTGGGCAGTTTGACTCTTGGCTTTTTCTGTTTTTTTTTTACAGTGTTAACAAAACACATAATCTGTTCAAATCAAAAGAAGCCATAAACAAAATTTGTCATGAAGAAAAATGTTTGACTAAACTCATCACTGACTAAAAATATTAATAAATAATATTCACCAACAACACTTTCTTGCCACAGATCAATTCTGATTTTTAAATACATTCTAAGGGGATTTTTTTTTTTAGATGCACACAGATGTCAAGAATCAGCATATGCATCTCAACAATGGTGACATGCTTAATGCTGCAATGCATGCTGGGAGCCATGAGTTTTACTGTGGTGGCTTAAGTAGGGTTGGGGCTAAACTCTCATCAGCTCTCTAGGACTGAACTTGCCTACCCCTGACTTAGAGGTACAGCAATGTACCCCAGTGACGGCCACTTGTACCTTAAAAGGTACAATTTTGTACTCTTATTTTTTTTTTTTTGAGAGTGTAGGGCCCACAGTCTTAACATACACTCTAAAAAATAATGTGTTGGCTCAACAAAACAAAATTAACGCAACAGTTTGCATACATGACAACTTTGAGTGAATCTACGTTCAAAACAAGCTACATTGAGTTAGAGGAACTTAATAAATTGTAGCATAAACACACATGTTTAAGTTGATTACTAAAACTACCAGAGTTGAAGCCCTGGAGCCAATTAATCTGCTCAATGACGTTGTTGGTCATCGTGACGTATGTTGGCTCTTCCTCACTACCCACGGCCCCGGCACGAGCTCACCAGGCCCTAAGAAAGGTTTTCCCGCATTGATCACATGAGATCGGCTTCACTCCAGCTGTCAATCAAGCTATCACTGCCGCTCTCAGGTGCACGCCCCCCGCTCAGCCCCGCCCTCGGTTCGTCCCCTCTGTCGCCGTTGGGCTCTGCCCACTTTTCCAGCATTTTTCAAATATCCTTTCTGACACAGAATGCACATTTCAAAGTAATAACTGGTTGTAGCATTGGTTTTCTGAGAAACTCTTGAGAATTTAGCATGATTCCTACATATCTGCAAACATATTATGGTATTTTTATGCTTTAGTAAAGTGAAAAACTTACATACAACACCTTTAAGTGCATTACTTTTAAGAGTGTTGGCTGTGTTTATGCAACTGGCTAGCATTGAGAATGAAAAATGCTGTATGTAAATAGTTTTGATTTGGTCATCCATGTCAGTAAAATGTATTTTGATTGGTGCCAAACTCATTATAATTCATATTTGCACAACTTTAACTGGTTACAAAGTGAAGACCACAAAATTGCAGAACATGCAATGCATGTATAAAAATAAGATACATTAAAGGAAATGGTTTGAACCAGTCTGAAGTGTTTTTTTGGTCTTAACTGGCCAACAGACTGGTCAGTCTTGTCTGGTTTGATGGTTTTAGATGGGTTTTGGGCTGCTTGATTAACTGCTAGTTGGTCAGACTAGTTAAGACTAGTTTTAACATAGTGGCTGTGTTTATGCAACTGTCCAGGAATGAGCATTGAGAATGTAAAGTAGTGTATGCAAATAGTCTTGATTTGGTTATCCATGTCAGTGGTGCCAAACTCACAATTCATATTTGCACAGCTTTGAAGTGAAGACCACGATCAGGTCAGCTATTGCAGAACATGCAATGCATGAAAATAAAGAAAACAAATCTGTCCACGCTATGTGAGAAAGATGCATGAAGGAAAATGGTTTAAACCTTCCTGAAGTGGTTTGTTGGTCTGAACTGGCCACCATACTGGTCAGTCTGGTCTGGTTTGAGGGTTTTAGATGGGTTTTGGACACCGTTCAAGTTCAAGAACAGCTGGTCGACCAGCTAAACTGAGCTCTAAGAGCAGCAAACTACCTTAGGCTAGTTTAAACTGGTTTTCGTGAGAACTCAAGAAAGGTCTGGCATTATGTCTGATGTTTTGAGAACAATCAATTGATAGAAAGTGAAGAAACCCATGGTAGTTAGCGCCGCAGCCCGTAAGTGATTCGACTATTACTTTGTCAATATTGATTGATATCTTGAATAACTGCCAGGGAGGGAGGGAAACCAGGTGCTGAGTGGAGACTGGACGCTGGGTGCCGTGAACTTCATGGCGTATTATTGACGGTGAAGGAACCCGGTCGAAGCATTGAGCCATTGTTTAACTTGGCACACCGTATAGCTCCCTGGGGTTCGGCCCATAAAAGGCTTTCTGTTACTAGCTGGAGTGCTTATTGTAGAAAAATTGTCCCTCTGAAAAATTAGCATGGAGCAATGAAGAATGCGTAATGTTGGGCAAATGACAGCTGCTTTGCTGAAACAATAGATGCAAAATGGCTTTTCCTTCAGCGCTCTTCTCATACAAATGAAGCCCCCTTCTGCTTAAAGAGGCGAAGAACATGTTCACAGCGCAACTGGTCCCATTCGAAACCAGTTATTCCCATACCCACTGTTTCTATAATGAAAGCTGTGAGGGAACCGTAAACCACGTTCTCCCTCTACAAAGATTGAGATATCGAGGTGGTTTCTTGGGATTTACAGCACAAAGTAAAATCCCCTTCATTCTCTCCATAGAAAAAATATAAACCTCTCATAATATCCAGCTATTTCTAACGCCCCACGACGCTTTTGCATGAATTAAGGGAGGAATAAACATTTTCAAAAACGGGAAACAATGAGGTGACATTATTCTACACACTCTTCAACCATCGGACATTAAAAGTACATTTAAACGTGTAAAGGCATTAACAAAAGGAATACCCCTAAAATCAAAAAATAATTTCCATCATTTTGACAGATAACAAATATTATATTTACCTACTTAGAAACATTTGGTAAGACTTTAGTTACGAGTCCAATTCTCACTATTAACTAGTTGCTTATTATCATGCATATTACTAGGATATTGGCTGTTTATTAGCACTTATAAAGCACATATTAATGCATCCCTTAATCCTACCCAATCCCTAAACTTAACAACTTCCTTACTAACTAGGCAAAAGTTGTAGTTAATAGCATGGGCGTCGGAAGCAAAAAAAATGTGGGTGGGTCCTTGCTAAATGTATAGTTCGGAAAGACAAAGTTACGGAAATCGCCGTATCATTGAGAGTGGCAGTAGTGTAGGGGAAAGAGTCTAGTTTTGACACAAATTGTCCCGTGGTTCGAGTCCGCCTTTCGCCGAACTCTATCTTCTCCCTTTTCCCATCACATATCAGATCGGAAAGGCATTTATTTTCAATAAAAATGAAGAAAATATTAGAAAAGTGGAAATAAAGCGTCTAATGTGTGTTTAATAATAAGTGTTTATCGATTAGGGGTAGGTAAACAAACATGTGCTGAATGTTAGAGACGATAAAAGTGAGTGGGTCCAATATCATTGATCGTAAAAAGTGGGTGGGTCTTGTCCCACATACAATGGTTCCGACGCCCATGGTTAATAGTGAGAAATGGACCTAAACTAGACTGCGTAAACCCAGCCTGATTTGTTTTTGCCCTGCAACTCAGTCTGGAAAACTGTACATTCATTTCTACTGCTTCTGTCACGCTTTTGCGGGAACCAATCACAGACTGGCTTATCCACCTGGCGCGCTATTGGCGGGATTAACACGATGACAGATAGAGAAGGGATGGGTCGTTGCTTGTGGTCTGATTGGTTGAAGGACTATCCAATTGCATACAGAGTCCTTTAATTTATGCTCGTTGATCACGCCTCTTGTGCAGTAGAAAATACAGAGCAGACTCCCCAGACCAATGTTCAATCTTAAATTGAGCTTGGTCAGGTGATAGCCAGACAAGAACTAAACTAAAGTGTGACCAAACATTTCAGTAATAGATATTAGATGTGAAAAGGAGAGGCAATTACATTTTAAAGCATCCATGTGAAAATAAACCTGTTACAGCAAAGCAAAGGAAATAAGAAAATAATCCGGCGGAAAAGAAGGCAGTGACTGAAAAGAGCTCTTGCCGTAGATATTCACGTCACATGAAAATACCAAACATTACGTTAAAGTCTGAAAATAGAACAGGAAAATGTATTGAAATTGAATTGGAAATGCCTCCCATAATCGTTAGGAAGGCTCATGAGGAAAAAGATGGATAGACCAATGTTAAAGCTACACTGTGTAACTTTTTTAGTTTATTCTTAGCTAAAAACACTTAGTTCTTTCAAAAATATATGTGCTCATTAATGTATATTTACTTCTTTCAAGTAATAAAGTATTCTCATAAGTTTATAATATGCCATTGAAAATACATACGGGTAAGGGGTTCGAATGGGGGTCGCCATGTTGCCCCTCCATCTTGAAAGTACATTAGCCAAAGAGGGACATACCCGTAAATTCAAGCTTCGCCTTTCGCGTTTTAACACTCGATGGCACCGTGTCGAATGTGAAGAGGGGGATTGCTTGAGACTGCTACAATGTAAACTTTGCCTTACGCTAGTGATGTCGTACAATATACAGAATAACGACAGCACTGATAAAAGTTACTTTACTAAGATTATCTTGCATTCGTCTGGGAACCTGATAGCTGATGTTAGCAATGAAATGGTAAATAAATTACGAAAACGTAAAACTATTATTCATTTTACATTCATTTTACATAGATGTCATAACCTACATGTTAACTGACAAATGAAATAACTGCAAATTATAACAGTTTTCTAAAGTAACCTCATCACTTGAAGGAACACTAATGGACGAGGTGGAACTGGAAGCCATGTTAATCTTGGACTAAATCGGCCACCGTAGGAGTTAAAACCAAATCGGAATTGGGAGGAACAGAAACTAATATTTACTGGATGGTCATATACCTTTTCACCGCTAGATGGGGGAAAATATCACACAGTGTAGCTTTAATCATTGTCAACTTAAAAACAGTATGCAATAATGACATATTAAGTGTAAATTATTATTTTTAATTAAATAAATGCCTCCTTATTGGGACAATCAATCCCTTCCTACACCTAACCCTACCCAAATACTTTATTATTAAATAACCGTTAGGCACTTTAATTCCACTTTTCACATATTTTCTTCACATTTATTGAAAATAAATGCCTTCCCAATCTGATATGTGATAGGAAAAGGGAGAAGAACGAGTTTGGCAAAAGGTGGAATTGAACTTGGGTCGATCGCGTCAAAAGTATCTGTAACACGCTTTACTTATACCCCTTTTCCACCAGAATGAACCGGGTGCTAGTTCTATAGTGCTTGTCAGGGGCGGCTGGTGATAATTATTTTTGGGGGGCGTTTTTTTTTTTTTATAGTAAAAAACAGTATAACACTCTCCTAAAAACGGCTGATGAGTTCCTTTATTCTATGAAGTCCCTCCTTCAGAAATACGTAACGAGTTCTGATTGTGCCAGCGGTTCCCGTGTTGTGATTCGACAGCAGCTTAGCGCACGTAACTTGCATGGAAAGGTCACGCCTCTTAACTGGAGATATATGCGCTCAATGATCTCTACAGCGTCCCTGGGAAAGCCAAACAAAGGTGATTTGACTCCGGGATGAAAATAACAGCGTCTCGACGACATGGCGACAAACACACTCAAACGCAACACTTCCTCTTCTCCACGTGGGACAGCAACAAGACCACGCCCCCTTTTTCGCGTATTCTTGTGGGCGGAGGTTAGTCTGTTCTACTGTTCTACTGACTGACGTAATTAATACGTAATAATGACGTAATACTGACTGAGGGGGGCGGCGGCCCAGCGCCCTCTATTGACCAGCCGCCACTGGTGCTAGTGCTGGTTCGGAGTTGGTTCGACTGGCGAGTCTTCTAAGAACCGGTTTGCCTTTCCACGGGCTAGAGAGCCGCCACAGAGCCGGGTCTTACGTCCCTGTATACGTCTCATCTTTCTCAGCAACGCTAGCGAAGCAGCGGGAAACACAAACACACCAGGCTTGTTCGAGCTGCGCTGCGCAGACCGATCAGCGTATGATATCAAAATACAGCATGAGTGATTCAAAAGCATAAGGAGTCGTGTGCTCTACCTGTACTTTGATGTCATACGGCGGTCGGTGCATCTCGAACAAGCCTTCCATCAACAATGGCGACCGTTGCGTTACTATTGATGCAGGCTTTACGATCCTACATCGGCATCAAAACACAGAATCCAACGCATTCGTGCAGCTCGCCGTAATTTGTATAGACGGAGATTACAATCGAGCAGCTGTTAGCTCCATTAGCTGCTATTTCAAAAATGGCGGTCACAAGTTTGTGTTGGTCTTGTGCTACTTAAGAACCCCTTTTCCTGGTTCGGAGCTGGTGCTTTGGGTGTGGAAAGACAAAGAACCGATTTGAAACTAGGCTCTGGCTCCGAATCAGCACTTGGTGGAAAAGGGGTGTTTTTTGTACTTTTATCTGGCCCAATCAGATATTGGTTGGTGGAGCTAGTGTAAATAGACTCTCCATATATAACAGCTGAGCTTATTTACTTTGTGAATATATATATTAAAGTAAGATCTTTACTTTGATGGTCCACTTCAGACATTCTACTAACTATAAGTAACTACATGTCAACTTATTCTACTAACCCGAACCCTAACCTAACAGTACTAAAACTCTAATGAGACTGAGAGTTTGTTGACATGTAGTGGCAAAGTTGCTTATAGTTAGAACAATGTCTAAAGTGGATTATCAAAACAAAGTGTAACCGAAGACTGCAGTAAAACAGTAAATGACAATGCTTTATGGGTTTGCGTAGTTCATCAACAACAACAAATAGTACACAGTCTATTTTTTATTAGACTATAATAAAACTAAACCCTTCATGCTAAGTTATGTTTCTGCATGAAGCTTTGCTGCGGTTAATGGGTCCATGAGTGATTCCTGTGTGTTTTCTCAGAGCGAGGGACTCTCTCAGATTAGGCGCTTTATATGCTAATGTATTCTCTCAACTAATTTGGCATTGAGGCCTGAAACACAAAATGAGCATCATGGTGATTGCAGGCAGATCAAGTTTCAGCGGTTCACCAGATTAACCACAGGCGGCCACGTGGAGTCACTGATGCCAAATAATAGCTTTTATTGATGACGATGATGATGATGATGATGATGAAGTGCTTCATAAGATAAAGCAACGTTTTTTGATGGAAGTTTACAAATGTCTATTTGTAACGTGTTTCTGTATATAGCCAGTTATTGATTGGGGCATATTTGACTTTTGATCTAAAGGCTTCTGCTTAAATGCTTCTAATTAGTTTTGTAGACTAATATGAATTGAACACGTCTTTACCAAACTATATATATCTTTATACACCAAAAAGGCTGGGTTGTTTTAACCCAAAATTTGGATCAAATATGGACAAACACAACCGTTGGGTTAAAAACTGCTTTTTTAGAGTGTATGTATGATTTGGAGAGTTCGTGAAGTGTTCATCACGTTCCTCCTTCACTGTGTTTAAAAGCTTCCCATGATGCACCTCGCATGAATGTCCAGAGCTGCAATCTAGATGAGAAGAAGCTCATATATAAGCAAGTTTTCATTCGTGTCACTTTTTAATCATCATTCCCAGACTTCCATTTGTGTTTCTCGCTTAACTGTATTATAAAATGTGCAAAATAGTCATATTTGCAGGAGTAGATTTGAACTCTGCCATTTAAAATGAGAAAATGCTTCTGGTTTTGTCAGTTTTTTTTCAGTAAATCAAGATTTACTTGAGATGTAAGATGACTTAAAGGTGTCATGAACTGGCTTTTTTAGGCTATTTTCTACCCTGGTTTTGAGTCTCTCTCTCCTGCAACGCTCGGTTTTTATGGGCGTGCCACACTGAAGACTTGGAAGTAAACGCCCACGGCTAGGATTGGATAAGCTTTGCATATTTAATGAGCTTCAGCTCCCCTGTCAGAACATGTGGGAATTGTTTGGAAGCGTGTGGAAAAACGGCAACTGGAATGAATTGCCCACAGGCCTGCAAAATGTTTTTATCAAACAAACACAATGATTTATCTCTCATCCACCCGCGATTGATTGGAATGTTATTTTTTTATTACTTGGCCCGCCCGATCGTTGGATATAAGCGCGAACTGTTCATCACACACACACGGCAAGTACGTTACAGACAGCATGATCAAAACTTCCGCGATTGTATTTTTCCTTCAAATATCAAGTCAAGAGAGTGAACAACGCACTTCAAGAAAGGAAGGTTATTTCACTATTTAAGATAGTGAAACGTTTTGGTAGCCTGTCTGAAAAACACAGCCCCGGGAGCTTTGCGAGCACTAGCCCATACATGTCCGAGTCTGATCCCGAATCGCAATGAACCAACAACACCTCAAATAAAGGATTCTTCAGCCTTTGACAGCGTGCTATGGTATGTTCAGTTACACACGTACACATAATCAATACGATCTGTAACAATGCAATACTATCACATATAATACAAAAAAATGTTTTACTCACATAAATGTGTTGCACCATTACTGTCGGATACAATATCGAAGGCACAGCATTGTGTTTTAATCTAAATATGTCTGCGAATCCAGTCTCAACCTGTGTCTTGTTTACAAACGAATCCGTGGTGAAATGAAGGAACAAACGCGCGAAGGCATCAAGGCATGTCGAGCTGGATATTCATTAAAAATAAAGTTCATCCATGCATTCATATTAGAATCCGAATTAAGCTTATGCGGTACGTTTATTACTTGGAAGTTCGATCCGGTTTAGCTTTATGTAGGCCTATGTCATGTCAGGCCCGAGTCGGTGGGCGGGGCTACAGAATCAGGTGTTGTTCATCTTATGTTGAGGTGGTGCTTCACCACACGATGACGTCAAAGTGTGGCATATTCTGAGATTGAGCGTTTGCTGGGTCTGGTGTCAATAAAAGCTTTTCTTTGACTAACAAGGAAGTTTTCAGCTTTGAAACTTACAGGATATTCTTATATTACCATGACCTTTTATATTTCAAAAGCTCAAGGGAAAGTTGATTTCTCAATTCATGACACCTTTAAATTTGTCAAAAAAAACAATCAAATGAATGTACATGGCAACGTGCCAATTTATAGTCAATTTGGATAATTTTTTCAGAAAATCTCACCTAATTTAGCTTCCCACGTAAATGAAACTTGATCCAAGAATGTTTGCAGTGGAAAACAAGTCAAAAATATATGAGGAAAAAACACTTTTCGCTGGTCCTTCAGTACCGTAAAGTAGAGGAAAATGTGATTTTTATAGTGCATTTAGATTTCAACCTGTCAGTTGTCTATCCTAACATTTCTAAAGCCCAAAAATAAATAAAACAATCTTTTAATCTTGGGAGAATTTGATGAGAAATGTTCATATTGATAATGTCTTATTGGCTTCAGACCTCCAAACTAAGAAGTTTTGGAGAGTGTTGATCATTACATCATTCAAATTTTCATTATTCTTACACGTGCAAAACAGCAGCAATAAAGAAATGAATAACGTGCATGTTTTAGTATGCAGCAGGAAATCTGAAGTATGTGAAATATTCTGTATATTTGTAAACCATGAGCGTGCACGTTTCAACAAACAGCCTCAAGAGCCCTATTTGGTAGAAGCGAGCGAGGGGCTTGGCTCGAGACGCCTCGTTTCAGGGTGTTTTCAAGTTTCGGCACGCCGGATTAAGGCATGAATTTACATTTGTTTAATTAAGTCAGTCTAAGTGGATCCCATGAAGTATTATAAACTAAGTCCAGATGTCTCCAACAACAAATATGTAAGCAATCGAGAGATGTTTGCAGCAGCCGCACACATAATTACTTGCGATTACCCCTCCGAATGGACGTTAAAGCTTTAATTTGTTAGTCATATAGGCTTTCACAGATGGCATTGTGTTGGTTTAAGGCTAAACATTTGAAGACCCTCCATTCATCACCTTCATAGCTTCCCGTTAGCGCCTTTCTGCTTCCAAACAAGGGCTTTTTCTGTCCCAGCAAACACTCCAAACACATCTTCCTGGGTTTATTTAAGGCGCCCATTCATCTCTGTTGGGGGAAAATATGCATGCGTTTATGTGATCTGTATGATTACCATCACAATATAGCTTTATGCCGTGCTAGGGATGTTCGTCAGAGGGCAAATGAGATGGGCACTTTTTTGAAGCTCTTTGAAAGTTGGAGCTGGCGCTGTGTGCCTTCTCATTGTTCCGGAGTCCCGGCTCGGCTTGCTTGGTATTCCTCTCACAGATGGGCCTAAACTTTGGCCTGAGAGATGTGCTTCAGGAATTCAGCCTGCTGCCAGTCCAATTCACTCACTAGTCAGCTTTCCAACTCAATTTCTTTCTCTCTGCGTCTTTGTCTTTGCTAATTCTCTCTCTTTCTCCTTCTCTGCGTCTCATTTCCTCCATTTGTCGCCTTCCTCTGTTTCTCACTGTCCCGCTGCTCACTTTCAACGGCGCTTTTCAGGAAAAGTTTGGGTGTTAAAACTAGAGTATGTAACTCATTTATTGTTAAACTATCTGTTGCTATTCTTGAATCGCGAATGAATAAACTACACTGAAAAACAAAATTGGTGTTAAAGCAAGAAATTTCAAGTAAATTTCACAATGCGACACAATTTTCAACCCGTTTTGTATTGTTAAAGTGTCGTTGTATATGTAAATGAACAATGTTTACTTGTTTACCGAGAAATTCATGTTTATTTCATGAAAACTACCGATTACACAGACAGTCTGATCCGCAGAGGCTTATTAACAGAACATTGTATCACTCTTTAAACAGCATTATGATAAAAATGGAACAAGCTACATCTTCCTTACCTGTATATGACGCGTTTTGCTTCGCACAGAACTGACAGAACAGCCGTTTATTTTAGTTTTATCCCCTACTTTTGGTCTAAAACACTTTTGGCCTAAAACACTTGCTGCGTCCCAATTCGCCTACACTGTAAACCCTAATGCTAATTGAGTAGAGCTAACTCAAATTAAACACATTATTTCAAACAAATGAACTTTTATGAGCAGTTAGAACTTTCTTTTTCTTTTGAGTTCTCAAAACTGACACATTTTAAGTAATCTGAATTGTTTCTTTGTTTTGAGTTTTATTAACTTGTTTCTTTTAATTTAGAGAAACTTAAAGGCTGCGTCCGAAACCTGAAAAAATGCTGCCTTTGGAGGACACATTTCAAGGTAGAAAGGCATCAAGGCACGTCCGAATCCAATGTTAGCTTCACTTCCTGTCTCCAGAGATACCTTCATCTGATTGATTTTTGTAGGCAACTCATATGTATCCTTCGCTGCTTTTGATATCCCACAATCCTGTGCTTTCCATTCTGTGACAGTTGAGCTGGGGCGAAAAGATGGCGTACAAAAGTTGCGTTTGCTGGTCAGTTTGTGTGTATATGTAAGTTTTTTCTTTTTACCAACATTTTCTATTTCTGATGTCATTTCTAGCAAGATGTAGTAATTAAATATGTGTTTAGTTCTCACCAACACTCTCTCTATTTCGCTGTAGATCATTAAACAGTTACACTGCCTAAGAAGTCTGTCCGAAATTTTTGTAAGGTGCCTTCATGCACAAATGCTGTCTTCCAAGCCATTGTCTGATAAGGCAGCGAGGCAACGAGTCAGCTCCCTAGGTTTTCGGACGCAGCCAAATTGAACTGAAACTGGGCTGGGATTTCTATTTCCCTTCTATTTCGTTGCCACTCAAAATGGACAGTAAATGCCAAAATTAAGTGTTATATTATGTTTTTTTTTTGTGTAAGATTAACGTTAAGTGTGAGATTTAGTAGCGTTTAATGTTTTAGTTTAGAAGAGTTTCTGTTATGTTGGTTTTTGTGACGAGTGGAGTGCAAGTTTAGTTTGAAAACAGATATATGTTAAATGTATTATATTGCTGTACTCGTTCAGCAACTGCTATGCTAATGCTACCAAAGCATTGTGTCACCAATTAGCAAGGTGGCATTTAATGAAATAGCTTTTTAAAGGGATAGTTCACCCAAAAACTAAATGTTTATGTTTATCTGCCTACCCCCAGGGCAAGATGTAGGTTTCTTTGTTTCTTCAGTAGAACACAAAATAAGATTTTTTTAACTCCAGCCGCTGCAGTGTGATAGTCGTATAATGATGTCAATGGGGATATTTTAGAGTATGAGAGCAATGAGAGTAAAAACACAGACATACAAATCCTTATTAAACCATGTGGCTCGCGGCGACACATTGATGTCTTAAGACACGAAACGATCGGTTTCTGAGAGAAACCCAACAGTATTTATGTTATTTTTTTACCTCTTATCAGACGAATGTCATCTAGTATTCCCAGATCCATAACTTCCGGCGAATAAGGTCAAAATACTTGCGCAATCAAAGATATATATACATAGATGCCTCATCCAACCGATCCGTGCAGGCACTAATGAGGAATCTATGTATACACTCACCTAAAGGATTATTAGGAACACTAATACTGTGTTTGACCCCCTTTCACCTTCAGAACTGCCTTAATTCTACGTGGCATTGATTCAACAAGGTGATGAAAGCATTCTTTAGAAATGTTGGCCCATATTGATAGGATAGCATCTTGCAGTTGATGGAGATTTGTGGGATGCACATCCAGGGCACGAAGCTCCCGTTCCACCACATCCCAAAGATGCTCTATTGGGTTGAGATCTGGTGACTGTGGGGGCCATTTTAGTCCAGTGAACTCATTGTCATGTTCAAGAAACCAATTTGAAATGATTGGAGCTTTGTGACATGGGGCATTATCCTGCTGGAAGTAGCCATCAGAGGATGGGGACATGGTGGTCATAAAGGGATGGACATGGTCAGAAACAATGCTCAGGTAGGCCGTGGCATTTAAACGATGCCAAATTGACACTAAGGGGCCTAAAGTGTGCCAAGAAAACATCCCCCACACCATTACACCACCACCACCACCAGCCTGCACAGTGGAAACAAGGCATGATCCATGTTTTCATTCTGTTTACGCCAAATTATGACTCTACCATCTGAATGTCTCAACAGAAATCCAGACTCATCAGACCAGACAATATTTTTCCAGTCTTCAACTGTCCAATTTTGGTGAGCTTGTGCAAATTGTAGCCTCTTTTTCCTATTTGTAGTGGAGATGAGTGGTACCCGGTGGGGTCTTCTGCTGTTGTAGCCCATCCGCCTCAAGGTTGTGCGTGTTGTGGCTTCACAAATGCTTTGCTGCATACCTCGGTTGTAACGAGTGGTTATTTCAGTCAAAGTTGCTCTTCTATCAGCTTGAATCAGTCGGCCCATTCTCCTCTGACCTCTAGCATCAACAAGGCATTTTGGCCCACAGGACTGCCGCATACTGGATGTGTTTCCCTTTTCACACCATTCTTTGTAAACCCTAGAAATGGTTGTACGTGAAAATCCCAGTAACTGAGCAGATTGTGAAATACTCCAACAACCATGCCACGCTCAAAATTGCTTAAATCACCTTTCTTTCCCATTCTGACATTCAGTTTGGAGTTCAGGAGATTGTCTTGACCAGGACCACACCCCTAAATGCATTGAAGCAACTGCCATGTGATTGGTTGATTAGATAATTACATTAAGGGGAAATTGAACAGGTGTTCCTAATAATCCTTTTGGTGAATGTATATCTATGATTGCGCCGGTATTTTGACCTTATTCACCGGAAGTGATGGCGTGGGAACGGCTGATGCAGAGCCATTGAAAAAAATGAAATAAAGTTTTAAATATGGATATTTTTCTTACACAAACGCATCGATTCGCTTCAGAAGGCCTTTATTAACACCCCGGAGCCGCGTGGAGCAGTTATATGACAGACAGATGCATTTTTTATGGACTTCAAAAACAGAGCAACTATTACTGATATTCTAATGCTTGGATTAGCCTGGATTTTTGTAATGTAACTCGGATTTTATTCGGATTTTATGGATTTTATTCGTCTGAAAGAAGAATGTCATATACAGCTCGGATGACTTGAGGGTGAGTAAATCATGGGCTAATTTTCATTTTTGGGTGAATTATCCCTTTAAAGGGGTGATGAATTGATATATAAATATATACCTTTCATATATAAAAGTTCATTGTGATATGAGAATATCCTGTAAGTTTCAGAGCTGAAAACGTCCTTGTTAGTCAAAGAAAAGCTTTTATTGACACCAGGCCCAGCAAACGCTCAATCTCAGAATATGTCGACCATTGACGGCAAATCTGCCGCCTCAACAGATAAATATGTACGCCTGATCCTGTAGCCCCACCCACCTAAACTGATCACGCTACCGAGTAATAAACATATCGAAGATAGCAAGATATTGCGCTGTGTCTGGTTGTGGAAGAACACAGTCGCTGCATAAGCTTCCTTCGGATTCTAATATTGGAAATGTGTGGTTGAACTTTATTTTTAATGAATATCCAGCTCAAGTGGGGAAGATATTGCGCATTATGTTCATTTCACCGGATTCGTTTGTAAACAAGAGACTGGATTTGCAGACAGGATGAGATTACATGAACGAATGAAGCAAAACACAAAGTTTTTTTTGCATTGTTACAGATCAAATTCAATGTTACATTGTGTACATGTCTAACTAAACATAACTTACCACTGTCACAGGGCTCGCAGAGCCCAACGTCCCGGGGATGTGCGCTGTTCACTCTCTTGACTCGATATTTGAAGGATTGCGGAAGTTTTCGCTGTCTGCAACGTACTTGGCGCGCACACGCACAGTTCGCGCTAATATCCACCGATCAGGCGGGCCAAGTAATGTAAAATAACATTCATATTAATTGCGGGTGGATGAGAGATAAATCATTGTGTTTGTTTGATAAAGACATTTTGTAAGCCCTGAGGGATGATTCATTCCGGTTGCCGCTTTCAAAGCAATGCCTCACGCGTACTCACCGGGGAGCCGAAGCTCATTAATTATGCAAATCTTATCCAATCCTAGCAGTGGGCGTTTACTTCCAAGTCTTCAGTGTGGCACGCCCATAAAAAACGAGCGTGTCTTGAGAGAGGTTCAAAGCCATGGCAGAAAATAGCCTATTACTTATTCATTATAATGTTTTTGAATGTAAAAACCATGCGAACGTCATAAGTAGAGGTGTGTAAGTGTCCATCTTTTATACTCTGAGAATTAGGACATGATTGGTTAGGTCTGGATGTGATAAGTGACATAACATTGAATCTTCCAGGCAGAACTTACGCTAGAGCTTTAATTTCCTGACACCTTTAAAGCTAGTCAAGCGCTGCGAACGGCTCCCATAAACCAAATTAAGCTCTTGATGGGCACACTCTTGCTCTCGCTCTGGTTGATGTGGGCCATACTCGTTCTAATCGTGTATTTGGTACAGAAACTCCGTCATACATCCAACTCACTTAAAAAAAAAAAGTCACCCATGTTTAGCATGAGAATCAACTCTTTAACAGTGTCAATAAATCATGAAAAAGTAATGTCTAGTGCATGAAATAGCATTAGACATGCTTTTTTAAAGTATGTCTAATTCATTCAATTTTACAGTGTATCTGTACTAATAGTGATATTAAAACACATTTTATGCTTAATATTAAGAAATATGCTTTGTGCAATAAAGAGGTACTCCAAATAAAGTTGAATTATAATATTTATATAAGTAGTTCTCAAGCGATATGGTATATCAGTAAATATGTTATTGGATTTGTAGTGTGAAATAAATGTATTTTAAATAGTTTTTTTCACTATACACTCTAAAAAAAAAGGGTCTATATGGCACCAAAAATGGTTCTTGGCTCGTAATCATAGGGGAACCTTTTTTAGTGCTATATAGCACCAATTTTGGTGCTTCAGTGGTTCTTCAGCGGTTCTTCAGAGGTTCTTCACCGGTTCTTTGACTGAAGAACTGCTGAAGAACCACTGAAGCACCAAAATTGGTGCTATATAGCACTAAAAAAGGCTCCCCTATGATTACGAGCCAAGAACCATTTTTGGTGATATAACAAAAGTCATTCAATTAAATTCCTTAAAAAACAGCCTGTGATCATTCAACTTCGGAAAGCTTTGATTGAATTCAATAAATGTGAGATCGCTGCATGTTTATTGTTATTTTAGCGATTGCTTATGATCTTCAGTTGATGAATTACGATGATTACTTTATTGTAGATGTTTGGAAGAGTGCATTTTATCTCCCTAATAAGCAGCAGCAAAGTAGTAAAGATTGACTTTTCAAAATAAGAGTCATGCATTATGCATAAAATCATTATTTCTGGATATTATTGGTATTGCACAATAAACTTTAAATCGATTAATTCACTGTATTGGTGCTATATAGCATTAAAAAAGGCTCCCCTACGATTACGAGCCAAGAACCATTTTTGGTGCCATATAGACCCTTTTTTTTTTTTTTAGAGTGTAGGGTGATTTGCCTAAAATGTGCAAAACATCGTTCTATTTGTTGACAACCAATTTGTTTCAATTGTGCCAGGAAGCAATTTAATGTGTGCAAAAAAAAGTGATTTTGTTTCATTCATCCCTACAGATCCGAGAGACGCCTCTCACCTGCCGTCTCCTACAAGATGCCTTTCACATCCGAGCCGCAGCTGCCTTCTGTAATCATCAGCACTGATTGGACGACGGAGCTCGAGGAAAACGCAGTGATTTGTTCTCTGGACGTGTCACTTCTCTCAGGTGGTTCTCTTCACACTTCTGCTTATTTGCCTCTGTTGGTCAATTGAAACCTCATCCATATTCATGCAGCTTGACACTTCACTTCAATATGATTGATGGTTAGCCACTTCTGTGACTGGTTATATACGTTAACCAGTCAGTGTAACGTATACAAACTGATGGAAGACTTTCTACCAGGATATAAGGTTCATTTATGCCATAAACCGAGAATTGAGTTTCGTGTTTCAAATTGTATTCTTTCCAGGGTCACCGCGGGTTCTCAAAGTCTATACTATCAAACATCTCAAAGCTGCACTATGTAACATTTTTCAGTAAAATATCCAAAAAGGCCAGTTATATATTTTGTTCAGTTGAGTACTTACAATATCCCAAATGTTTCCAACTTTGTAAATCGTGAGATGCTGTTTTACCCGAGGAACCGGGACGTGTGAGGGCGTGGCCTGTCGATGACATCATATATGCGTTCCCCTCGGTTTGCGGTTTTATTCTGCAGAAACGCTTTCCTTTCACTGCAGTGTGAACAAGTGTCATAGCAGCCGCGAGAGAACGCACAGAGTAACGTCATCCCATCATCAACACACTCAGATGTGTCTAATATGATCAGAGCTGCGTTACCTCACACTCATGAGCGGAGGAGCGGAAGTGGTGCCGGCGACTGTGGCATAATAAAAGTCCCGCTGCTCTTGAGGCGTGTGTTGCGTTCATCTTATTAACAATCGCTCCAGCGGTTCCTCAGCTCCACAACACTCGGGCCTGCTCTGCTTCAGACTACAGTAACGTTAATAATCACATCCACATGATTTCTGCCCGAGTCCTATCCCGATTCTTTCACACCGGCTGAGGTGAAGACCACATGTCCCAGGATTCTGCGTTCAAACGTGACATCATCAAACTACGCCTTTGTTTTTAACAGGTGACCTCTAGCGGACGGAAAAGTTACATAGTGCAGCTTTAAATATCTTAAATGATATAACAAAAGTCATTCAATTAAATTCCTTAAAAAACAGCCTGTGATCATTCAACTTCGGAAAGCTATGATTGAATTCAATAAATGTGAGATCGCTGCATGTTTATTGTTATTTTCGCGATTGCTTATGATCTTCAGTTGATGAATTACGATGATTACTTTATTGTAGATGTTTGTAAGAGTGCATTTTATCTCCCTAATGAGCAGCAGCAAAGTAGTAAAGAATTGACTTTTCAAAATAAGAGTCCTGCATTATGCATGAAATCATTATTTCTGGATATTATTGGTATTGCACAATAAACTTTAAATCGATTAATTCACTGTAAGCTCTTGTAACTAAGACCATGAGGTTACACTTTATTTTAAGGTGTCCTTGTTATTAAGTACTGAGTAATGATAATTAACTACATGAACTATAGTGTTGAGGTTTGTTTGAGGGTTAGTTTCATGTAATTATTCATCATTTCCATGGTAAGTATGTAACATGTGTAACAAGGACACTGTAAAATAAAGTGTGATGACCATTATTTCAGTGTATAGATTTTACTTCTTTTGGCACATCTGTGAAATATGAGAAATTGATGAGAAATGTCAGCTTTACAAGTCCTGATTTCATTATATAATATGGCAGTTTGTGTGCATGTAACTTTCCTTAAGATCCCAGAGTGATCACATGACATTTACAGCTCAGCCGATTGGCTCCAAAACACACCAGTCTCGAGCGAAAGGTATTCCGGATTAATCGGTCAGTGTTTCTCCGTCGAAATGATGTTATCCGATTCCTCGCAGATTAAGAGCATCGGTTGAATCTCCTGAATAGTTAGATCATTTTCTGTGCGCCGAAAGCTCGCTTCTTGGCACTCGTCCATCTTGATCATTGTGAAGCGGGTTCATTCAGACGGAAGGATTGGTTGGTCAGTTTGTGGTCTGAATGGCCTCGTCCTGCCCGCTGCGCTGGACATTAAGGCCTGATGGACAGCGTTAAGCCTCTCTAAACACTGGAGGATGAACACAGCTGCTGGGAGAGACACTGGCCCACTGTGTTAGCGCCTACGAATAAGTACACAGACTCTGTCTCCACTCAGCAGGAGGCCCCTGGGGGCCCCTCGGTGCATCTCTTGATTGTGTCCATCAACAAGCATCAAACCCCAATCCACAGCTTTGTGTCTTCTTTAAACGCTGACACGCACATTCAGGAAGCTTTACAGGAAGATACGTGCATCATATGTTTGGCGATTGGCTGTATATCTTACTTGGTGGAAGAGAGACGGAGATTAGCCAGACGACTGGTCCCGCGGATCGCTTGCCAATATTTGTTTATGTTGCAGTATCTGCGGCTAATTTAGTACGAACACAAGCTGCGAGTGCGTCCAGTAATGAACCCTCAGATTGCAAACCATTAATAGGCGGCTCGTTGAATTGGTGCCATGCGTGCCTTTTATTCCACACGTGCAATTACCAGGTCGGTCAGCGATCAGGGACTCTGACACTAACGAGGTTAAATGACTGCATGGGATTTTGGCTCGGGCGATCTGGCTCGCCACGGCCAACAATTAGCTATGCAAATATATATAAGAGATGTAGAAAGCAGGAGCCTGGAAGGATGCAATCTCGTTTTGTCGGGCCAGAAACCAATTAATGAGAAATTTGGTTGGACGAATAACAACAGCACGGCTGGAAAAGGGATGAAACACGATTGGCAGTCAAAGACTTGTTGTTGTTTGCTTTTTCTCCTTCATTAGACATGTAGAATAAGACATTAGCGCTCCATCTCTGTCTTGCGTCCCTCATAATCAAAGCCAGAGCTCCCGGTTGATCTCTTAAGACGTCAATGCGGAACCAGTTTAGCTTCCCCAAAGGATCTGTCGATGTGCTAAAGAATCGTTTGTGCAATGGAAAGGTTTTCTGCTTGTGCTTTTATTTTTAAGTGTAAAAAATACCCAGAAAATCTCAACTGTCTCAAAGATTTGCTTAGAGAATCTGCAAATTAACTCACTTAATACTTAAAGAAACACTCCACTTTTTTGGGGGAAAATAGGCTCATTTTCCGTCTCCCCTAGAGTTAAACAGTTCCATTTTCGAATCCATTCAGCCGATCTCCGGGTCTGGTGCTAGCACTTTTAGCATAGCTTAGCATAGATCATTGAATCTGAATAGACCGTTAGCATCTCTCTCACAAATGATAAAAGAGTTTCCATATTTTTCCTCTTTAAAACTCGACTCTTCTGTAGTTACATTGTGTATAAGACCGACGGAAAATGAAAAGTTGTGATTTTCTAGGCCGATATGGCAGGAACTATTCTCTCATTCCTGCGTAATAATCAAGAGCTGTGAGCCGTCCCATGAGTGCAGCGGCGCAATGATGAAAATAGTCTAACTTCCGTCATCATAACCAACGTGACAACCGGCTTACACAGAGAGCGCTGGGGACTATTTTTAGGCGCTGCGTGATATCATTGCGCCGCTGCACCCATGGGACGGCAGCCTTTAAGCTGCGTTCACACCAAACGCGAATCGAACGCCAAAATCGCGTCTAGTTTGACGCGAACATTTTGAATCCATTCGCACGTCCAATTCGCTGTGGACGCGTGAGATTCAAAATATATAAATCGAGCGTTTGAAGCAAAATAGATGCGCGTTCAAGGCGCTCCATGAGAAATATGTCATAAAACACCACTCTGCCTCTTTTCATTTTCATTAAAAATATATATTAAACATTAATAGCTACACAAATGTGGTCCAGGCAACTCCTACATTATCTTCACTGCATGTATATTTAAATATCCTTAAAAAATAAAGTTATGAAACTTCTCTTTGCCCTCAGTCAAAACGATTTGGCAGACAACAAATTATAGATTCATGACACCAAAGATCGGCCGTTAGATCCACACAAGACGAGCCACTACAGGACATCAGAGCCAGCGGCAGACGTCAGAAGGACTGGCCGAGGAAAGGCTGCTCTCTCCGGGGTTAATGAGCGCTGAGCGCCTGCTGATCGCCTGGATCTCACAACTCCAAAAACACAAGATTATTGTTTTTAAATAGGTGCTTTCTTTATAAATAAACCACAGATTTGAGCTTTAAACAACTACATTCTCACATGAAAAAGTCTTAAAACTACATTTTTTGACACAATAGTAGTATTTTTCAATTATGCAGGGTTTCTCGTCACATCAATTTACCACGTGACAGCAGCAAGCAGGCTCCGGATTGGTTAACGCGGCGCGAATTGATGCCAAAGTTCTGATTTTTCAACTCGAGTGTCAGACGCGAATTCGCTTCAAACGCGTGAATGCACAAAAAGCACCATTCGCGCATAACGCTCAATTCGCGTCAAATTGGCGTCATTCGCACGCACTGGACATGCGAATGAGGCGGAAACGCGTCCATCGCGCCGTGGGACCTTCAGACACGCGTCAACGCGCCTTTCCATTGACTTAACATTGAAATCACTCTCTCCTGACGCTCTGTTCGCGTTTGGTGTGAACGCAGCATTATAACTGAGGGGATTTTAATCAGAGGAAGGTTAAGTTTAAAATAAAAATGTTTAAATGTAATATATTTTTCTCCTGGTCCTTATTTTAAATAGGTTATTAAAAAAATCAATAATTATCGATATCGACCGATATGAAACACTTATATCGTGATACAGCCCTAGGCTGGAGTATCCTTTGTATTTGAGGTGTTGTTGTTTCATTGTCCTGCGATTCGGGATCAGACTCTGGGTCAAACATGTGTGGGTGAATCATTCCAGTTGCCATTTTTCCACATTGGAAGTTTTCAAAACAATTCCCCACGTGTACTGATGGGGGAGCCGAAGCTCATTAATATGCAAAACTATTAGTAGTGGGCATTTACTTCCAAGTCTTCAATGCGGCACACCCATAAAAACGGAGCGTTTCCAGAGCTAGGCTCAAAACCTGGGTAGAAAATAGACTATTACTTATTCATTATGATGCTTTTGAATGTAAAATCCATGTGAATGTCATAAATTGACCTCAGACAACAGTATAAAAAAATGTAAAAAAGCCAGTTCAAGCCCCCTTTAAATAGTGTTTGAAAAAAATGTGTCGACAGTGTGTTACACAACCACCATATAATGGTAAAAATCCACCCACTGCATTTTTTTTCATAAGTAGTGTTTTAGAATAAGTGTCTATGCAATGTTACGCTTAGGCCCCGCCCACACCGGGCACTTAGCCCCGCCCCTCAGTGAGCTGTACACTGTCCGCCGTGTTCATCTCCTCACCAGGGCATTTAACAGCAGCATTCAAGTAAGAAGTGTATTCTTATTAAAGCTACTATAGACATGCGATCTCATTTTGTCGGGCCAGACACCGATTAATGAGAAATTTGGTTGGACGAATAACAACAGCGCAGCTGGAAAAGGAACACGATTGGCAGTCAAAGACTTGTTGTTGTTTGCTTTTTCTCCTTCATTAGACATGTAGAATAAGCGCTCCATCTCTGTCTTACGTCCCTCATAATCAAAGCCAGAGCTCCCGGTTGATCTCTCAAGACGTCAATTCGTGAACGTGCATTTGCTTGGAAGAGCTTTTGAACGTGCCTTGCAGGAAAGCAAACGTTTAGCCACTAATACACAAATCCCTTTAAGAGGCTGGGAGTGTTTCGTATTCCCACCACGGCTTTACTTAAACCCTCGTAATGATAGATGTTTGGCATCTTCTGTGCTGCCGCCTTCTTGACTGATGAAGTCACTCACGCTGGTAGATTAGTGTGTGTGTGCAGTGTGTGTGTGTAGTCTTGAACCCAGAATAGTCATGTGGGACTGACCTACAAGCTGAACACATTCTGTCCTGGAGAAGAAAGGCCCAAAAGTCACGACTGGGATGTCTTAAGCAGTAAATCTCAATTGTTTTGATTAGCGATGACATGAAGTCTTTGCTTCTCAGATTAAAAAATATAAATGCACTGATGGTTCCAGAACCTTTAACATCCATGGAATATTTCCATTCTACAAAATGTTCTTTATAGTGGAAAACGATTCTTTAAGTTTTTGGACAATGGTTCTTTAACCCTAAAAGGGGCGCTGTATCCTGGGGGATACACACATTTGAGAGGTGTATGTCTCATTTCTTGGTTTCATGTTGAAAGGGTGTTTGTTGAGAATATTTAGATCTGGTGACTTTGTTCACACATTCTTTGTTTAGCTCACGGGTAACATTTAAAAACAACTTGATCACCTGTGGTGGGAAATCTACTCACCTTCAGATACAAGTTGATATATTTCACATATTTACAATATTTGGAGGGGACTTGCATGTTTAAGTTGTTGATAAGCTTTTATGAAGATTTTATGAATTACATTTTTCATAATCTGTAAATGTCTGCAGTTTGGGGGTACAAATTCATTGTTTGTCAATGCGTGTTACAACATTTATTCTCTCACAATTTAAACATTCTTTGTAAAATTCTGTTGAACAATAAGTATCATATAAACAAGTATCATATTTAATACGCACATTTCTAGGGCCTATAAATTATCAATATGTTCAAAACTTTGCTGAAAAATTGTAAATGTAAAATATGACACTTTTCCTTTTGGGGAACATTTATTTCTCCATCTCTCAATTATCATTGACTTGCAATGAATTGCATATATGAGCCATAAAAGACTGATGTATAACATTATGACCGGTGAAGTGAGTAACACTGATGATCTCCTGTTAGTGGGTGGGATATATTAGGCAGCAAGTGAACATTTTGTCCTCAGAGTTGATGTGTTAGAAGCAGGAAAAATGGGCGAGCGTAAGGATTTGAGCGAGTTTGACAAGGGACGACTGGGTCAGAGCATCTCCAAAACTGCAGCTCTTGTGGGGTGTTCCCGTCTGCAGTGGTCAGTCTCTATCAAAAGTGCTCCAAGGAAGGAACAGTGGAGAACCGGCCACAGGGTCATGGGCGGCCGAGGCTCATTGATGCACGTGGGGAGCGAAGACTGGCCCGTGTGGTCCGATCAAACAGACGAGCTACTGGAGCTCAAACTGCTCAAGAAGTTAATGCTGGTTCTGATAGAAAGGGGTCAGAATACACAGAGCATCTCAGTTTGTAGCGTATGGGGCGACACAGCCGCTGACCAGGGTGCCCATGCTGACCCTTGTCCACCGCCCAAAGCACCAACAGTGGCACGTGAGCATCAGAACTGGACCCCGGAGCAATGGAAGAAGGTGGCCTGGTCTGATGATCACGTGTTCTTCTACATCACGTGGATGGCCGGGTGTGTGTGCGTGGCTTACCTGGGGAACACATGGCACCAGGTGCACTATGGGAAGAAGGCGTGGCGGTGGAGGCAGTGATGCTTTGGGCAATGTTCTGCTGGGAAACCTTGGGTCCTCCATCCATGGGGATGTTACTTTGACACGTCCCACCTACCTAAGCATTGTTGAGCCCATGTCCAGCCTTTCATGGAGACGGTATTCCCTGTGGCTGTGGCTCTTTCAGCAGATAATGCGCCGCCACAAAGCACAAATGCTTCAGGAATGCTTTGAGGAGCACAACAACGAGTTTGAGGCGTTGACTCGGCCTCCAAATTCCCCAGATCTCAATCCAATCGAGCATCTGTGGGATGAGCTGAACAAACAAGTCGGATCCATGGAGGCCCCACCTCGCAACTTACAGGACTTAAAGGATCTGCTGCTAACATCTTGGTGCCAGATACCACAGCACACCTTCAGGGGTCTAGTGGAGTCCATGCCTCGACGGGTCAGCAAAAGGGGGACCAACACACTATTAGGACATAATGTTTCTGGGTGGTATTTTGAGCTGAAACTTACATTACATCTTGTAAAAAGAGGCATAATACATCCACTTTTACAAGGAAATTACTTACGAATGCATTGTTAAAATCAATCTTGTAATATTATTTAATGGATCTGCTCTAACGTGAACTTACATTAAGAAATATTAATAAACACTGCATTGGTGTTATCAAATGCATGAATTAATGTTAACTACAGGGGCATTACTAATAATACGCTACCGAGAGCAAATGATGCATCAACAAACTTCTTAATGAATTTGAAGCTGGGTAAAGCCTTAACTGTCACTTTCTGTCATGTGCACGAGAAATATACGTCATATTTAATCCTTTTACGTCATATAGAAGAATGCACGTCCAGCTAGAGCTCCATTCAAAATAATCTAAACGATATTGCGTAATGTTTTTTTTTAGTCAAATCTCAAATCTGTTTGATATTAGGGTTCGTTTCAGGGTTTCCTTGAATCCAAATTTGGATATGTAATGCAAGCCAAATATGATAATTACGGCCGTACGCGGCTGCGCTTATGGCGAGATCAGAGGCATACCACAAATGCTGCAGGGGATGAATAATTTTGGAGTAATCCTTTGTTTTTTTGACCCAATTTTTCAGGCCCTAATTTTCACCAGCTCTCTCTCTCGTCTGACATTTGATAGGATTTGCAGCTCTTCCCAGCAGAACCGCTGCGCTTCTCCAGTTCAAATCGATCTGTGTCGTCGTTCGTCCAAAATAGCGTGCAAGAAATGAATGCGATGTTATTGACAAAGCGACTACCCATCCGAGAGAGGTGACTCTTTATCGGTGTTTAATTGGCAGTGAAATAGCCTGCCAGCTTCAACTTTGAAAAGCATTACGGCATGCTTGATTTGAAACTTCTCAAATTGCTGTTGTTGCATAAATCCCCAATAAGTGTTTTATTATGACGGGTCATAATCCTCTCAATAGCACGGCATCTGCCGCAGTCTCTCTGAATCATCCTCATTATCTGTGCTGGAGGAGGTGTGTCTTCTGCAGATGTAGCGTGAAATGTGTTTGCACAAAACTCCCCGTCCTAAACCTTTGGGCAGTTTCCTATGAATATTCATGAGGCGCGCACAGACGTCACCCCTTTCCCGAGCCGTGCGTATTATGAATATTCAAATGATGGGAGGTGGTCGTCACTCCTAACAAGCATGCTGTCCTCATGAATATGCATGAGGGGAAGGGGCCGCTTTGTACTGCAACGGAAACCCAGCGTCTGAAACGGGCCGGGATCCTCAGGAGCAGCACCAAACCATCTGGGCCTTTCGGTGGCACAATATAAAACGCGGCCGGTTATGAAAGCAAGAGCCTTTGTCCAGATGCCGCGAGTGACCCGTGCTCCTAAACGCCGCTGGTGCGCTTGTGTGTTCGAGGAAACGCCGATAAATACTCGATGCGATGGTAATGAGGGCAGGATTTAGGATTGTGATTGTTTGCTAGAAAAAAAATTATGCTCATAAATATATGCATCACTTTGGCATTTGTTTTACACAAAGTAACTTATTTACACCAAATTACCCCCAACAAAACATCTTATAAATCAGACTAAGTGATGTTTTTTGAAAATGTAAAAATGCAGAATGTCTCCTGTGATGGGTAGGTTTAGGGGCAGTGTGTGTGTGTGTGTGTGTGTAATGGGTAGGTTTAGGGGCAGGGGCAGGGGCAGGGGCAGGGGCAGTGTAGGGGGATAGAAAATACAGTTTACACAGTATAAAAACCATTACGCCTATGGAAAGTCCCCATAAAACATGAAAACCCAACATGTGTGTGTGTGTGTGTGTGTGTGTGTGTGTGTGTGTGTGTGTGTGTGTGTGTGTGTGTGTGTGTGTGTGTGTGTGTGTGTGTGTGTGTGTGTGTGTGTGTGTGTGTGTGTGTGTGTGTGTGTGTGTGTGTGTGTGTGTGAAGTTTTAGCTCAAAGTACCCCACGGATAATTTTTTATAGCATGTTAAAATTGTCATTTTTGAAGGTGAGCAAAAACGCATAGTTTGTGTGTGTCCCTTTAAATGCAAATGAGCTGACAACATATACTTACATATTCTTATAAATGCAACTTTTGTAAATTTATTGTAAATGGAAATAGTGAAATTCTGGCAAATTGCACATTTGACTGCATTCAAAATGATGGCATTTAGATATATTTATATTTTTTATATTAAATGTATATTTTAACCCTCTGGTGCTGTTCTCGTGTTGGTAAAAAAACATTTTTTTTTTTAATTATTTCAATTAAAATATTGTATTGTATTTTTTTTATTTAATATGTAATATTTTTAGGGGATTTTGCACATTTGATAGTAAGAGACACAATAAAAAACTGTATCCAAAATTATGGCATTTAGATATATTTATATTTTTTATATTTAATGTATATTTTAACCCTTTAGTGCTGTTTGCATGTCAGTTAAAAAATAAAAATAAAATATTATTTCAATGAAAACATTGTACTGTATTTTAGTTTGATAGTGTTTTTTTATTTAATATTTAATATTTTTAGGGGATTTTGCACATTTGACAGTAAGAGACAATTAAAAACTGTCTCCAAAATAATGGCATTTAGATATATTTATATTTTTTTATATTAAATGTATATTTTAACCCTCTGGTGCTGTTCTCGTGTCAGTCAAAAACAATTTTTTTTTTTCAATTAAATTATAGTACTGTATTTTAGTTTGATAATGTTTTTATTTAATATTTTTAGGGAATTTGATGTACATTTTAGGGTTTGCGATGTCACCATTGTAGTCCCTACCAGCCAATGTAATAAAAGCTCGGTCTAGAAAATCACAACTTTTCATTTTCCGCCGGTTTTAGTGCACGATGTCACTACAGAAGAGTCGAGTTTTAAACAGGAAAAATATGGAAACTCTTTGGTCATTTTTGAGCGAGATGCTAACGGTCTAATCAGATTCAATGATCTATGCTAAGCTATGCTAAAAGTGCTAACGCCAGACCCGGAGATCAACTGAATGGATTCGAAAACGGTAAAACTCGACTGTTCAACTCTAGGGGAGACGGAAAATGAGCCTATTTTCCTTTAATTTCAGATGCTGATTGGTGTTTCTCTCAGTATATGGAGTCTGTCGTAATACTCTGTGTGTGTACTGATGTCTCACACACTTCAGTCTTTCCTCGGCTGGTACGCTGCTGTGTTTAACCGCCGTATGAGACGGCTTGTTTATGTCACGGCCCCGGGGCCCCACAGGTTATTTTCAGGGGCTGAAGACATGGCGTCTGGTGACTCATCCTGGCGCTATCAGCCTCTCGAGTCGTGTTCCTGTCCAGACGGCTGGCTATGACAGGACGGCTAACACTCCAGTCATGAGGGCTGAAGTGGCGTGCCTGAACCCTGACGCACACAGGGACACTTCTGTCCCCGCGCCACCGTTCACTCGGAGTTTCTGCGAGTAACACATGTTGTTTTTTAGTCGGGCATTGAGATGTCGCTCCACAAACAACACTAAACTCTTGCTCCTTGACGGATTCTGCACCACCCAACAAATGCAAATTTGACTCAATCTGAAGGAAATCTGAAAATGTGATGAGGCTTGGGCATGCAAAAAGGGTGTTGAGGGTGGTTGCCAGGGCGTTGCTATGCAGAGGAAAAGGTGTCAAGGCGAGACACTACACAGGCAAAACCTTTTTTTTTTTAATGCACTGGTCAGTTTTGAATTTTTTTGGGGTCTATTTTTGCTTTTCATAACATGTCTTCTTTCAGGCTAGTTGAAAGAAAACATCTAAAATACACATTTAAGTGTTTATTTTATTGCACTTTATCTATTTGAATGTGTATATTTTAATTACAATACATATCTTGTTTATTGAGCGATAAAAATTCCTATATTTTTGCATTAAAACAAAATTTGAAACACTTTTTATGAAATAAGTTTTATTTAATAATGGTGCTGAAAATTCAGCTTTGATCACAGGAATAAATAGCATTTTTACAGTATATTCAGTATACAGTATATATACAGTATATTATATTATAGTAATACACTTATATTACACTCTAAAAAATGCTGGGTTAAAAATAACCTAAATTGGGTTGAAAATGGACTAACTCAGCAATTGGGTTGTTTTAACCCAGCAATTGGTTTGTTTTAACCCAGCGATTGGGTTGTTTTAACCCAGCAACTGGTTTGTTTTAACCCAGCAATTGGTTTGTTTTAACCCAGTGATTGGGTTGTTTTAACCCAGCAATTGGTTTGTTTTAACCCAGCAATAGGGTTGTTTTAACCCAGCAATTGGGTTGTTTTAACCCAGCGATTGGGTTGTTTTAACCCAGCGATTGGTTTGTTTTAACCCAGCAATTGGGCTGTTTTAACCCAGCAATTGGGCTGTTTTAATCCAGAAATTGGTTTGTTTTAACCCAGCAATTGGTTGTTTTAACCCAGCGATTGGGTTGTTTTAACCCAGCAATTGGTTTGTTTTAACCCAGCAATAGGGTTGTTTTAACCCAGCAATTGGGTTGTTTTAACCCAGCGATTGGGTTGTTTTAATCCAGCGATTGGTTTGTTTTAACCCAGCAATTGGGCTGTTTTAACCCAGCAATTGGGCTGTTTTAACCCAGAAATTGGTTTGTTTTAACCCAGCAATAGGGTTGTTTTAACCCAGCAATTGGGTTGTTTTAACCCAGCGATTGGGTTGTTTTAACCCAGCGATTGGTTTGTTTTAACCCAGAAATTGGGTTGTTTTAACCCAGCGATTGGGTTGTTTTAACCCAGCAATTGGTTTGTTTTAACCCAGCAATAGGGTTGTTTTAACCCAGCAATTGGGTTGTTTTAACCCAGCGATTGGGTTGTTTTAACCCAGCGATTGGTTTGTTTTAATCCAGCAATTGGGCTGTTTTAACCCAGCAATTGGGCTGTTTTAACCCAGAAATTGGTTTGTTTTAACCCAGCAATAGGGTTGTTTTAACCCAGCAATTGGGTTGTTTTAACCCAGCGATTGGGTTGTTTTAACCCAGCGATTGGTTTGTTTTAACCCAGCAATTGGGCTGTTTTAACCCAGCAATTGGGCTGTTTTAACCCAGAAATTGGTTTGTTTTAACCCAGCAATTGGGTTGTTTTAACCCAGCGATTGGGTTGTTTTAACCCAGCGATTGGGTTGTTTTAACCCAGCGATTGGGTTGTTTTAACCCAGCGATTGGTTTGTTTTAACCCAGCGATTGGGTTGTTTTAACCCAGCAACTGGTTTGTTTTAACCCAGCAATTGGTTTGTTTTAACCCAGCAATTGGGCTGTTTTAACCCTGAAATTGGTTTGTTTTAACCCAGCAATTGGGTTGTTTTAACCCAGCAATTGGGTTGTTTTAACCCAGCGATTGGGTTGTTTTAACCCAGCGATTGGTTTGTTTTAACCCAGCGATTGGGTTGTTTTAACCCAGCAATTGGGGTTGTTTTAACCCAGCGATTGGGTTGTTTTAACCCAGCAATTGGGTTGTTTTAACCCAGCAATTGGGTTGTTTTAACCCAGCGATTGGTTTGTTTTAACCCAGCAATTGGGTTGTTTTAACCCAGAAATTGGTTTGTTTTAACCCAACAATTGGGTTGTTTTAACCCAGCGATTGGGTTGTTTTAACCCAGCGATTGGGTTGTTTTAACCCAGAAATTGGGTTGTTTTAACCCAGCGATTGGGTTGTTTTAACCCAGAAATTGGGTTGTTTTAACCCAGCGATTGGGTTGTTTTAACCCAGATATTGGTTTGTTTTAACCCAACAATTGGGTTGTTTTAACCCAGCAATTGGGTTGTTTTAACCCAGCGATTGGGTTGTTTTAACCCAGCGATTGGGTTGTTTTAACCCAGAGATTGGGTTGTTTTAACCCAGCGATTGGGTTGTTTTAAGCAAACATTTAACCCAACCGCTGGGTTAAAACAACCCAATTGCTGGGTTAGTCCATTTTCAACCCAACTTGGGTTATTTTTAACCCAGTATTTTTTTGAGTGTATACTTATATTAATGACATAATCATTACATTTGATTAGCCTACTATCCATTTCTTTCTATCATATTGGCGTATGTTTATCATATGTTTTGTGTTTATATATTCATAATTCGTTTTATTATTCCATTGCAAAAAACGGCTATTCCACAACCAATTTGTACACTCTAAAAATGTCGGGTTAAAAACAACCCAAGTTGGGTTGAAAATGGACTAACCCAGCAATTGGGTTGTTTTAACCCAGCGGTTGGGTTAAATGTTTGCTTAAAACAACCCAATTGCTGGGTTAGTCCATTTTCAACCCAGCATTTTTTAGAGCGTAAGTTCCAAGCGCCTTCGACACGAAATGCGACATTCATATCGCAGGCAGTGGAAATAAGGCTCTTTGGTTTTATGTTTGTTCAAATATTACTGTAACAAACACACCTCGGGACTGTTTCCGAACAGGTTCTGCCTGTGACCGACAGCATTGGTACATCCAAAATTCATTAAATCACAGCACATTGTGTATGGTATATTATATGAAATCTTCAAAGTCGCTCAGTGTCTCCGGAGTGCGTGCCGTTTCAGAACAAACAGGAAGAGATGACATATGGATCGGCGTGGGGCCCTGCCAGCGGTTATGACAATGAGGGGCCCCGGTTTCGCCTCTATTGGAAATCCACCTGTTCAGTTTGATAGTATCCCAACACTAAAGTGACAAGACTTGAATAGGACCCGAATCCCTCTTCTATGGGATTAAGCAGAATGATATGCCAAGTCCATCTTTTGTGTTCCTTCATAAAACCGCTGTCACTTCCAAAGAAATCCGTCTTTATTCTTTCCCTCGGGATAATGCGACAAGCTTCAGGCCCGCACCTGATATTGACACACAATGAGGAAAGAGACGCAAAGAGCTTGTCTTTGTTGGCCAATATTTGTTAATTGTGGGCTGAGATGTTCGTCTCATCTTGACCCCGAAAGGCAAGTCTTGCATGGTTTCGTGCGAATGCTCGTTCAAGTGTGTTTTATATAACATGTCAGACTACGACCACAGGCTAAACAGAAATTTGTGCTATGAACATTTTACCAAGTACCATCTGTAATTGCTCTTCTTTAAGAACGAGCCGAGGTTTTGTGTACTTTCCCTCCTTGACATCATGAAAAAAGATGGAAGTGATTTTTGTTCTGTGGGAAAACATGTGTTTGCGGGGCGGCCCGTCAGAAGTGCTTTAACCATCTACATGTCAAGTGATAAATGATCGTACGGGGGCCCACGAGTGCTGTGTTTGTTGTGAGAGGGCCGTCGGAATGACAAGCCATTCGTTCTTCACCGCGGGTGGAAAGACATGGAAGTGATCTTGAGTTTATACTGGAGATGTGTGGTCATTTGCATTGTCATATGGAAACCTTTGATGAATTGTTCACCCCAAAACGAGGATTCTGTCATCGTTTAGAAATTCTGCCATCATTTACTCTCGCTTGCGTAGTTTTCAATGAAATGACAGTCGATGCTGATTTCAGGTCAAAAAAGACTAAAAGCACCATTCAAGTAGAGAAGACAACTTGTGCACTGTATTGAAAGTATAGATTTGTGAAATAAATATCAATATAAATATGGCAACTAACTACAATATAGACTTCACTAGATGCTATACAAAACTTGGTGAATTCACATTAAAGGTCCCGTTCTTCGTGATCCCATTGTTCAAACTTTAGTTAGTGTGTAATGTTGCTGTTAGAGCATAAATAATACCTGTAAAATTATAAAGCTCAAAGTTCAATGCCAAGTGAGATATTTTATTTAACAGAAGTTCCCTTTCAAAGCCTACAGCGAACGGCCGGCTTGGACTACATCCTGGTACTTCCTTCATTAATGACGTCAGTAGAACAGTAGAACAGACTAACCTCCGCCCACAAGAATACGCAAAAAAAGGGGGCGTGGTCTTGTTGCTGTCCCACGTGGAGAAGAGGAAGTGTCGCGTGGAGAAAAGGAAGTGTTGCGTTTGAGTGTGTTTATCGCCATGTCGTCGAGACGCTGTTATTTTCATCCCGGAGTCAAATCACCTTTGTTTGGCTTTCCCAGGGACGCTGTAGAGATCATTGAGCGCATATATCTCCCGTTAAGAGGCGTGACCTTTCCGTGCAAGTTACGTGCGCTAAGCTGCTGTCAAATCACAACACAGGAACCGCTGGCACAATCAGAACTCGTTACGTATTTCTGAAGGAGGGACTTCATAGAACAAGGAACTCATCAGCCGTTTTTAGAACAATGTAAACAGCGGTGTACAGATGAAAAAATGTGTGAAAAATACTGTGTTTTTTTACACGCGAAACATGAACACATGTTATATTGCACACTGTAAACACAATCAAAGCTTCAAAAAAACACGAAGAACGGGACCTTTAAAGGGGTCATGAACCGAGAAATCAACTTTTGACATATAAGAGGATATCATACCATGGGCGTCAGAAGCAAAAAAAAGTGGGTGGGTCCTCAGGATGTTTTTACTGGAGTAGATGCCAATAAGTACAAATATACCGCTTTGCTTGCTAAGCGTATAGTTCGGAAAGACAAGATTATGGAAATCGCCTTATCATTGAGAGTGGCAGTAGTGTAGGGGTAAGACACACGGCATCTAGTTTTGACACAAATCGACCCGTGGTTCGAGTCCGCCTTTCGCCGAGCTCAATCTTCTCCCTTTTCCCATCACATATCAGATCGGAAAGGCATTTATTTTCAATAAAAATGACGAAAATATTAGAAAAGTGGAAATAAAGCGTCTAACGTGTTTAATAATAAGTGCTTATCGATTAGGGGTAGGTAAACAGACGTGCTGAATGTTAGAGACGATAAAAGTGAGTGGGTCCAATATCATTGATCATAAAAAGTGGGTGGGTCTTGTCCCACCACATACAATGGTTTCAACGCCCATGCATCATACTATAGGAATATCCTAGAAGTATCATATCATAGTCCAAAAAAAGCTTTTATTGTTTCCAAACTCAGCGAATGACTCATGGGGAAGAAGATCGATGCTTACTTTATCATCTCAGATTTGGCCCCGCCCACTGGTGTGTTAGTGAGATGACGAGGAGAGACGAACAGACTAAAAATAACATCACCTTCCAAAGGATCCTAATGCTAGGAATGTGCTCATTTATTTTCAACAAAAATTTGTCTCAGTTGAGCATTATTTACACTATATCGCCAAAAGTTTTGGGACGCTTGCATTTACATGCACATGAACTTTAATGCCATCCCGTTCTTAATCCGTAGGGTTTAATATGGAGTCGGCCCACCCTTTGCAGCTCTAACAGCTTCAGCTCTTCTGGGAAGGCTTTCCACAAGGTGTAGGAGTGTGTTTATGTCCATTCTTCTAGAAGCGCATTAGTGAGGTCAGGCACTGATGTTGGACGAGAAGGCCTGGCTCTAATTCATCCCAAAGGTGATCTATCGGGTTGAGGTCAGGACTCTGTGCAGGCCAGTCCAGTTCCTCCACACCAAACTCTCTCATCCATGTCTTTATGGAGCAACGCTCCATGCAAGCGTTGCTCCATGTGCACTGGTCAGTCATGTTGGGAGAGGAAGGGGCTGTTCCCACAAAGTTGGGAGCATGAAATTGTCCAAAATGTCTTGGTGAAGCATTAAGAGTTCCTTTCACTGGAACTCAGGGGCCAACCCCTGAAAAGCAACCCACGCCCCCCTCCACCAAACTTTACACTTGGCACAATGCAGTCAGGCAAGTCCCGTTCTCCTGGCAACCACCAAACCCAGACTCGTCCATGGGATTGCCAAACAGAGAAGCGAGATTGGTCACTCAGAGAACACGTCTCCACTGCTCTAGAGTCCAGTGGCGGCGCGCTTTACCCCACTGCATCCCGCGCTTTGCATTGCACTTGATGATGTAAGGCTTGGAGGAGCTGCTCGGCCATGGAAACCCATTCCCTGAAGCTCTACACACTGTTCTTGAGCTCATCTGAAGGCCACAGAAGATTGGAGGTGGAGCTCTTGACTCTGCAGAAAGTTGGCGACTTCTGTGACCCTCAGCATGCGCTGACCCCGCTCTGTGATTTCACTTCGTGGCTGAGTTGCTGTTGTTCCCAATTGCTTCCACTTTGTTATAACACCACTAACAGCTGAGCGTGGAATATTTAGTATAATATTTGGACTTATTGCACAGGTGGCCACCGATCACGGTTCTCTGAGCTCCTGAGAGCGGCCCATTCTCTCACTAATGTGTGTAGAAGCGTCTGCAGGCCTAGTGCTCGATTTATACACCTGTGGCCATGAAGTGATCGAACACCTGAACTCAGTGATTTGGAGGGGCGGCCCAATACTTTTGGCAATATATGAGTTTATCAGTGACTTTCGCCAAAACTCCCGTTATAATAAACAAATCTCTTATTTACATTGTGTTTGCACTGTTAGTTTTGATTAAAGCATTCAAGCGTTTAAATCAGAGGTAAGGGTAGGACAAATTATTTCCTTTTATTTTCTAAATTACGACCATTTTGATGTAAAAATCATACTAACAGTATAAGTGCCCCACATTATACAACAATAAACAATGCAGTTCATGACCCCTTTAAAATAAAATGAATGATGCCAGACTCTTTATTGAACGCCGTTCACTCGTCCTTGAACCACTGAGACCCGTCTGAGCTGGAATCAGGCCTTTTTCAGTATTAGTGTCTCCTGGATGCGGCGGGTAAAAATATCTGCGATCAACATATTTTGATTACTGAAGTGGAACATTCCAGAAATTCCCTTCCGCAAACTCACAAGGATGAACAATTCTGGAGCGTTTTACAGGACACAGTCGCCCGATGACAAACAAACTGTGTTCGGCCACAGAGTCCCGAGAGACGTTTATTAGCAGCAGGAGTTTTGTTGTAATATCCAACAGTTTAAGTTCAATAATTGTTTTACAGTCACTCGTTACGTTGAGATGATTTGACCCCTGACGGCTTTAAGGGCTGCAGATCACTCACCATATTTGGTATCGTCTATGAGTTTTGTGGTTTGTTCTCACATGATCTTTTCAACACTGTTCTGTCTGCTGGAAATAACCCGGAGCTCAGTTTGGAGGAAAGCATGTCCCTGTGTTGTTCTGTACGAGTGCTGGAGCAGGAATGTCAAACTCTGTCCTCGTCATTGAGTGTTATTGCGCTTTTGCAGCTCAGATAGTGATGAGCTGTTTGTGTGTGAGACATTGCTCGTTCATCGTCGCTTTCAGGCAGTTTAACAGGCCCTTAGGCAAAGGTTTGCTTAAGTTTGTGAAATTATGCGTATGCGTGAGTGTGTATAATCACTGTATATACACTAGCTTTCAAAAGTTGTAATGTTTTTGAAAATAGTCTCAAAGCTGCATTTGTTCGATCAAAAATACAGTAAAAATAGGGAAATATTTTTACCATTTAAAGTACCATTTAAATGTAATTTATGAATTTTCATCATCATTACTCCACACTCTAAAAAATGCTGGGTTTAAAACAACCCAAGTTGGGTTGAAAATGGACTAACCCAGCAAATGGGTTGTTTTAAGCAAACATTTAACCCAACCGCTGGGTTAAAACAACCCATTTTTTAGAGTCTTCAGTGTCACACGATCCTTCAGAAATCATTCTCATATGATGATTTGCTGCTCAAGAAACATTTATGATTATTATCAGTGTTGAAAACAGTTGTGCTGTTCATATTTTTGTAAATAAGTGAATATTTAATTTCAGGAGGGACATGTTAAATTGATCAGAAGTGACAGTGAAGACATTTATAATGTTACAAAAGATTCTAATTCAAATTAATGTTGTTCTTTTGAACAAAGAATCCTGAAAAACAAAATGGACACTCTAAAAAATGCTAAGCATTCTAAGCAATTGGGTTGTTTTAACCCAGCGGTTGGGTTAAATGTTTGCTTAAAACAACCCAATCGCTGGCTTAAAACAATCCAATTGCTGGGTTAGTCCATTTTCAACCCAACTTGGGTTGTTTTTAACCCAGCATTTTTTAGAGTGTAGCACATCCTCCACAAGCAGCACGACTGTTTTCAACACTGATAATAAGATCCATTATTAATAGTCAGTGTTGGGGGTAACGCATTACAAGTAACTTGAGTTACGTAATAATATTACTTTTTCCAAGTAACTAGTAAAGTAACGCATTACTTTTCAAATTTACAACAAAATATCTGAGTTACTTTTTCAAAAAAGTAACGCAAGTTACTTTTCACATTAATTTTTATTGACAGCTCTCCTGCCCCCATGTTGAGAAAAATAAGTGCAGAGGCGTTGTGTGTAAACATTATGGTTATTGTAGTTCCAAACTAAATGTGAGCATTTATTAATCTCACTTGCACAATAAAGATTCTGTACTCCTCAAAATGAATAAAATCAGTCACATGCAAAATCAGAATACTATGCAAACCTCCAATAATTAAATGTTAAATAAAACTATTTTTATGCATTTAATCTACCTTTATATTTAATTTACCAATGTCTTGCTGCTGACCTTTGATGATGAAAATTGCTAGATTTTTTGTTTTTATTGGTAAAACTTTTTTCTCCTGCATCCTATTCTACCATTATCCAGAATGGCAGCACAGCAGAGCTGCACCCTCTACTGTTTTACCTCAGCCTGGGGCTTATTATTTTGGTATGAAGAGGTCTTTACTGTTGCAGAAAAATATAACTTTTTTGTTATAAAAAAACAAAAACAAGCCCAGCCCAGGTGAGAAAAAGTAACGCAAAAGTAACGTAACGCATTACTTTTCTTAAAAAGTAACTAAGTAACTCAATTAGTTACTTTTTAAGGGAGTAACGCAATATTGTAATGCATTACTTTTCAAAGTAACTTTCCCCAACACTGTTAATAGTAATAGTAATAATTGATCATTCAGAAGCAAATCAGCATATTAGAATGATTTCTGAAGGATCATGTGACACTGAAGACGTGGAAATTCCATTTGAAAATACACTTTAAAAAATGCTGGGTTAAAAACAACCCAAGTTGGGTTGAAAATGGACTAACCTAGCGATTGGGTTGTTTTAAGCAAACATTTAATCCAACCACTGGGTTAAAACAACCCAATCGCTGGGTTAGTCCATTTTCAACCCAACTTGGGTTGTTTTTAACCCAGCATTTTTTAGAGTGTCTACACTCTAAAAAATGCTGGGTTGTTTTTTCAACCCAAACGCTGGTTTGAGACTGCTGGGTAAGAATGCTGGGTTGATTTAACCCAATTTGGGTTGAAAGTTGTTCTTAACCTGCAACCCTGCGGTGCTGGGTTGGGAACGCGGACGTTAAAGAGAGCATGCACGTCACGTAACAACACGGACGACACCAGTGAGCGAGAAGCCGCCATTTTCTCAGCGTCTTCGGATGGAAACGAGTGAAAGGCGGTTTATGGTAAGTAAAGACAACAAAATGTAAGTCATTATCAATTGTTTTTGTACAAGAGTATTTTGAGATTTATTTGAAGGCGAAAAAAGTCAGAAAAGAGCTTTAAATGGAAATAACGTATTCACGGGTTTTGCCTCAGTCGCCTCAAGTCTCAACGGACTCTTTTATTGAACTGAAGAGACACTTTTAATATAACTTAGTGCACTGTTATCCCTGAAATTGTTTTAATTCAAATTATTTAGGTACAATAAACATAAACTCCAACAGATTTGTTCAATTACTTCATTTGTTGTACGATTTGCATGATTTTTTTCATTCTATTCAATTGTTTAAATTAAATGTACTTAAAGAAGCCTATTTTAGTCGGTTGTCAATGCAACGCAATACAAGGAAGATGCTGATTGGCTCTTTGAACTGAAGTCAGGCATGGATGCAGCCGCACGCATTTTTATCAACGTTTTTTTGCAGTATAGGCCTTGCAACTTTACATTTTGGTCTCAAACAGCTAATGCATTATTAATCCCTAATAAATTAGATGTATAACAGTTAGCCAGTCAAACAAAATGTAAGTTTAGGCTGTGTTTACACTCAAAAAATTATTTTACGATACTGTTGACTATTTAAACAATTTATTTTGTTTAAGGTTTTCATTTTGAAATAACTAAATAAATCAACTGAAGATAAAAGAAGACATTAAATCTCTGAAGATCTCAGCAGAGGAGGATTAAACAACTCCACACACAGCATTACCAGCTTCATGCATTACTAACCAGACTGACTTTATTTCTGTTTGACCATGATGGAGATGAGTGTTTGTTTTAGATGGACTCTTGACCCTTGGCTCTTTAAAGGTCCCGTTCTTCGTGATCCCACTGTTCAAACTTTAGTTAGTGTGTAATGTTGCTGTTAGAGCATAAATAATACCTGTGAAATTATAAAGCTCAAAGTTCAATGCCAAGCGAGATATTTTATTTAACAGAAGTTCCCTTTCAAAGCCTACAGCGAACGGCTGGCTTGGACTACATCCTGGTACTTCCTTCATTAATGACGTCAGTAGAACAGTAGAACAGACTAACCTCCGCCCACAAGACTACGAGGAAAAAGGGGGCGTGGTCTTGTTGCTGTCCCACGTGGAGAAGAGGAAGTGTCGCGTGGAGAAGAGGAAGTGTTGCGTTTGAGTGTGTTTGTCGCCATGTCGTCGAGACGCTGTTATTTTCATCCCGGAGTCAAATCACCTTTGTTTGGCTTTCCCAGGGACGCTGTAGAGATCATTGAGCGCATATATCTCCCGTTAAGAGGCGTGACCTTTCCACGTGCGCTAAGCTGCTGTCGAATCACAACACAGGAACCGCTGGCACAATCAGAACTCGTTACGTATTTCTGAAGGAGGGACTTCATAGAACAAGGAACTCATCAGCCGTTTTTAGGACAGTGAAAACAGCGGTACACAGATGAGTAAATAGTGTGAAAAATACTGTGTTTTTTTACACGCGAAACATGAACACACGTTATATTGCACACTGTAAACACAATCAAAGCTTCAAAAAAACACGAAGAACGGGACCTTTAACATTAGTTTTTTTCTTTTCTTTGGCTGCTTTAACTGTGTGTTTACAAAAAACACTTTAGTTATGCCAAGCCAAAGAGAAAATGTGATCGGGTGACTTTGGCTTATTGATCATGATGACATCATCATGTAGAGGCTGAATCACTAATCTCTTTCAGACTCAAATGTTCTGTTTATACAGGTAATGTGTTATCAATTTTGTATTTATGTGATGTTATTTATGCTATTCTACAGCATGAGATCCAGCACTGTTATGGTAATTGAATAATATGCAAGATTTCAAAATCATGTAGTGCTCAAAAGGTTTTAATCTATGGCATTACTTGGACACACACAGACATCAAGAATCTGCGAATGAATCTCAACAATGGTGACGATCAATGAAAAGCGTCATGCTGCAGTGCATGCTGGGTACCACCAATCAAAACTCCCCCATGGGTCCCAGCATGCACTGCGGCATGAATAAATTATGCATCTGAATTGTGACTAATTCTCTTTTATTCTTACATTTTGCTTTTCCTTGCCATAATAAATGTGCTTTATAAACACACAGTTAAAGCAGTCAGCGAAACACTTTAGTTAAAGAGTCAAGGGCCAAGAGCCCAACTAAAACCAACACTCATCTGCATCATGGTGACCTAAAATTTAAGTTAGTTTGTTAGTTCAATTAACTAAAAGTTTTTAATGAAATGCTGTTGAAATCTTAAGTACATTAAACTGGAAATGTTTTGTTTTTTCAACAAGACAAAATTAACTTTTTTAGGGCAACGAGTTTCCATAAATGTTTTAAGTTCAATCAACCTGTATAGGCTTACAGTGTGGGTTTCTCATGTATTATACGTTTTTTGAAGTCTGTTAATAGAGGGTTATCAACAGACTCACATTTTAATTCATTATTTATTTTCGCGATCAACCCGAATGTAAATAATACTTTCACTTAAAGGGTTAGTTCACCCAAAAATGAAAATTATGTCATTAATTACTCACCCTCATGTCGTTCGACACCCGTAAGACATTCGTTCATCTTCGGAACACAAATGAAGATATTTTTGTTGAAAGCTGATGGCTGAGAAAGGCTTCAGATAGGCCTCCATTGACATTCAGTACATTTACACTCACAAGATCCATAAAAGGCACTAAAAACGTCGTTACAAAGTCCATCTCACTACAGTGGCTCAACAATCATTTTATGAAGCGATGACAATAGTTTTTATGCGGAAAAAAAAATCAAAATAATGACTTTATTCTCACAAGTTCTTGTCTTCCTTGTCTGCCTCGGCCGTGAATTCACGAAGCACCACGACGCATGCGCGAGAATATGACGTAGCGCCGGCGTTCGGGAATCCATGAAATGCACACTTTAGTCCCATTTTGAGCCCTGCGCCGAGACCTAAAGCACGATCAATGTAGAATTCCACAGCTTAGATACGGCGCGTCTTCCTCTGCTCGTTGTAAACAAATCTCCTCGCTTCTGGGTCACGTGTCCGAACGCCGGCGCTACGTCATATTCTCGCGCATGCGTCGTGGTGCTTCGTGAGTTCACGGCCGAGGACAACATGGAAGACAAGAACTTGTAGAATAAAGTCGTTATTTAGATTTTTTTTTTTCGGACAAAAACTATTGCCGTCGCTTCATAAAATGATTGTTGAGCCACTGTAGTGAGATGGACTTTGAAACGACGTTTTTAGTGCCTTTTATGGATCTTGTGAGTGTAAATGTACTGAATGTCAATGGAGGCCTTTCTCAGCATCAGCTTTCAACAAAAATATCTTCATTTGGGTTCCGAAGATGAACGAATGTCTTACGGGTGTCGAACGACATGAGGGTGAGTAATTAATGACATCATTTTCATTTTTGGGTGAACTAACCCTTTAAGGAAATAAAACGGCAATATGTAATAAAGGGTGAATTATGTTGATGCTGTTGAAGCGATAATTGTTCAAATGAATGTTTTGCATCTTTCAGACTTGATGGGTTTCGTGTGTTCATTTTGTCTGCGCTGGGAGTAACCGTAAGATCTTCTCGCTTCTTCAGAAGAGAGGGAAAGGCGGTTTATGGTAAGCAAAGTTTAAAATTCCGCGTCGTTATCAGTTGTTTTTGAAACCATGTTTGCTTTTTGGTAGATGTACCAAGCCAGAGACATATGAGTGCTTCATTCTTTTGAGTTTAATTTTAGAAAATAAATATTTCTGTTGTCTCCTCCCTGTTTACTTCCATTTTTTATGCAACAACTGTATGACTTCTTGTCAGTGGTGTAGTCTAGTTTTTTGTAGTGAGTATACTGTGATTTTTTCCCCTCCCAGCCTCATACGCACCCATCCCAGAGCGACACCCCATAGGCACCACCACACTCACTAATGCATAAAGTATGCATCTACATGTAATTGAGAGCATTATTAAAGACTGCTTATATGTTATCAACATTCCAATTTATTATAAAGCAACAAAAGACAGTCAGCTGATAAAACCTGTGCTCCAGGTACCATATTCATATAGTATCATCATTCTTAAAGGTATAGTTCACCCAAAAATGAAAATTGTGTTATAATTTCCTCACCCTCAAGTTGTTCCAAAACTGTATGAGTTTCTTTTTTCAGTTTAACACAAAAGATAATATTTTGAAAAATGTTGGTAATCAGACAGTTGGCAGCACCCATTGACTTTCATAGTCTATATTTTTTCCTACTGTGGAAGTCAATAGGTCAGACGCTTCGCGTCGTGACCGCATCACCACCTCGGGTGTGCATTATTATTCTAATAATTGAACGGCCCGTCGTCAATTATTCCTTACTTGTTATATAGATGTATTTTTTTCGTCATTATATTAATTTATTTTCATTTAACTTTTTGATACACAATGCCGTTAGTAACTTTGTTCTGCACTATGTTCCACCACTTTAAGACAAATGTATTTGTTGTTTGTTGTATTTTCATATTCAACAGATTATAAGATAGATGCAGCTTTTTTGAGTTTGCATCGAATGTTCTTCGACTTTTATACACAATACATTTGTTTGTGTAAAGACTGATCTGTTGAAAACAGTTATTTTGAGTTAGATGCCAAATTTTTGACATTGAAGGAGTGCAAACAACATATTAGTCCACCGGCAACTATAGCTGCCGCACATTCAAATACGATTTTCAAGAAAAAAAACTAAAACTTGGGGAAAATAAATGCAGAACACGTTCACATAGGACACTATTAACATGACTTATATGCATGAAACCATTCAGAAAAATGTGGCCACACATGGGTTAATTGTTTATATCAGATTTGCATGTGTGCTGATTTCTCCCTAACTTACTGTCCCTCCACTCTAACCAAGGATGCCTGTTTTTAAATTCCCTAGCCTGAGTTTCAGTCCACACGGCTGGCCAGGAGCTCTCATTTCTCTCATCATCTGGCTTCCGAAAACACTCTGAGAGTGTAGTTTGAGTCTGCTTTCGTTTCATATCTTTTTACAAACTTGCGCCAAAAAGACAGCCAACGCCAACAAGCACCTGTGCTTTTCCTTGGTAGGTGACGTCAGATCCAGGTCACAGGCCACGGAAGCCCCAATGGTCCAAAAACGTTAGAGATTCGCAATCGCAACCACAGTCTAAGTTCGCAACACAGACAGGGTGAATTTATGAATTAAAGTTCTGTCACAAAACGATGTTGTTACGTATCCTCACGCTTTTTTAAGTGGGTATACGGAAATCCTTGGCCTTTCCTAGTGGGTATACGGCGTATACCTGCGTATCACGTAGACTACACCACTGCTTCTTGTTCACATTTTATTTAAATCATTAATGTCCGTGTTATTTAGCCTGACGTCGTCATACTCATTTCTAGTCAGAATATGAGTCTGATCTGCTGCGTTGGGCTGTGATTATGGGGCGTGTTTAAACCGAACCAGGAAAGACCTCAATTGGATAGACCTACAACCAATCAGAGCAACGGAGCGACGCATAACGTTAGTTGTCAAATGTCAACAGAACTCAACTGCACTGTGTTGCCAAGTCCGCGGGTTGAAGCGACCCCAATTATGTGATATACAGACCCAGGAATGCGAATTTTAGCAGCAGCCCTGCCAAAATAACACATATTTTACCCCAAATGCCATTTTTCCCGGAGAACTCCCCCGCCCCCCAACCTCTCGGAAAGCTATTGGGCGGGTTTTGTTGTAAAAACTTGGCAACTCTGTCTGCACGCACGCTGTCTAAGTAACGTTATAAGAAAAGGATGAGTGTAAACGATCTTTGCCGGTGTTGTAATAATAGAATTTAAGGATACACAGAGTCCTTACCAACACCATCATCATTTCTGAGAGAAATAGTAAAGATGAATGCATATAAGAACAAGTTCTCCGTTTAGGATTAGAACAAATTCAACCCAAGCGCCTTTGATGACGTGGATGATTACGTTACTGTTGATCATCTGTCCATCATCGTCTAAAGCCCGCCCTGACAATTTCATTGGTCCGAAGAGTTTCTGTTCGGCATAATTACTTCTCTATAGCCTGGATGCCAGATGAACTTAGCCCCACCCACAAAATTTTTTGCACGGGCAGTTCGGTCTGGACTTAATCCATAGAGAAGTAATTATGCCCGAACAGAAAGTGTTATATTTTAGAACACAAAGTAAGATATTTTTAATATTCTTATATTTTTTTTGTTGATCCATTTACAGTCTAGATAATCAACATTTTCAAGCTTCAAACATACAAAGTGATTGTAGAAGTAATCCATACCAATATTTATATAAGAATGAAATCCTAAATGTCATATAAAAGGATCTGTTCAGACTTGCAATGGATGGACAAACATTGAGAATTTTAAAAATATCTTAATTTGTGTTCCAACGATTAACAAAAGTCTTATAGTTTTACAGTGACATGAGGGTGAGTAAATGATGACAATTTACATTTTTTGGTGAACTAACCCTTTAAAGAGCAGCCCTCCAAGTTCATCAAAATTTGTGAGGTATGTGTATTTCATGTCTGTTTTAATACTTCAACAAAGTAGTAGTTTTCCATAAGATATTTGTATTTTTATTTAAAGAATTTTCTGGCCTGTTGAGCTTCATAATGACAGAAAAACATCACACAGGGCTCCACCCTACACCCTGTGTAGGAAGCCACTGCACCCTAAATTGAAACGTCCTACGCAAAAACATGGTTTTCATATGTCTAACGATAAGCTCTGGACATTTTTTACTCTATATGAATTAATCTAACAGCCACACAGTATAAATAAACATGACAACAGCCAGTCAGTGTGTGTTGCAAATAAATCTGATGTGGATGCACCTGTCTGAAAATTATTCAGTTTTAACTAACAAATGTTTTAGGAATTTGTTTTGTGTTCCTTAGTAATGTTCTTTTTCCTCTTTTTAACCCACTGATGAGCAGGTGGTGACAGGGATGAATGCTGGTCAAAAAGGAGAATGACTTTCCCCATTCAGTGCTTTTAAAGGAGGAGATTGTCCTGGATAAGTTACATGCCTTTTCTGTGCTGGTGGAGCTTCTTCATGACTGAACATCAGGTCATGAAAATTGGCGGTGATGCATGTTCCGTATGTGTTCACGAACTTGACAAACTGTTAGCATTTAATCCGTAATCACTGAACAAGCATTGAACATTTGTCGAGGAATTCACACTCCCGCATTCATACACTCGCTCACATTCTTTCACATGTATACTTTTGTCTTGGATAGAAAATTCAATAACTTATGCAAATGTTATAATGTCAGCGCTATATGTCACGGTTCATAAATCCATGTCTCTTTCTCGTCTCATGTGCTGTTGTTATGTGTGTGTGTGTGTGTGTGTGTGTGTGTGTGTGTGTGTGTGTGTGTGTGTGTGTGTGTCAGGTATGTGTGTCCCAGTTGTGTTTGAGTCCTGTGCCTTCCCTGTCCCTGTCCCTGTGGTTCTGGATTCCTCGTCTCCTCTTCATCTGGCACTGCTGCACTCAATCGTCTCTTTCATCTGGCCATCGGGGTCCCTGCGCCGCTAGCCTGCTCTCTTTGGACTTCATCATTTCTATAATAAAGAGAGTTTTACTTGCACTTGCTTCCGCCTCTGATCCGTGACACGCTAATGTTGTGTTTTGTGTTCATCATTAATGTTATTTTGTAAAAAAAAAAAAAAAAACTTTAGTCATGTTAACTTGTGTTTAAAAGTCTAATTTGGTCTTAAATGCAAGTTATATTCATCAATGTTCATTGAACTGTTAAAAAAAAAAAATTCATTTAACTATAAACTGTGTTGATTTGCAGTTCTTCTCACATCCACTTTGTTACTTTTGACCATGTTTGCCCTTGTTCTCGTTTTAATAAATTTTTAACCTTTCATAGTAATTTTTTGCGTGTAAAAGTGATTTTGTAATTTCCAAGATTTCTGGCTTTAATTACAAACCCATGTTGGGTTCATTTTAATCCAGCAATGTAGTAATTTTACACCAAAATTTAGGTTTAAAAAAAACAACCCATCATGCTGGGTACGTCCCTTTTTGACCCAGCGCTGGGTTGCCAAAACAAGCCAATTCGGGTTGATTTTAACCCAGTAGTTTTTAGAGTACATTTACATAGAACAGTTATTTGAAATTGTGATAATATTTCACTGTTTTTACTGTATTTTTGATCAAATAAATGCAGCCTTGGTGAGCAGACCCACAACTTTTAACCGATGGTGTATATAATTATACACACTAGTACTGTACATACACATTCAGTGTCAGATTCAGACTCTCTCAGCTCTAAACATGCGTCTTCCTCTGGTTCTTCACATTGATTCCCAGTATACTGTAATTGTGAGATTGAGAGGCTGTGTGTGTCTTTCCAAAACATGTCATTTGGCTCCTGCTGACACACACACACACATTCTCTCGCGACAGACACACTAATGTGCATGCGTGACAGATCTGGGATGTTCTGAGTTTTAAAGTGACTTTATCACATTTCGTACACATCCATGAACCCAGTGTGGCAAACGCATTAGTTTAATGGGTAGGTGGGATTTTTACAGAAAGGTCCCGGGGGCCCCAGATTTTGGACAGCGGCTCCTGGGGTGGCCCTGAGCAACATGTCGAAAGCGGTTGGCCCTAGGGCGTAGGGAAAAAATTTGGAATGTTGCAGAGCTCCGCGATTCGGGGCCCCGAGTAGGGGGCCACTGAGCCTCGGGATCTCAGATCTCAAGATCCAACGACCTTCCGTGTCCGAACGGGGGCGGTCCGTAAAATTAGTGGGTAATTGGACAAATAGTGGTTCCGTGGGAGGGGGCGTGGCCCGTGGGAAGTCAGCGGGGATCCGGGGGTCATTTGCCCACTTTAGTGGGTAATCGGACAAATAGTGGTTCCCTGGGAGGGGGCGTGGCCTAGGGGGGGGTCAGCGGGGGTCATTTGCCCACTTTAGTGGGTAATTGGACAAATAGTGGTTCCGTGGGAGGGGGCGTGGCCTGGGGGGGGCCAGCGGAGGTCCGGGGGTCATTTGCCCACTTTAGTGGGTAATCGGACAAATAGTGGTTCCGTGGGAGGGGGCGTGGCCTGGGGGGGGGTCCAGGGGTCATTTGCCCACTTTAGTGGGTAATCGGACAAATAGTGGGTTCGTGGATGTGGGGGGGGGGGGTGGTCTTTGACTCGGACAGCGCCCCCTATCGTGGTCCAGAGACCCCCTTTTCCGGGGTAACTTGCGGGATAGGGGTAATCATAAAACGTCCGTACGGACCATTGACTAAAGGGCATTTGGACTCCCAATTCACACTACGATCCCTCGAACCCATTATGCGCCCAATGGCAATCGATTAACATGGGCCTTTGTCCAGCAACCCCCTATTTGTACTACCTCCAGTTTGTCCGAACAGTCCTAGTCTTCTCCCCTGTTGCATCTCCTCAAAACATGTCAATGGTGCAGTTGGGACGTCAATGACATCAAACATCGGTTCCCATAAACATCTGATGTCAGATCTGAAGCGACCCTATTAAAGGTGCAGTGTTAGATTGAGGTGTAGTAGCTGATAGAAGAAGACTGGGAACATTATGCCAAGTTGTATGGACCTACTCTATGATGCTTTCAGGTTGTTTTTTTCTCCTAATTGGAACTTGAGAGATGTAATGGAATGAATGTAATGGAGTTGTTGACAGAGTTTTGCTTTAAGTGTTCTGAGTGATTGTTATAGGCGGTCCAATGTAAGTCAGTGCAAGTCATTATATAAATACACTACCGTTCAAAAGTTTGGAATAATTCCGATTTTTAAAAAGAAATAAGTATTTTCTGCTCACCAAGGTTGCTTTTATTTGATAAAAAAATACAGTAAAAATAGTGTAATATTATTAGAATTTAAATCAGCAGTTCTCTATGTGAATATATAAAGTGTAATTTATTCCTGTAATCAAAGCTGAATTTATCATCATTATCCAGTCTTCAGTGTCACATGATCCTTCACAAATCATTTTAATTTGCTGCTTAATTATTATTGGTGCTCAATTATTAACAATGATTCTTATTATTATCAGTGTATGTTTTGTGAAAACAGTGATACATTATTGTCATTTATTTAGCACAAACCATGCAAAATACTGACTGCAGTTTAGGGTTTAACGTCTAACTAGTCATAGAACATTTGCTTTAGCAAACATATAGTTCTTATTTCTCCGTAAAACCGCATTCTTCCATCTTAATATTATATCTAAAGATATACTCTCAATGCAAAATGCTGAACAGTTAGTTCATGCGTTCATGACCTCAAGGCTAGATTCTTGTAATGCTCTACTGGGTGGTTGCCCTGCTCGCTTAATAAACAAACTCCAGCTGGTCGAGTTCTTACTAGAACCAAGAAGTATGACCCTATTAGCCCAGTTCTGTCAACACTGCACTGGCTCCCTATTAAACATTGCATACATTTTAAAATCTTGCTTATAACTTACGAAGCACTACAGTAAACGGTTTAGCTCCCCAGTACTTCAGCAAGCTATTAAAGGAACACGCTGACTTTTTGTGACTTTAGCTTATTCACCGAATCCCCCAGAGTTAGATCAGTCCATACACACCATTCTCATCTCCGTGCTATAACTCTGTCTGACACACCCACCGCTAGCCTAGCTTAGCACAAAGACTGGAGGTAAATGGCTCCAGCTAGCCGACTGCTCAATAAGTGACAAAATAACACCAACATTTTCCTATTTACATGTTGTGATGTGTATAGTTACATCGTGTACTAATGCCGCGTTCCAGGCAACCCGTAACTAGGGTTGGGTACCGAACTCGGTACTTTTAAGGGCACCGACCGAATTACGTCGGTACTACCGAGTACCGATTCACATTAAATCAATCGGTACCAAATTTCGGTACCTGAGAACGCATATTGTGATATAGACTAGTGTCTGTGAATATTAAACCGCAAAAAGACTTTAAATACGAATCATGCGTGTCTCTGTGTGAATGTGCCTTATGGTGCGTTCACACCGGACGCGATTCGCGCAATTCGCGCGAGTGATTTACATGTTAAGTCAATGCAGAGATGCGAAACGGCATTCTGCGGCGCGATTCGCGCGAATGAGGCGGCGAGATTCGCGCGATTGAGGCGGCGAGAATGACGCGAATTGAGCATTTTGAACACGCGAATCGCTCAAGTTGAAAAATCTGAACTCTGGCGGATATTTCGCGCCGCGTTAACCAATCAAGAGCTTGCTCTAGTAGTGACGCATTTACAAGCGGAGGCAGAAATCCGAACAACAATGGAGGACAAGATAATCGTGGCTGCATGTGGATACCCGGAGCTGTATGATACATCATCCTATCACTACAGGAACAGGAATAAAAAGGATCTTGCTTGGAAGAAAGTGAGTGAGGAGGTCGGACAGTCAGCTACCCTCTCAACAAAATCTATGTCAGCCATTTCACAACGAGACTGGAGCAGAAAAAAAGAGCCAGAGCCAGCGGCAAATGTGAGAAGGACTAGCCGAGGAAAGGCGGGTCTCGTCGGGTAAACGAGCGCGAAATGTCACTGATCGCCTGGATCTCACAACTCCGAAAACGCCAGATAAAATGCTCAAATAGGAACTCTTTTTATAAATTAACCACAGATTTGAGCTTTAAACAACTATATTATCGCCTGAAAAAGTCTTTAAACTACGTTTTGTCACACATTAATAGAAGTATTTTTTACAAAAAAGAGGTAAAGTGACCTAGGCTCATATGATATAGAAGCCCCTCCCATGACGCGAATTCGCGTCTGTTGTGTAGTTGTCACACGCGAATGAAGCGAGTAAACTCAAAATGTTCAAGTGTTCACCTTCGCGCGATTAGCGCAAATTATCCGCGTCCGGTGTGAACGCAGGGTTGCCAACTCTCACGCATTTGGCGTGATAGTCACGCTTTCAGGCTCTGTCTCACGCTCTCACCCTGCCCAACTTAATCTCACGCCAAATTGCCAAACCTGCTTTTGATATTAAACAAAGTCTAAGCTTTTTTAAAAAAATTTAGTTTTAATTTGAAATTCAAACAATACATAGCGTTTTGGCGCTAATATGGCATAACAGTTAAAGCCAAAGTGTTGAAAAACGGAGTTGCGACATGCTCTCTCATCACCTGGTGGCGTGCGCGGTCATGTGCTTCACGGAGCTCTCTTCTAGCACTGTGTCAATACATTTGAAAGGCTTGATAAACAACAGCTCCACTTTACAGGTGTTTGCAGCAAGTTTTGGTAAACAGTACAGCACAGTGTGCATTGATTATTACGTCAACCATACATGATCGTTTTATAATGGAGAGTGATGGAGATGCAACAATGTTAACATTAATGTTAATATTTTTCTTGTATTTAGCCCTCAGGTATTCCTTACTAATTGGTCACACTCATGCACATTGATGGTCAAATGTGACCATACACCTTAGCTATTTTTCAATTGAATAAATGTTCTATATTTTAGTTCAATAATATTTATTGAATATTTTGATATATTTTGGTACTAAATACTATTTGTGCAATAATTATGGTCCATTAACGACCACTTAAAATATTTTTCTTCTAATATTTTTATTATTTATATTACAATTAGTATAGTAATTAAGGTTAAATTAGAGAATTCTTATTCAAAGAGGCAAATTAGAGTCATTTTGTGGCTCGAAAAATAATAATTTCCATGCCATTACCCACTGGTGCCTTTATGGCTCTTTAATCAATATACATGTATCTAATCTAGTTGCTCAAAAAAGTATTGCAGTTTTGCATTTTAATAAATATTTAGATATGATCAAACACAGGATTTCTTTAAATGTGAAATTTTCAAATGTTAATAACGTACATATCCTTATATGTACAGTAGGCTATGAATTGATACTGAAATCGATATACCGTCGTATACCGTTAGCCCCTAAACAGCCCCCCCCCTTTAAGAAAAACTCACTCCAACCTGATCTTAAAAGTTGGCAACCCTGTGAACGCCACATTAGACCCGCGGTTTACAGTCTATGGGTTTACCTCACACACACTCACTCAGAATCGCGCGTGACAGTCGCATGTTTCCATCTCTGCCTCTCATATGAGGACATTAACGCACAAACATCATCTCCAGAGCCACTGAGGGTCACTTTATGAGCATTTTACCGTTTAATTTGAGAAAAACTACTGTCATCACATCATAACACACAGAGACTCAAAATCACGGCATCCCGTCAAAATAAAAGTTCGGCTAACTTGACAAATAAATTAGTGTTGTACAGTAGAATTTAGATACGTCTCAATGTAATAATAATACTAACACTAATGTAATAATAATAAATTATCAAAACTTTATTTTTTTTAAAAGTTTTTCTTCATGTTTTAATTTGAACCATATAAAGCTCAGTTGTGCAGCACTTTGTTTGACAAAAAAAGTTTAATTAAATTAAAAGATAAATTATATGAATGTCTTATATCTTCATTTGATTACCAGAAAATACATAACACATAATTTGTAACACATAATCTTTTCATAGAAATGAAATTAAAACGTTTTTATGAATTAAATTAAGTAGCTAGTAGCCTAATATTTACTAGTAAATATTACAGTAATCAAACATCACAGACAAACATCGCAGACAGAGACCAGGGCAGCTCTGGCATAATATCAATAACACTTATGGATGACTTACAGGTTCTTTACAGTTATTTATGTAAACATCCCTAAAGTACCGAAAAAAGGTACCGTTGGGTACCGGTACTGGTTAAAATGTGAACGGTACCCAACCCTACCCGTAACCCGTGTTTTTCCAAACTTCTACACGTGAAAGTGCACTGGAACGGCAGTAAAACCCGTGACTTCCCACCCGTGAACTCGTACTAGAGAAATTATTGTAAATGAGCATAAGCCCCGTACGGTCCGCCACGCTTTGTTTACATCTAGCGCTATCACAATTCCTTGATTTGTCAGGCAGTTTTGTGTGACTTTGCCTGGAACGCTACAAAGTCGTGAGTCGTGGTTTGAAGTTGTAACTTAGGGGCTCAAAAACCTGCCTGGAACGCAGCATTAGACCGACGGAAAATGAAAAGTTATTTTCTAGGCCAATATGTCTAGGAACTATACTCTCATTCCTGCGTAATTCCCATGAGTGAAGCGGCTCAATGATATTACACAACGCCTGAAAATAGTCCCAGCGCTCTCTGTGTGAGCCGGTTGTCACGTTGGTTATGTTGACTGAAGTTAGACTATTTTCAGGCGCTGTGTAATATCATTGCGCCGCTGCACTCATGGGACGGCTCACAGCTCTTGATTATTACGCAGGAATGAGAGAATAGTTCCTGCCATATCGGTCTAGAAAATCACGACTTTTCATTTTCAGTCGGTCTTAGTACACGATGTAACTATACACATCACAACATGAGGAAAATAATGGCGTTATTTTGTCACTTATTGAGCAGTAGGCTAGCTGGAGCCATTTACCTCCAGTCTTTGTGCTAAGCTAGGCTAGCGGTGGGTGTGTCAGACAGAGTTATGGCACGGAGATGAGAATGGTGTGTATGGACTGATCTAACTCTGGGGGATACGGTGAATAAGCTAATGTCCCAAAAAGTCGCCGTGTTCCTTGAACGCATTATACTCCATCACGTCTATTGCGATCTCAAAATTCTGGCCAGTTGATAATACCAAGAATATCAAAATCAACTGCTGATCCTTTTCCTATTTAAAGCTACACTGTGTAACTTTTTTTGTTTATTCTTAGCTAAAAACACTTAGTTCTTTCAAAAATATATGTGCTCATTAATGTATATTTACTTCTTTCAAGTAATAAAGTATTCTCGTAAGTTTATAATATGCCATTGAAAATACATATGGGTAAGGGGTTCGAATGGGGGTCGCCATGTTGCCCCTCCATCTTGAAAGTACATCAGCCAAAGAGGGACATACCCGTAAATTCAAGCTTCGCGTTTCGCGTTTTAACACTCTGTAACGAGTAGGAAAATAGTGTGGCCCCTTTAAGAGCGTTCGCCCCGGTTGGAGCGCCTGCGTTCTGTGTGTGTGTGTGTGTGTGCACTGCGCCTCGAGCTCCCATGTGTGTGGATTATTTTCTGTCTTCTGTTGCTAACATTCATTTATTTTTGTTTTGTTGGGTAATGCTGTGGACGGAAGTGCAGTTTGTGCCGGACTCTTGTGGGGGTTCCGCGGGGAATAAAGTGCGGCTGTTTGATGTCAATCGCCTCCGTGTTTGCATCGACTCCAGTTGCGTTGAGTGAGCTATCCGTATTTTTCACCCGGACACACGCATTACAACTCGATGGCGAATGTGAAGAGGGGGATTGCTGGATCGAACTGGAAGCCATGTTAATCTTGGACTAAATCGGCCACCGTAGGAGTTAAAACGAAATCGGAATTGGGAGGAAAAGAAACTAATATTTACTGGATGGTCATATACCTTTTCACCGCTAGATGGGGGAAAATATAACACAGTGTAGCTTTAAGAATGCATGAACTGATAAAGTGTATACACTCTAAAAAGTTGGATTGAAAATAGACTAACCCATCAATCGGGTTGTTTTAACCCAGCATTTAGGTTGTTTTAACCCAGGGGTTGGGTTAAATGTTTGCTTAAAACAACTCAATCGCTGGGTTAAAACAACCCAATTGATGGGTTAGTCCACTTTCAACCCAACTTGGGTTATTTTTAACCCAGCATTTTTTAGAGTGTACCTAAATCACTTTGGATTAAAGTGTCTGCCACACGCATGGATGTAAATATAACACACAAGGTCTTGATGCAGAATAAGAAATTTATTTCATAACAGTTACAAAGAACAAAATATTTAAAAGCATTTTTATCTTACATAAGCTGTACAGAGATGGCATGTGTTTGACTCTAAATGATTCTGGAGTAGATGCTAGAAGTATTAAATAGAAAACTGAAAAAAAAAAAGACAATTAAAATCGATGGAAAAATATGAAATATTCCATTTATCTACTGTACAAAAACAACGTGAAAATGGAATCCGCTCTATCGTACCCTGATGCATCGCTTAGGCCTCTTGCGCATTTAAAAAGTATTTTACAAAAGAATCCGATGGCTAAAGTCTTGGCCTCTTTGGTTCCATAATTCGGTATAATACATTTGAACAGAATTCTGTTGCTTCTATAAAAATAACTTTTCTTTTTTTTTTTCAATGGCAGGTTATCTTCTTCTTCTTCTTTACTAGTAATGCAACTTCAGTGCAAACGTCGTAACAACCATCCGCTCAGAGAAGGAAGCGAAAGTTTACATTTCAAGTATTGAAAACAGTTCATAACAAGTATCTAGTGTGGGTCATCCGGTGTGGGTCACTACTATACATTGCATAGCTTGTGCGGCACTTATTTCAGAAGAATTGTGAACCACTTGGTACCTTCGAAGGCAAGTGCTTTATATTGTGCATTTACGAAGTGCTATGCATGAGATCGCTTTTAGTCTTCGGCTCCCGAGACATAACAAGACACATGCATCATGATTTATGAATGGACCTCGTGTCTGTCGAGCAACCCCGAACGTTTTGTTTCAGCGGACGGACGCTCTGGAATGGATTGGTTGTCACTCATTGTGGGAAGTGCTGGCGTTGTTTTGAGAAGATGGTCAGTGCTTTTCGATTCAGTTCTGGGCCGGTACGTGGATATAAATGTCTCCTCCGTCTTTCAGTTTGTTCCATTTTTTTTCCAAGAGAGCTAAAGACGTTCCCATCACTTGGATGTGAAAGCTGAGAGTATCGTACAAACCTGTAGAAAGAAACTAAATCACTCGATGGTTAAAGAACATAAATATATGTACAAAGATGCGTGGAAGAGTTGGGGTGTGTGTTTGAATGTGTCATTATCGAGATTTCCTTCATCTCTACGCATGATGTTTAGCTGAAATGGGACCGCGCCTTAAAGGGTTAATTCACTCAAAAATGATAATTTACCCATCCCAGGCGTATATGACTTTCAGCCGAACACAATCGGAGTCAACCTGGCTCTTCTAAGCTTTATAATGGGAGTGAATGGTACCATTGTTTGAAGCCGAAAAAAGTGCATCCCTCCATCATAAAAGTGCTCCATACGGCTCCAGGGGTTAATCAATCCCATTTACCCTACAGCAGAAGAACACGTTTACAGTCTGGGACAAATTATGGTTTTGGTCTATACGGTTAATTTTGCTCTTCATGACGACTGTGTGGGGGGTGAATGTTTTTATAACACATCCGTTTAAATTATATTAAGCCATAAAGATCACTTTGAGTGACAGGTGGACCTCGGCTACTTCCAGCCGCTGAACTTGCCATGATTGTGTTTTTTTGGGAATTATTTCATGCAATTATCAAATAATATGGCTACCTGTGCTGGCAAAATGAGTCGCAATGAGCAAGAAATGTCATAAAAACAAAAATGAGCAAAAACAATATACCTACACCTGACGATAGAGTCGCAATTCGCAATTTCTGAAGATCAAATATTTATATAATATAATAGCACCAAATTTGACACACACCAAGTCAACGCCAAATATCCATAGGAAAAAATATATATACAAAGGAAAGGTACTTCTCTCTGAAAACGTACAAATAAAGACACCTTTAGATGTTTAATTGCTATTTGGAGCATTGGGATCGCTTGACGAGGGCTTATTTTTGTGAAAAAACTAAAAATCGACAATTTTTCACTTGTTTTGCCTGTAGCTTTAAATTATCCTGTGTGCATTCCGACTCCTTTTGCCAGCGCGGGTCACATAAGTGTAGGAAATAGGCCTGTAATTACTCAAGAATAGACAGTGCTAACTCCGAGCTAGGCGGGTGTAACAAGGGACAGCTGGTAGTTGCTGTGCGAGTAAACCCTCCTCTGGTCTCAAGAGACTCTCTAGCGACTGACACTAGGGTTTGCAGCCTTTAGCCTCCTTGTTAGAGCGTCCGATTCTCATGCCGGCGGACCCGGGTTCGAGTCCCGCTTGGAGCGGGTGGTCGAACGGGGGGGTTAAATTGGTGCCGGATGGGAGTGCGGTTTAGGAGGGTGAGTGTAACGGAGGCCAGCTAGTAGTTGCTGTGTGAGTAAACCTCACTCCTCTGATCTAAAGAGACTCTCTAGCGACTGACACTCAAGGTTGTAGCCTTTAGCCTCCTTGTTAGAGCGTCCAACTCTAATTCTGACGGACCCGGGTTCGAGTCCCGCTTGGAGCGGGCAGTTCGAACAGGAGGGGTTACACGGATGGGGTTTCAGCAACCAGGCACCTCAGATCCACCCACATCCCGCACCTTTTGCCCATTTTTGGTTATCCAGGAGTGACGTGCTGCCAAGATGGCGACGGCCGGCTCCACCCACTTTGGGCTTGAAAAATGCTCTTCAGAAACCTACGGGTGACGTCACGGACACTACGTCTATTGCTTAATAGTCTATGGTCCAACGTCATGCGTCGGGTCAGAGGTCACTCTTCCAGCGGAACTAGACTCGTGTACGGCCGATACCGGAAGCCAGTTTATCGTTATAAATATGGAAATTTTCCAACAAAAACGCATGGCTTCGCTTCAGAAGGCCTTTATTTTTTAAGAGAATTGATGATTTTTATGATGGAGGGATGCACTTTTTTTGGGCCTTCAAAATCTCAACCCCCATTCCATCCCATTATAATGTTTGGAAGAGCCAGGATATTTTTTTAATATAACTCCGATTGCATTTGGCTGAAAGTAGAGTCATATACACTTAGAATGGGATAATTTGGGTGAACTAACCCTTTAAGTCATAAATATTACTTTCTTACTATGATATTTTTAGTAGCTTTTGGAATATTTTCAGGTCCGTGTTTTCTCAAGCGCAGCCGCACTCCTCGACGATCATGTTGGGCACGTCCCGTTTCACAATGTTGTATTCGTCGTCGAAGTACAGCATGGACATGGTGCTCAGTTTGGTCGGGATGCAGCAGGAGTTCATGGATCCCGGACTCATTCCCCGCATGCGGTATTGGTTCACCACGGCGGTGTGGAAGGACGAAGCCGATCCGGGAACCCCGGCCATGTACGCGGGACAGTTCCCTTCGCAATAATTCCCAAAGTACCCCGACGGGGCGATGATCCAGTCGTTCCATCCGATGAGGCGGAAGTCGATGTAAAACTGTTGGCGGCAACACAAGCTATTGCTGCCGTCGCATTCAAGGCCTCGCTTGCGGATGCGGTGCTTGTTGTCCGACGCTCGCGCTTGCACCACCAGGAAGGGACGGTGAGACTCGTCGGCCGTGTTGACCAAAACAGGCACGATGCCCATCTTGTCGCACCCCTCGCACCGAACGTCCAGGTTCTGCCGGCGATCGCCCTTGGAGAAGACCATCTGCACGGCGTCCGTCAGCGGAAACGTGTGCCAGCCGCTGCGTTTAAGATCCACGCGCTTCTCCACCAAGTTCCACTTGCTCCCCACACCCGGCTCCTGCGAGTAAACCTTGACCGTGATCTTCCTCCGAGAGCCCTTCTCCAGAACATTCGGCAGGAGTTTGAAGTACAACCACAGGTTGGCCTGGGACACGTGCAGGTTCTGGTTGCCCTCGTTGGAGATCACAAAAAACAGGCTGGTCTTGGAGGTCAGCGACTCGTCTGTGGGATCAAGAGAGGAGAGAGGAAATTACTCGACTGAACCTGGTGAACCGAACGCCTATAGGATAAAGACTCGGGACATTAGCATTCACAGAGGCCTCCCAAACCGGGACGCTTCGCTCTCATGAGATTCTCATTACTGTACATTTATCAAATACCTTTATATTTCATTATTCTCTTCACATCACAGTAATGAGAATATGGGGGGGGGGGGGGGTCTCATTTACAATATAATATAATTATAGAATTGTCACAATAATGTCACTATAAAAAATCTAATCTTTTTTTATTATTTTGTTTTATAAATAGGCTCTTTCATGAGATTCATAATTTTAGATAAAAAAATTAATTAGCATAAATGTATCAAACATACTACTAATATATAAAAGTAAAATGTATAATACAAAATCATATATGCTATCATAATGTAAAGTCATTAAAATAATGTCATATGTGCATACATTTGTATTTTTATGATATTTGTGTAAAATATAATGTCTTATGTCTCATTTTAGGGTAAAATATGACCCGCTCATGTTCTTGAGAGCGCTCATTATAAAACATTTATTTTATTAAATTCAGCAGAAATTAAAGGCAGAACAAAACTATGATGTATAAACACCTTGCCATTTAAATAATGCAATTTAATAATGAGAATGAGAATAAATGCCACAATGCAAAAAATGATAATTGGTCCTATTTTGTGTAAAATATAATGGATATTTGTGCAAAAAAATATTTTATTTTATTTTTTTATCACCCAAACAAAAACACTACTGTGATGTATAAATACTTTTTAAATATTTAAATAAGAAAAACAAAAATGCCACAATGAACAAATCATTTCCGTCCTATAAATAAGCTTCAATTTGTGCAGAATATAATACATCTTTGTGCCTGATCTTATTTTTCTGTCTGATTTTAGGGTAAAATATGACCAGGCTTTGATCTCAATTGGTTTCATTTGAAACATTTTATTTTATTAAAACTTAAATTAAACTTAATCAGTTTAATATTGATCATGAGAATAAATGTCACAATGCAAATAAAATAAAATAAATGTAAAAAAAAAAAAAAATCCTATAAATATGCTTCATTTTGTGCAGAATATAATAGATATTGTGTTTAATTCGATAAAATATGACCCAAACAAAAACACTACTATGATGTATAAATACTTTTCCCATTTAAATAATGCAATTAAATAATAACGATAATAAAAATAAATGTCACAATGCAAAAAAAAACATTTTTGAATGCTTCTTTTTGTGCAGAATATAATAAATATTATAATAAATAAAAAAAGATTTCAGATTTTTTTCTATGCAATTTAAATAAGAAAAGAACACCACAATGAACAAATACAAATAATCTATAAATAATAATAATATTATTATTATAAATAAGTTTCATTTTGTGTGGAATATAATACATCTTTGTGCATTATCTAGTTTTTATGTCTGATTTTATTGTAAAATATGACCAGGACTTTTTCTTAATAC
>CM042254.1:50103480-50203480 GCA_023566225.1 Romanogobio albipinnatus
CCGCTTCGATTCAGGCCTTTTGCAAAGCGCGGAGCACATTCGTCATCGGCTCTAATAGACAGCGCGAGCGAGCTCTCCCTCCTGGCACCCGTCCTCACCTGAGTCTCCACACACCATTAAGATGTCACAGAAACCTAGAGGGACTCACTTGGCCTCTGCCAGCGCAGGGCAGCGCCATTCTTACAGAGAACCAGATCCTCAAGAAGATTCTGGACGTCTTCCAGAGCTCCATGTCCTGAGGTCACCCCGCATCCTAATGAGACCAGCTTTACGGATGTGCCAGCGGCTTCACGGCTCCCACAATCCACAGCCACTCCATGACGGCTTCATCCAGTCACTACAACTGCAGAAAACTGTCCGCTTTCAGAAAGTTTGTGCATAATTCGGTACTTTCTTAATGTCATGTTTTGAGTTGGACTTTGAGTAAGATATGGAGGTGTCTAACTTCTTTTTACTATTTCATGTATTTTTACTGCTGTCAAATCGATTAATCACATTTGACAGCACTATATCCTATATATATATATATATATATACCAATCAGGCATAACATTATGACCACTGACATGTGAAGTGAGTAACACTGATGATCACCTGTTAGTGGGTGGGATATATTAGGCAGCAAGTGAACATTTTGTCCTCAGAGTTGATGTGTTAGAAGCAGGAGAAATGGGAGAAAGTGTAAGGATTTGAGCGAGTTTGACAAGGGACGACTGGGTCAGAGCATCTCCAAAACTGCAGCTCTTGTGGGGTGTTCCCGGTCTGCAGTGGTCAGTCTCTATCAAAAGTGCTCCAAGGAAGGAGCAGTGGAGAACCGGCCACAGGGTCATTGATGCACGTGGGGAGCAAAGGCTGGCCCGATCAAACAGATGGGATTTTATTTTGATCTGTGTAGCACTTTGAGCTTATAAACATATTATATTATATAGTATTATATTATATAAACACAAACTTCATCATTGGGCTCTATTACAATTTTTTAATTTTTTTGAATTGTATTAGTATTATTATCGTTCACTCTAAAAAAAAAGGTTCTATATGGCACCAAAAATGGTTCTTCGTCGTAATCATAGAGGAACCACTTTTGGTGCTATATAGCACCATATCTTAACATGTTCTGTATATGGTAGCGGTGATATAGCACTTTAGTTAGCAGTGCTATATAGCACCTTAGTTAAAGAACCGGTGAAGAACCGCTGAAGAACCACTGAAGCACCAAAATTGGTGCTATATAGCACTAAAAAAGGTTCCCCTATGATTACGAGCCAAGAACCATTTTTGGTGCCATATAGAACCTTTTTTTTTTAGAGTGTTATTTTTATTTTTTATTTTATTATTTTTTGTTTCAACTTCCTTATTCATAAGCAAAGCATTACGCACTATATAAATGTTTTTATGACATACGAATGAAATTTATAGATAATAAATGAATATACATTTCATCTTTTTGTTATATATTCTGACCTGTGACGCACTTTGAGCTGCATTTTATGTATGTGCCGACTGAATGATTCATCAGTGCATGTTTTTATATATAAAAAGTATTCGGCATAATCTTTTTATTAAAATATAATAACTTTTTCTATGTCTAAAATGACTGCAATCTCAACCACCTTCACTCTATCTATAAAAATCCTTGAGACTAAAAACGTTATTGTTTAATGCTCTGTCTGGTTCTTCCAGAAATATGTCACATTATGGATGTTAAATGGGTTTCATGAGAGAGGCGTAAAGTATAAAACCAAAACATCTCCCTTTTAGCAATACATTTTGTAAGGAACACATCGATGGATCAGTAATGTTCCCCACTCATTTTCAGTCTCCATCCATCTCGGTTCCTGGATCTCGTCCGGGTGCAAGCCTCGTCTTGGCAGCCACGGAGCAACACAGCACAAAGGGTCAAAGGTCTAGGCCTGCACTGGGATTGAATAATTGCGGCCCAAATGGGTCTTGCGATCTCGTGCAGGACTTCATGGATGCCTGGTTTGGCCCCGGCCGTGCAGCGGCGCGTCGGTGAGATTCGATCCCGCTCGCTAAACTCGTGCTTTGCTAAGAAAGGCCTTTGCCTCTGATCGCCGTTTGACCTGAACTCAGATTTGCTGCAAGCTGCTGAATTTGTTTAGCAAATTCTACAATACATTGCTGAAAAAACTTGAAGTCAACATGAAACGCTCTTTGCATCCCATTTTACTTGCATAATGTGGCGGATTTTTGAATGTAACAGGATATTTAAGTGGAAAAAATGAAGGATGGGATGTGATTCAGTGGCTCTGAATGTGCGTTTTGTGCATCCCAAAAAGCGGAAGACGTCCTCTTTATTGCATTAACTGATATTAAATTACTAGCTATTTGACGTCAACAGAAAAGATGTGCATGAAACACCTTTTGTCTTTATCTGTGGACGTTTATTTAACAGCATTTCACACACTTTTAGTGTTTCCCAGTCCTGTGTACTAAACACTAGTCCACTGAAAGTCGCGCGGTGTGTGTTTTCATGTTTCACCGCTGCCATATAATAGATCTGAGATGCATTTGATGATTTATAAGTTGGCTTTGGTTTGATTCTTTAACAGGATTGTGGATGCATGAACAGTTTTCTGTGTGATTCCTGACCCCTAAATGCTCTTTTTGATGCTCCTCTGAATGGAACGAAAAGATTAGACGTGCTGATGCTTTAAAGACCAACTTTGTTGAATCTCCAAAGAATCATATAGCAGCCAGAAATGCCCCAAATAACCAATTATAAAAAATAATGTATTGGAGAAATCCCTTCGTCGCAACAGTAAAGAGTATCGGGGCAAGTTGTCACTGTATCTGAGCATTTGGTGCTTTTCTCTCATTGATGATTTCAAGAATCCAGATTTAAAATGCAATATTTGTGTAATATCTGTAGCCTATATAGACAGTGCATCTGAACTGAAAGTAGGCCGGGGCAAGTTGTCACAAGAGAGTTTTGGTGCTTTTCTCTCTTTGAGGATTTCAAACACCTTTCTAGGATCACTTTTGTGACTTCCAGATTAAAAAAGCAATATTTGTGTAATATCTGTAATTTACACTCTAAAAAAAAAAAGGTTCTATATGGCACCAAAAATGGTTCTTCGTCGTAATCATAGGGGAACCACTTTTGGTGCTATATAGCACCATATCTTAACATGTTCTGTATATGGTAGCGGTGCTATATAGCACCATAGTTAGCGGTGCTATATAGCACCTTAGTCAAAGAACCTCTGAAGAACCACTGAAGAACCACTGAAGCACCAAAATTGGTGCTATATAGCACTTAAAACGGTCCCCTATGATTACGAGCCAAGAACCATTTTGGTGCCATATAGAACCTTTTTTTTTAGAGTGTAGGGGAACCTTTTTTAGTGCTATATAGCACCAATTTTGGTGCTTCACCGGTTCTTCACAGGTTCTTTGACTAAGGTGCTATATAGCACCGCTACCATATACAGAACATGTTAAGATATGGTGCTATATAGCACCAAAAGTGGTTCCCCTATGATTAGACGAAGAATCTTTTTTGGTGCCATATAGAACCTTTTTTTTTTTAGAGTGTATATAGACAGTGCATCTGAACTGAAAGTAGGCCGGGGCAAGTTGTCACAAGAGAGTTTTGGTGCTTTTCTCTCTTTGAGGATTTCAAACATCTTTCTAGGATCACTTTTGTGACTTCCAGATTAAAAATGCAAGATTTGTGTAATATCTACTTATATAGGCAATGCATCTGCACTGAAAGTAGGCCGGGGCAAGTTGTCACACGTCTTAATAATTTAGTGCTTGTCAGTTGAATATTTCTATATATGGTGTTTCGTTTTTCCCAGTTTGTCTATAATAGTATATTTTTATTGTGACAACATGCCCCGCTATATATTAACCAAATCTTTTAGGTGAACTGACTCTTAGTCGATTGATAGTCAAGACTTAATTGTCTAATTGTCTGTAACACACCTGTCTCGGCGAAGCTGATGATCTCCGACGTCTCCTCCTCCACATCGTTCATGGACGCGGCGTGTCCGTCCAGGTTCGGGATCTCCACCCTCCCGTCCTCGCGCACCTTCCCGGCGTGGAGCTTCTTGAGCGCGGTCACCATCGCCGCCTTCGGGACGGGGTGGGTGATGTTGGGTCTGTCCCTCATCTGTAACCGGCTCAGGATGTGCCTCTTCACCGCCTCCAGGAAATCCACGTCCACGCGCGTGGGTCCATCCGTCTGGCTGAGCCCGCAGGACGCGCAGCTCGGGCTGATGCTCCGCGCGTCGGTGTCCGGTGCCGGTGTGCAGCGGATGGAGACGAGGAAGGACGCAAAACAAAGCACTTCGAACATCAAGTTTTTCATCTTCTGTGATGATAAACGGCTGGATTGATGGAGATGGAAGCGGCCAAGTTCGTATCCGCCTTCTCCACCTCCAAAAAAGTGGCACTTAAAAATATATCCAAACGCAAATTCAGTAAATCCCGTAAGCGGCTCGAATATGTTCCTCCGGTTGATTCTTCGCGATGGGTTCTATTCAATTCGGATTGATATCACCTCGAGAAAGGCCCGAATCGTGAATGATGTGAATAAGAAAGTAAGCGGAGCTCTTGAGAAATGTCCACGTACAGCCGCGCTTTTACGCACAAGTCCGATGCGTCATGGCATGACTGGAAACCTCAGTGTATTACGCGTCAAAAAGAGCCCACAGACTAAACAAAGGAGCGGTTCTGATCTGTCCTGCTGATTTCTTCACTCTATTGCGTTAAAATCATCCATGGTGAAGGGAAGCGAGCGCAAACCAGTCAGCCTTCCCAAATAATCATCCGCCTTTTTGCTTTATTTTAGTTCTTCAGATGAATATCCCGTCCTCTTTTGTTTGGACATTTCCAGTGTACGTTTCCCAAATACTTCTTCATCATAGCTCTCGGGATGGTGTTCGGGAGCTCCGGCTTTTTTCTCGCGCAAACAGGCATTGTGCCGCTTTGGAGCCTCTGGAAAGTTTTTATACGGGACTGAAGAACCACGTGGGACGATCCGCCAACTCCACAGGGTTGGAAAGGTAGAGACCCTGACAGGACCAATGCACATTTTCAGCAGAAACGAAACGTAAAGCTTATCGAAATGTGTTGAAATGCACAATAATATAGAATTCAGTAGAAAATTTCAGTATAAAAAATTCTGGGTTGTTTCAACTGATGACAAACCCAACCGTTGGTTTAATATATTTTTTTTAATTTTTAAACCCAAAGGCTTTTTTTTTTAACCCAACGGTTGCGTTTGTCCATATTTGACCCAAACATGGGTTGAAACTACCCAACATTTCTATAGTGTATTTATCCAGATCAACAGATCCTTTCCTTTATATATATATATATATATATATATATATATATATATATATATATATATATATATATATATATATATATATATATATATATATATATATATATATATATATATATATATATTAGGGCTGTCAAAAATTAATCACGATTAATCACATCCAAAATAAAAGTTTGTGTTTACATAATATATGTGTGTGAACTGTGTAAAATTATTATTTATATATAAAAACACACACAAGCATGTATATATTTAAGAAAAATGTATTATATTTATATATAAAATATTTATATTTATATATAATATAAATTATATAAAATGTATACAGTATATACATGCAAATATTTCTTAAATATATACATGAATATTTATATAAACATAATAATTATACAGAGTTCACACAAATATATTATGTAAACACAAACTTTTATTTTGGATGTGATTAATCGTGATTAATCTTTTGACAGCCCTAATATATATATATATATATATATATATATATATATATATATATATATATATATATATATATATATATATATATATATATATATATATATATATATATATATATATATATATATATATGCTACTAAAAGCAAAAAAGACATGATTTAAGGTCATTATGGATCATTTTGTTCAATCAAGCTCAAATGTTTCTGTTTATAAAAAACAAAGAGCGAACTGTGGGTCTGGAGGTGCTGAAGCATCCCCTTTGAATCAAACCATTTAAAGCCAGCAGGTTTCAGTCTTGGAAAGTAAATGAGCAAAACTTTTAACTGGTTTTGTGAATGAACGTGTGAACTCGTAAACGGGTTAAACAGGCGCCAGAGGAGCTCCTTTAAACCAGCTCTCACAGAAAGAGTGTGGAAACAAGGCTATGGCTAAAAAAAAACACCATAGTGGTGGTTTTTAAATAGAACAAGTGCAAAGGAGGTGTCTTAAAATAAAAAAAAGTGGTCTAAGGGGTCATTTTATTTAACATTTATCTGAATAAAGTAGCCTAGTCCAGTGGTTTGGAACTGAGAGCGCCTCACTGATGAAGTTTAAAGTTGTAAAACAGCGCCATCGCTCGCCAAAATAAGAACTTACAACACACACACACACACACACACACACACACACAAAATAGTATGTTATTTTATCATAATAAAGTACTATAGCTAGTGTTATATTTCAGTAGGTGCACTCAAAAATTCTGGGTTGTTTCAACTTTTGGGTCAAATATGGACAAACCCAACCGTTGGTTTTCAAATTTTTAAACCCAACGGTTTTTAAACCAAACGGTTTTTAAACCCAACGGTTGGTTTAAATGTTTAAACCCAACGTTATATATATATATAGAGAGAGAGAGTAAAACTTGTATTATACACAACAGTGTATACAATTTTGCATATCATACTGAATTATTTTATAGAAATCATAATAAAGACTACCTTAGCCGAAATATCCATACATGGTGTTATGGCGTCACATCCTTGTCATTTGAATATCCGGTGGGCGGGGCGGAGAAGCTATACGGGAGTAGTGGAATTGATCCCGTGTGACAGAATTATGTTTTAACCGCTTATACATGCCAAACAAATCATTGGCTCTTCACGGATCAAACTTCCGGTGAGTGATCTATAAGAGTTTATGTTGTTTTAAACAGTTTGAAAAATGTTTGATCAGTTTGCGCAGACGACAACTTTACAGTTCTGAGGTATTTCCTCGGATGAAGCGCCCTTATGTCTTTGTGGGAAAACTCTGTAAATTGACAGTGTTCACATCCAATGAGAGGGGGAGTAGAGGATGACCCGCCTTATAATTTGTCTGTTGAACCAATCAAGAGCTAGAAGAGGCGGGCTCTCGCCTTTAACAATAAGGAAGGGGGGGTGTCTCCGCGGGATGGAAAAGTGCAAATCGCGTTATTCAGTAGGCTATAACAACAGCTTTTTAAAAAGTTTTTAGCACATTTTAGTTATGTATTGTGGTTTTCTGTTTCTTACTCGTACTGTTGTCCGTACTAAGAAGTACTGTGGCTGTAAAACGGCAACGTGACGGTACTATGGTACTTTTACTGCGTACCATAATAGTCAATGATTACAGTACTATGGTATGAATATGGTACTTGATACTATCATGGTACATGACCTAAAATATGGTATTATCATAAAGATGGATGGATACAGTTTCATTTGATACATTGGATTTTATATTAGTAATATGCTGTGTTGGGGTAACGCGAGTTAAGTAATCAGATTACATTTTAGAGTGAAGTAACGCATTACTTTCATATTTACAACAAAATATAAAATAAACAAACTCAGAATATTGCACAAACCTACATTAATTAAGTATATTAAATGACACAAATATTAAATATGTATTTAATCTCACTTTATTAACCAATGTCTTTGCTTTTGACCTTAAACCATACTAATAACTAAGTAAAGCGTAACCTTTTCTTGCTTAAATAAGATTGTGGAACTGCGTCCTATTCTTCTGCAATCCAACAGAAGGCTTACTCATGTCACTTTTGATGTGAAAGGGCCTTTACATTCACCAAAAATATAATTTTTCTTCATTTGTTTTTAAAAATCAAACAAGCAAGCTGAGCTCAGGTGGGGAAAAAGTAGCATAACACATTACTTTCCATTAAAAGTAACGATTTTTTGGATTAAAATATCCAAAAACCACTAGAACAATGTTATACACTGCAAAAAATGCTTTTCTTACTTAGTATTTTTGTCTTGTTTTCAGTCCAAATATCTAAAAAATCTTACATTAAGAAGCATTTACTAGACAAGCAAAAGTTTTTGTCTTGTTTTGGGGGAAAGTAACTCAAAATTAAGGGAGTTTTTGCTTAAAGTAAGCAAAATAATCTGTCAATGGGGTAAACAAAATTATCTTGTTTTCTGTTTAAATTAAGATTATTTTGTTTACCCCATTGGCAGATTATTTTGCTTATTTTAAGCAAAAACTCCCTTAATTTTGAGTTACTTTCCCCCAAAACAAGACAAAAACTTTTGCTTGTCTAGTAAATGCTTCTTAATGTAAGATTTTTTTGATATTTGGACTGAAAACAAGACAAAAATACTAAGAGAAGCATTTTTTGCAGTGTATATTTTGTTGACATGTGTGCTGACATTATCCCAAATGTTTCCAAGATTGTTTAAATCCAGAGAAATAAGCAATTTTGACATGGACCGTGTCCGTGCGTCGCTTATCAATGACATCATACTCGCGTTACCCTCGATTTCTGGTTTTATTTTGTGGAAACCATGGAAACACCAAAGACGCTTGAATATATAATTAGTTTTATTTGACAGATGAGCAACTGTTTGGATACATAATAAAAGCGCGAAATCTCGGCGTCATCAAGCTACACCCTTGTTTTGAAAAAGCAGCAAAAAAATTACATATTGTGCCTTTAAGTAACGCAATTAGTTACTAGTAACTTTCCCCAACAGTAGCATTTATAACATGTTATTGATAATATATATGTACTTATAATATATTGATATGTTTCTATTCTTTTGTATGTTTGCAGTCTCGTTCTGTTTCTTCTTCTAGAACACTAAAGTCATGGCAGCAAATAAGGGCAAAAATCAAAGTTCGCTGGTCCTGCACAAGGTGATCATGGTGGGCAGCGGCGGCGTGGGGAAATCCGCACTCACGCTGCAGTTCATGTATGATGAGGTGAGTCAGGAAGAGTTTATTTCACCATTTACTCTCCTTTATCTGCTCTAAAGCCTGTATCACTGTTATGACTATTACCTTTCTAATATGTATTGCTCAGTTCGTGGAGGACTACGAACCCACCAAGGCTGATAGTTACAGGAAGAAGGTGGTCCTGGATGGAGAGGAGGTGCAGATTGATATTTTGGACACGGCGGGACAGGAAGACTACGCTGCCATCAGGGATAACTACTTCCGCAGCGGAGAGGGTTTCCTCCTGGTTTTCTCCATCACAGAGCCGGAGTCCTTCAGCGCCACGTCAGAGTTCAGGTCTGGACGTCCTGCTTATCTGCTGTTCTAGTGCGTTCAGTTCAGTCCTGGTGTGGTAGAATCGCAGTTACTGCACTGTATGTTCTCAGAAAGAGCAGAATGATGTTATCGTTACGCCGGCATCCTGCCCACAACAACTCCGATAGTCTGAAGCTAGTTTCCAGCTCAAGGGATTTGTCCTCACTGAAAACAAAATGCCGAGTAGAGAAGGGGGGCGGACACACTAGAAATAAGACAGAAGAACCTTTAAAATAAGTTAAAACAGCTAAAAATCATATTACTATAATCCTTCCTTCAACAACGGCCATTTTATTTATGAATCAGGATTGAAAAACTGGGATATATGAGAGAATCTAGACCTGGAAAAGTCATGGAAATTAATAAAATCATGGAGATTTTTGTAAAAGCTCTGATGTTCACACCGGACGCGATTCGCGCAAATAATTTGCGCTAATCGCGCGAAGGTGGACGCTTGAACATTTTGAGTTTACTCGCTTCATTCGCGCGTGAAATTCGCGTGTGACAACTACACAACAGACGCGAATTCGCGTCATGGGAGGGGCTTCTATATGAGCCTAGATGAGCCAGCTCGTCTCGGTCACTTGACGTCTTTTTTGTAAAAAATACTACTATTAATGTGTGACAAAACGTAGTTTAAAGACTTTTTCAGGCGATAATATAGTTGTTTAAAGCTCAAATCTGTGGTTAATTTATAAAAAGAGCCTATTTGAGCATTTTATCTGGCGTTTTCGGAGTTGTGAGATCCAGGCGATCAGTGGCATTCCGCGCTCGTTTACCCGGCGAGACCCGCCTTTCCTCGGCTAGTCCTTCTCACATTTGCCGCTGGCTCTGGCTCTTTTTTTCTGCTCCAGTCTCGTTGTGAAATGGCACACTTGGCTCACAATGGCTCACAATAACTCACTTTCTTCCAAGCAAGATCCTTTTTATTCCTTTATTCCTTTTATTCCTGTTCCTGTAGTGATAGGATGATGTATCATACAGCTCCGGGTATCCACATGCTGCCACGATTATCTTGTCCTCCATTGTTGTTCGGATTTCTGCCTCCGCTTGTAAATGCGTCACTACTAGAGCAAGCTCGTGATTGGTTAACGCAGCGCAAAATATCCGCCAAAGTTCAGATTTTTCAACTTGAGCAATTCGCGCAAAACGCGCGTTCAAAACGCTCAATTCGCGTCATTCGCGCCGCCTCAATCGCGCAAATCTTGCCTCCTCATTCGCGCGAATCGCGCCGCAGAATGCCATTTCGCGTCTCTACATTGACTTAACATGTAAATCACTCGCGCGAATTGCGTCCGGTGTGAACGCACCATGATAGTCTGAAGCTAGTTTCCAGCTCAAGGGATTTGTCCTCACTGAAAACAAAATGCAGAGTAGAGAAGGGGGGCGGACACACTAGAAATAAGACAAAAGAACCTTTAAAATAAGTTAAAACAGCTAAAAATCATATTACTATAATCCTTCTTCAACAACGGCCATTTTATTTATGAATCAGGATTGAAAAACTGGGATATATGAGAGAATCTAGACCTGGAAAAGTCATGGAAATTAATAAAATCATGGAGATTTTTGTAAAAGCTCTGATGTGGTGTTCACACCGGACGCGATTCGCGCGAATAATTCGCACTAATCGCGCGAAGGTGGGCGCTTGAACATTTTGAGTTTACTCGCTTCATTCGCGCATGACAATACACAACAGACGCGAATTCGCGTCATGGGAGGGGCTTCTGCCCTATATGAGCCAGCTCGTCTCGGTCACTTGACGTCTTTTTTGTAAAAAATACTACTATTAATGTGTGACAAAACGTAGTTTAAGACTTTTTCAGGCGATAATATAGTTGTTTAAAGCTCAAATCTGTGGTTAATTTATAAAAAGAGCCTATTTGAGCATTTTATCTGGCGTTTTCGGAGTTGTGAGATCCAGGCGATCAGTGACATTCCGCGCTCGTGTACCCGGCGAGACCCGCCTTTCCTCGGCTAGTCCTTCTCACATTTGCCGCTGGCTCTGGCTCTTTTTTTCTGCTCCTGTCTCGTTGTGAAATGGCACACTTGGCTCACAATGGCTCACAATAACTCACTTTCTTCCAAGCAAGATCCTTTTTATTCCTTTATTCCTTTTATTCCTGTTCCTGTAGTGATAGGATGATGTATCACACAGCTCCGGGTATCCACATGCAGCCACGATTATCCTCCATTGTTGTTCGGATTTTTGCCTCCGCTTGTAAATGCGTCACTACTAGAGCAAGCTCGTGATTGGTTAACGCGGCGCGAAATATCCGCCAGAGTTCAAAACGCTCAATTCGCGTCATTCGCGCCGCCTCAATCGCGCGAATCGCGCAAATCTCGCCGCCTCATTCGCACGAATCGCGCCGCAGAATGCCATTTCGCGTCTCTGCATTGGCTTAACATGTAAATAACTCGCGGAAATCGCGTCCGGTGTGAACGCACCATGATAGTCTGAAGCTAGTTTCCAGCTCAAGGGATTTGTCCTCACTGAAAACAAAATGCCGAGTAGAGAAGGGGGGCAGACACACTAGAAATAAGACAAAAGAACCTTTAAAACAAGTTAAAACAGCTAAAAATCATATTACTATAATCCTTCCTTCAACAACGGCCATTTTATTTATGAATCAGGATTGAAAAACTGGGATATATGAGAGAATCTAGACCTGGAAATTAATCAAATCATGGAGATTTTTGTAAAAGCTCTTAAATATCAAGGTGGAAATGACTATTTGTGAGTAAAAACCTTTTTTTTAAATGACTAGAAAAATTGGTAATAAAAAAATGTAAACCCTAAAAAGTGACCAGTTTTGTTGTTATAGCAGAAGTACTAGAAATATCTTGATGGATATATACGGGAATTTTAAAAGTGGGATTTCTAGACCTGGAATACATGTTAATGAATTAGTGCTGTCAAATCAATCGCATCTAACATAAAAGTTTGTATTTATATATTATATTTATATATTTACGCACATATATGAGTTATGAGGTTATGTATACACTGTATACACACAAACATATACTGTATATATAATATATATAAAATAAATATAATATATATACGCACACACACGATTATATGTTTTTCTATGTATAGCCAGCTCTAAAATATTTTATTGGTAGAAATTGTGAGATATAAAGTCAGAATTGTGAGATATAAAGTCAGAATTGTGAGATATAAAGTCGTAATTGCGAGATATAAAGTCAGAATTGTGAGATATAAAGTCGGAATTGTGAGATATAAAGTCGTAATTGCGAGATATAAAGTCAGAATTGTGAGATATAAAGTCAGAATTGTGAGATATAAAGTCGGAATTGTGAGTTATAAAGTCAGAATTGTGAGTATAAGGTCGGAATTGTGAGATATAAAGTCGGAATTGTGAGATATAAAGTCAGAATTGTGAGATATAAAGTCAGAATTGTGAGATATAAAGTCAGAATTGAGAGATATAAAGTCAGAATTGTGTGATATAAAGTCGGAATTGTGAGTATAAGGTCGGAATTGTGAGTATAAAGTCAGAATTGTGAGATATAAAGTCGTAATTGCGAGATATAAAGTCAGAATTGTGAGATATAAAGTCAGAATTGTGAGATATAAAGTCAGAATTGTGAGTATAACGTCGGAATTGTGAGATATAAAGTCAGAATTGTGAGATATAAAGTCAGAATTGAGAGATATAAAGTCAGAATTGTGAGATATAAAGTCAGAATTGTGAGTATAAGGTCGGAATTGTGAGTATAAAGTCAGAATTGTGAGATATAAAGTCGTAATTGCGAGATATAAAGTCAGAATTGTGAGATATAAAGTCAGAATTGTGAGATATAAAGTCAGAATTGTGAGTATAACGTCGGAATTGTGAGATATAAAGTCAGAATTGCGAGATATAAAGTCAGAATTGTGTGATATAAAGTCGGAATTGTGTGATATAAAGTCAGAATTGAGAGATATAAAGTCAGAATTGTGAGATATAAAGTCAGAATTGTGTGATATAAAGTCGGAATTGTGTGATATAAAGTCAGAATTGAGAGATATAAAGTCAGAATTGTGAGATATAAAGTCAGAATTGTGAGATATAAAGTCAGAATTGTGAGATATAAAGTCAGAATTGTGAGATATAAAGTCAGAATTGTGAGATATAAAGTCAGAATTGAGAGATATAAAGTCAGAATTGTGTGATATAAAGTCGGAATTGTGTGATATAAAGTCAGAATTGAGAGATATAAAGTCAGAATTGTGTGATATAAAGTCAGAATTGTGAGATATAAAGTCAGAATTGTGAGATATAAAGTCAGAATTGAGAGATATAAAGTCAGAATTGTGTGATATAAAGTCGGAATTGTGTGATATAAAGTCAGAATTGAGAGATATAAAGTCAGAATTGTGAGATATAAAGTCAGAATTGTGAGATATAAAGTCAGAATTGTGAGATATAAAGTCAGAATTGAGAGATATAAAGTCAGAATTGTGTGATATAAAGTCGGAATTGTGTGATATAAAGTCAGAATTGAGAGATATAAAGTCAGAATTGTGAGATATAAAGTCAGAATTGTGTGATATAAAGTCGGAATTGTGTGATATAAAGTCAGAATTGAGAGATATAAAGTCAGAATTGTGAGATATAAAGTCAGAATTGTGAGATATAAAGTCAGAATTGTGAGATATAAAGTCAGAATTGTGAGATATAAAGTCGGAATTGTGTGATATAAAGTCGGAATTGTGTGATATAAAGTCAGAATTGAGAGATATAAAGTCAGAATTGTGTGATATAAAGTCGGAATTGTGAGATATAAAGTCAGAATTGTGAGATATAAAGTCAGAATTGTGTGATATAAAGTCGGAATTGTGTGATATAAAGTCAGAATTGAGAGATATAAAGTCAGAATTGTGAGATATAAAGTCAGAATTGTGTGATATAAAGTCGGAATTGTGAGATATAAAGTCAGAATTGTGTGATATAAAGTCGGAATTGTGAGATATAAAGTCAGAATTGAGAGATATAAAGTCAGAATTGTGAGATATAAAGTCAGAATTGTGAGATATAAAGTCGTAATTGCGAGATATAAAGTCGGAATTGTGAGTATAAAGTCGGAATTGTGAGTATAAAGTCAGAATTGTGAGATATAAAGTCAGAATTGTGAGTATAAAGTCGGAATTGTGAGTTATAAAGTCAGAATTGTGAGATATAAAGTCAGAATTTCAAGATATAAAGTCGGAATTGTGAGTATAAAGTCAGAATTGTGAGATATAAAGTCAGAATTGTGAGTATAAAGTCGGAATTGCGAGATATAAAGTCAGAATTGTGAGTATAAAGTCAGAATTGTGAGTATAAAGTCGGAATTGTGAGTATAAAGTCGGAATTGCGAGATATAAAGTCAGAATTGTGAGTATAAAGTCGGAATTGTGAGTATAAAGTCGGAATTGTGAGTATAAAGTCGGAATTGTGAGTATAAAGTCAGAATTGTGAGATATAAAGTCAGAATTGTGAGTATAAAGTCGGAATTGTGAGTTATAAAGTCAGAATTGTGAGATATAAAGTCAGAATTTCAAGATATAAAGTCGGAATTGTGAGTATAAAGTCAGAATTGTGAGATATAAAGTCAGAATTGTGAGTATAAAGTCGGAATTGCGAGATATAAAGTCAGAATTGTGAGTATAAAGTCGGAATTGCGAGATATAAAGTCAGAATTGTGAGTATAAAGTCGGAATTGTGAGTATAAAGTCAGAATTGCGAGATATAAAGTCAGAATTGTGAGTATAAAGTCAGAATTGTGAGATATAAAGTCAGAATTGTGAGTATAAAGTCGGAATTGTGAGATATAAAGTCAGAATTGTGAGTATAAAGTCGGAATTGCGAGATATAAAGTCGGAATTGTGAGTATAAAGTCGGAATTGTGAGTATAAAGTCAGAATTGTGAGATATAAAGTCGGAATTGTGAGTATAAAGTCGGAATTGCGAGATATAAAGTCAGAATTGTGAGTATAAAGTGGGAATTGTGAGTATAAAGTCGGAATTGTGAGTATAAAGTCAGAATTGTGAGATATAAAGTCAGAATTGTGAGTATAAAGTCGGAATTGCGAGATATAAAGTCAGAATTGTGAGTATAAAGTCAGAATTGTGAGTATAAAGTCGGAATTGCAAGATATAAAGTCGGAATTGCAAGATATAAAGTCGGAATTGCAAGATATAAAGTCGGAATTGTGAGTATAAAGTCGGAATTGCGAGATATAAAGTCAGAATTGTGAGTATAAAGTCGGAATTGTGAGTATAAAGTCGGAATTGGGAGATATAAAGTCAGAATTGCGAGATATAAAGTCAGAATTGTGAGTATAAAGTCAGAATTGCGAGATATAAAGTCAGAATTGTGAGTATAAAGTCGGAATTGTGAGTATAAAGTCGGAATTGCGAGATATAAAATTGCGAGATATAAAGTCAGAATTGTGAGTATAAAGTCGGAATTGTGAGTATAAAGTCGGAATTGCGAGATATAAAATTGCGAGATATAAAGTCAGAATTGTGAGTATAAAGTCGGAATTGCGAGATATAAAATTGTGAGATATAAAGTCAGAATTGTGAGATATAAAGTCAGAATTGCGAGATATAAAGTCAGAATTGTGAGATATAAAGTCAGAATTGTGAGTATAAAGTCAGAATTGTGAGTATAAAGTCGGAATTGCGAGATATAAAATTGCGAGATATAAAGTCAGAATTGTGAGTATAAAGTCGGAATTGCGAGATATAAAATTGTGAGATATAAAGTCAGAATTGTGAGATATAAAGTCAGAATTGTGAGATATAAAGTCAGAATTGCGAGATATAAAGTCAGAATTGTGAGATATAAAGTCAGAATTGTGAGTATAAAGTCAGAATTGTGAGTATAAAGTCGGAATTGCGAGATATAAAATTGTGAGATATAAAGTCAGAATTGTGAGATATAAAGTCAGAATTGTGAGATATAAAATTGTGAGATATAAAGTCAGAATTGTGAGATATAAAGTCAGAATTGCGAGATATAAAATTGCGAGATATAAAGTCAGAATTGTGAGTATAAAGTCGGAATTGCGAGATATAAAATTGTGAGATATAAAGTCAGAATTGTGAGATATAAAGTCAGAATTGTGAGATATAAAGTCAGAATTGCGAGATATAAAGTCGGAATTGCGAGATATAAAGTCAGAATTGTGAGTATAAAGTCAGAATTGTGAGTATAAAGTCGGAATTGCAAGATATAAAGTCGGAATTGCAAGATATAAAGTCGGAATTGTGAGTATAAAGTCGGAATTGCGAGATATAAAGTCAGAATTGTGAGTATAAAGTCGGAATTGTGAGTATAAAGTCGGAATTGTGAGATATAAAGTCAGAATTGCGAGATATAAAGTCAGAATTGTGAGTATAAAGTCGGAATTGCGAGATATAAAGTCAGAATTGCGAGATATAAAGTCAGAATTGCGAGATAAACTTGTAGTTGCAAGAAAAAAATAACTTTATTTTTTGCAATTGCAAGTTTATATCACACAATTCGAAGAAAAAAAGTCGGAATTATCTTTCACAATTTTTTTTTCTGTGCTGGAAACAAGCTTCCATAGAAATTTAAATTGTAATAATATCTCATCATTCTTACTGCATTTTCCATCAATAAATGCTGCTTTGGTGAGCATAAGAGACTGCTCTTGATTTGATCAGAGCTTCTCAGTAGCAGCTGTGCTGTGTTATGATCAGATATGTGTTCCGCACAGGGAGCAGATCCTGAGAGTGAAAGAGGAGGATAAAATCCCTCTGCTAGTGGTGGGGAATAAGTCGGATCTGGAGGACAGGAGGCAGGTGTCTGCGGACGAGGCCCGAGCCAAAGCGGACGAGTGGTCCGTCCAGTACGTGGAAACGTCAGCCAAAACTCGAGCCAACGTCGACAAGGTTCTGCGCCTGCAATATCCCTCTCAGATCACATGACGACTGCGAGTGCCTCAACTGCCATGTGTTTGTTGTTTGCAGGTCTTCTTTGATTTGATGAGGGAGGTGCGGGCGAAGAAGATGTCTGAGAACAAGGAGAAGAACGGGAAGAAGAGTGGCAAGAAGAAGAAAAGCCTGAAAGAGAGATGCACGCTGCTTTGAGCCGCACGAGCGCCAAGCTTTCCTGGACTGAGCCGCTCCTCCGATGAAGAGGAGACCTGATCTTCCTCCTCCTACTTCCTTTCTGATGCCAAATACAATCCGACCAGAACCCGTGAGCCACGGCGACCTCAACTAGACCGTACATTTCTACAGGTTTTCCCAGAATAAAATCAGTTCAACTCTAATCTCTGGAATATGGAGCTGCAACATTCCTCATGAAAGGCATTCTGCGCGTTTCACTTTATCAGACACACATAAAACTTTTGCTTTTTGTGCTAAATACTCTATTTGACCTGCCTTTCCCTTCTGTAAAGGCAACAGACGTTATATGCCATATATATTTGTTTGTTTGGAATGCAGTAAAGCGTTATTATCACAGCTAAAGGAGGTGAGATTCACAGATTCCACTATGCAAACTATTTTTGTAATCAAACCACTTGGTCTATGTTTCGTTGATTTCTCTGCCTGGGGATTATAGAGCAAATAAACCTCTGCATTTGTTATGAATCTCTCGTGTTTCACTGAAGCGATGTGAGGAATTGTGTGTCACACTCTTGTTTCTGCGTTCGATGACCTCCAGAGTTTTGACAAAGGACGGCCGCAGGGCCATAAGAGTTTATGAGAGCTGTAAAAAGTGTCCGGAAGGCAATCTGTCACCTTGACTTTGAATGTGAGAATCCGTCTATTCAGCATTAACACACCGCTGTAAAGACGCTTGTGATGTCCTTCACCTGCACATGCTCAGATCTGAGGATGCAGAAAAAATAGTAAAGGTCCCGTTCTTCGTGATCCCATTGTTCAAACTTTAGTTAGTGTGTAATGTTGCTGTTAGAGCATAAATAATACCTGTAAAATTATAAAGCTCAAAGTTCAATGCCAAGCGAGATATTTTATTTAACAGAAGTTCCCTTTTAAAGCCTACAGCGAACGGCCGGCTTAGACTACATCCTGGTACTTCCTTCATTAATGACGTCAGTAGAACAGACTAACCTCCGCCCACAAGAATACGCGAAAAAAGGGGGCGTGGTCTTGTTGCTGTCCCACGTGGAGAAGAGGAAGTGTCGCGTGGAGAAAAGGAAGTGTTGCGTTTGAGTGTGTTTGTCGCCATGTCGTCGAGACGCTGTTATTTTCATCCCGGAGTCAAATCACCTTTGTTTGGCTTTCCCAGGGACGCTGTAGAGATCATTGAGCGCATACATCTCCCGTTAAGAGGCGTGACCTTTCCACGTGCGCTAAGCTGCGGTCGAATCACAACACAGGAACCGCTGGCACAATCAGAACTCGTTACGTATTTCTGAAGGAGGGACTTCATAGAATAAAGGAACTCATCAGCCGTTTAAAATACTGTGTTTTTTTACACGCGAAACATGAACACATGTTATATTGCACACTGTAAACACAATCAAAGCTTCAAAAACACACGAAGAAAGGGACCTTAAAATAAGATAATTCAGGAATCCTACACTACTTCTTTGTTTGACTAAGCTTTATGTGTTTCAAGAAATAAAAGAGGGGGTAAAAACTGGGAAAATGCGAGCAACTGTTCTGTCTGGGATCAGGATGCGATTCCATGCATCACCAGCTCGTGGGAATTTTTTTTTTTTTATAACATTCACATCTGTTTTTAATTAATGTATGTAATATATGTACTTTTATTCCAACAAAAGGATTTAAGATCAGTGTTAAATTAGTGAAAGTTACATGGTTACACTTTATTTTAAGGTGTCATTGTTACAGTCTAATTATACATGCTGGGTTAAAAACAACCCAAGTTGGGTTGAAATTGGACAAAACCCAGAAATTGGGGGGTTGTTTTAACCCAGCGATTGGGGGGTTGTTTTAACCCAGCGATTGGGGGTTGTTTTAAACCAGCGATTGGGGGATTGTTTTAACCCAGCGATTGGGGGGTTGTTTTAACCCAGCGATTGGGGGGTTGTTTTAACACAACGATTGGGGGGTTGTTTTAACCCGACGATTGGGGGGTTGTTTTAACCCGACGATTGGGGGGTTGTTTTAACCCAGCGATTGGGGGGTTGTTTTAACCCAACGATTGGGGGGTTGTTTTAACCCAGCGATTGGGGGGTTGTTTTAACCCAGCGATTGGGGGGTTGTTTTAACCCAGCGATTGGGTGGTTGTTTTGACCCAGCGATTGGGTGGTTGTTTTGACCCAGCGATTGGGTGGTTGTTTTGACCCAGCGATTGGGGGGTTGTTTTAACCCAGCGATTGGGTGGTTGTTTTGACCCAGCGATTGGGTGGTTGTTTTGACCCAGCGATTGGGGGGTTGTTTTAACCCAGCGATTGGGGGGTTGTTTTAACCCAGCGATTGGGGGGTTGTTTTAACCCAGCGATTGGGGGGTTGTTTTAACCCAGCGATTGGGGGATTGTTTTAACCCAGCGATTGGGGGATTGTTTTAACCCAGCAATTGGGGGATTGTTTTAACCCAGCGATTGGGGGGTTGTTTTAACCCAGCGATTGGGGGATTGTTTTAACCCAGCGATTGGGGGATTGTTTTAACCCAGCGATTGGGGGGTTGTTTTAACCCAGCGATTGGGGGGTTGTTTTAACCCAGCGATTGGGGGATTGTTTTAACCCAGCGATTGGGGGATTGTTTTAACCCAGCAATTGGGGGATTGTTTTAACCCAGCGATTGGGGGGTTGTTTTAACCCAGCGATTGGGGGATTGTTTTAACCCAGCGATTGGGGGATTGTTTTAACCCAGCGATTGGGGGGTTGTTTTAACCCAGCGATTGGGGGGTTGTTTTAACCCAGCGATTGGGGGGTTGTTTTAACCCAGCGATTGGGGGGTTGTTTTAACCCAGCGATTGGGGGATTGTTTTAACCCAGCGATTGGGGGATTGTTTTAACCCAGCGATTGGGGGATTGTTTTAACCCAGCGATTGGGGGATTGTTTTAACCCAGCGATTGGGGGATTGTTTTAACCCAGCGATTGGGGGGTTGTTTTAACTCAGCGATTGGGGGGTTGTTTTAACCCAGCGATTGGGGGGTTGTTTTAACTCAGCGATTGGGGGGTTGTTTTAACCCAGCGATTGGGGGGTTCTTTTAACCCAGCGATTGGGGGGTTGTTTTAACCCAGCGATTGGGGGGGTTGTTTTAACCCAGCGATTGGGGGGGTTGTTTTAACCCAGCGATTGGGGGGTTGTTTTAACCCAGCGATTGGGGGGTTGTTTTAACTCAGCGATTGGGGGGTTGTTTTAACCCAGCGATTGGGGGGGTTGTTTTAACCCAGCGATTGGGGGGGTTGTTTTAACCCAGCGATTGGGGGGGTTGTTTTAACCCAGCGATTGGGGGGTTGTTTTAACCCAGCGATTGGGGGGTTGTTTTAACCCAGCGATTGGGGGGTTCTTTTAACCCAGCGATTGGGGGGTTGTTTTAACCCAGCGATTGGGGGGGTTGTTTTAACCCAGCGATTGGGGGGTTGTTTTAACCCAGCGATCGGGGGGTTCTTTTAAACCAGCGATTGGGGGGTTCTTTTAACCCAGCGATTGGGGGATTGTTTTAACCCAGTGATTGGGGGGGGGGGGGGTTTAAACCAGCGATTGGGTTGTTTTAAGCAGACATTTAACCCAACCGCTGGGTTAAACCCAAAAACCCAAGTTGGGTTGAAAATCGTCAAACCCAGCAATTGGGTTGTTTTAACCCAACTTGGGTTGTTTTTAACCCAGCATTAATTAGAATGTATATTTAAGTACTGAGTAACTAAATGTACTTACTATAGGGTTACTATTTGGACTTACTATTTGGTTTAACGTTAATTGCATGTAATTATGTATAATTTATAGTTATTAGTAAGTACATGTAACATAGTGTTACCATTAAAATATAGTAGAAGAATGACTATTTTGACAAAAGTAAGTTTCTCCAAAATAGTTGTGTATGCTGTGCTTCCACTCTCGACCAGCAGAGGTCAGTGGTTTCAATTAGAAATGCAAACACACAAAAAGTGTTAAAAACTACAAACATGGCGGATGTACGAGTCTGACGGGTAAGTAGAGCGGTTTGACGTTTGAGTGATTAATAATCAGTTTTTAACCTGACGAAAATATATGATTTTTATGTTATTCACATTATATTTAATCTGAAACAGCATTGTACACTTTTGTAAAGATAAGTTATTAGCTTTTAAACACACCAGGAGGGTCTCCTCATGAAATACCCGTGAATGGCTGATCAACTACTAAAACATTTCTCTGAAAAGGTAGGAAATTAAATTAAATTGAATGTGGAGGATTTTAACTGTGACAAGATGATTGACAGGCAGTTTAAACTGACAGGATGCACAGAGCAGCTGCAGTGATGCAACGATTTGCTCTTTTATTTAAAAGGCGCCATTGTTGCTGGCTTGCACCGTCTTTGTTTATATAATGTACTCATTTTCTGTCGCTCACTGAGGTAAATCTTACTTTGTAGTTCACATGGAATGATATTTTATTTTGTAAGTTCAGTGTTCTGAATATTTAAAATAACTGTTTGATGATTAACTGTAAATACACATGTAAACTTGCAGTTGACATAAAATGCATAACATTCACACACCCTCAACTACAAACTTAAATCTGTACTTTTCACTACAATTCTTTTTACTTTTGTTTGACACCATTATTTCTTATGAAAATTCTATCTATCTATCTATCTATCTATCTATCTATCTATCTATCTATCTATCTATCTATCTATCTATCTAACATTCTCTATCTATCTATCTATCTATCTATCTATCTATCTATCTATCTATCTATCTATCTATCTATCTATCTATCTATCTAACATTCTATCTATATCTATCTATCTAACATTCTATCTATCTATCTATCTATCTATCTATCTATCTATCTATCTATCTATCTATCTATCTATCTAACATTCTATATCTATCTATCTATCTATCTATCTATCTATCTATCTATCTATCTATCTATCTATCTATCTATCTATCTATCTATCTATCTATCTATCTATCTATCTATCTATCTATCTATCTATCTATCTATCTATCTATCTATCTATCAACCGTGAGTGTCAACCGTGAGTGAGGACACATACGGCAAGCCTTTTCGGCTTTTATTCATTCCTTTTAAAGGGGTGGTAAAACACATTCTGTCGAAGGCTTGATTGTGTTTGTGGGGTGCACTGTAACATGTGTTCATGCTTTGTTTTTAAAAAATTGCATTATTTGTCATATATTTGACCTTTATTCTACACTGCTCTGTCCCTCCTTGTAAAAACTTTCTGATGGTTTCCGGGTTGTATGAAGCCAGTCCCTCAAAAATACGCAATGGGCTCAGATTGGTTAGCTGGCCCAGTGTGTTGTGATTGGCTAACCGCCTAGTGCACGTTTGTCAGAAACGTCACGCCCCTCACCTTTACAGGTTGACTCTGCTTTGGGTAGCAACAATGGCGTCAATAAAACCATACCAATTTGAGTCCGAATCAGACCCAGACAATTTTAGTGAAGCTGATCGAGCAGAACCTGTTCAGTCCTCAAGAGTAAAGACTGCGGATCTATAGTGATCGCTACTGAATGGCACTGTTACTTTTGTATTTTTAGAACGATTTGCCAAATATCTGTCGCAAGAACGAACACTAAACATTGGCTTTACTATAGTATCCAAATCTAACACAGAAACATGTTTAGCATGCCTGTAGATAAACAATACATAAAAGCTTTAATCAAAGAATCATTTACACTAATTCGCTGTTGAGATTTTAAAAAGTTTGTAACGTTAGGTGTTTGTCGGATAACGTTAATATGAATGAGCACTTAAACTGGTTTGCAGAGCCAAACGAGCGTGGTCATCTGTTTACTTCCTTGCTACAACGTACAATTAACAACACAAACTATTACAGGAAAACACATCGACGAAAAATAAATCACACTTACAGGTTGTGGCCTGTAAACAGCTTCTGTTTTTAAATCCATCTTTCAGGACAAGCCGTTGTGCAAATCCTGCATTGAAATCGTGAAGATTGTGGAAGCTTTCCTCCGTGAAATGTGCAGCGGGAGCCGCACGCGCCCGTCTCACACTGGCAGTGTGTGTCTCGCGCAGCTGAACCGCGGCTCGTGTATTGCAAATACAGACGAATATTGTCCATTATGTCACATTTCCCGGTCTTCTCCTCCGACCCCTGTCTGACTCGTGCTTTGATTTATGATGGGCAGCATATATCTGCTGCAAATGCGACCGTGTTCCCCTCTGTCTCATACACACATGCATATAACATGTTGTATGTTAAACGCACTGCAGCGCTCCCCCGTCCCTAGGAAGGCTGAACAAAGTGGACCTGCAATCCGGATGAAAATAACAGTTTCATCGGCATTGCGGCAACAACACTCCAGCCTACTAACTAGCCTACCACAGCAACTATTCCCCGCGGCGATACAAAATGGCCTCGCCCCCCTTATTTCATATTCTCGGAGGAGGGGTTTATGTAAATATTGGGGCTGGTGATGTCAGAGACCCTGGAGGAATGTCTGTAGTCCCTAGCGCCGTTTGCTGAAGTCCTTAGAAATTGATTTCTTTAAAAGCAAATATCTCCCTTTGCTTTAAACTTTGAACGTTGTAACTTTGCAGATGTTGTTTATGCTCAAACAGCAACACTACACACTAGCTAAAGTTAGAAAAGTGAAATCGTGGTTTACCACCCATTTAACATTGTCACATGGACCATTTTAACAATGTCTTTACTACCTTACTGGACCTTGAAAGTGTTAATTAAATATCTGTCTATGGAGGGATCAGAGAGCTCTCGGATTTCATCAAAAATATCTTACTTTGTGTTCAGAAGATGAACGAAGGTCTTACGGCAGAGTCCTGCACGGGTGCTGACCCACAAATATTGCTGAAACGGTTGAAAATCATAACTGTGTCGGGTGCGGGTCGGGGCGGACAAGGGAGAAACACGGGTCTAAACACGTTTTTTAAACAGTCACATATATATATATATATATATATATATATATATATATATATATATATATATATATATATATATATATATATATATATATATATATATATATATATATATATATATATATATATATATATGCATATTTTTAGGAACACATCTACAAAAATATGCCTTGCCTGTATTTCAAGTTGATAAAATAATTTCAAATCCATATCAGTTTATTTGTGGCCGCGCATACGCGTGCGCGCCCTCCCAGGAGAATCACAACCGTGCGCCTGCACTGCAGTCGTTGAGATGGATCCTGAGGAGTTGAAGAAAAGATAGCCGCAAATGTGGAACTTCATCGCTGAGGAAGCACGCAGATAACTGTGGTAACAAACCAAGCACAAGCAGCTCTATCGAACAGTATTTTTCAAAAGGGGACAGAACTGAATGTGCCTCGTAGAGATGATAAGGACACATAACCATGTTTGACAGCTTCGGCTGAAGTTGTCCTTGTGTTAATGGTCGTGTAATAACTTCTGTATGCTGACAGTAAACATTTTTGTAAGTGTGTCTGTATTGTGGGTCGGGTGTCGGTTCTATTTTAAGCGGGTCGGGGCAGGTGTGTATTTTAATTAGTGCTGTTGTCGGAAAACGGGTCTGATGCGGTTTTAAGCACTGCGGGTACGGGCGGGTGCGGGTTTACAAAATCGGACCCGTGCAGGACTGTCTTACGGATTTGGAACGACATGAGAGTGAGAGTGGACATGGCCTAACTGTGCGTTCACACCGCCGCCGGCGAGAGCGTCAAAGTGGCCGGAAGTCATTCCTTTTCAATGGGAGCCAGCGGTCTTGGACGATTTGGGCGTCGAGGAGAGTTGAAATCAGGTCAACTGTATGGTAATGAGCTATGACGTGGTTCGGCGGCAACCGGGTGGCAACCAATGGGAATGTAGAAGTGCTCCGCTTGAGAGGATCCCAGAGAACGCAGTCCTGTAAACTTTGGTTCCCACCACATTAGTTCCCAAGCAAAATGGGGGAGAGGTTGATCATTGCTGTGGCAGGTTTGATAAGAAGGCGCGGGACACTATTTATAGGCAACATATTCGCTCTAGAACGCTTGTTTTTCAGCGGGAATGCTATTAATTTGCTCAAAACAACACCAATTCGACCAATTGCATCAATGCTGCACTTCAATCAGGACAGTTATTGTAATGTAGGTTGTACACAAATTAATGTTAATGTTAAATAAAGACCAAGGCTAGCAAACTGCGCGGATCGGTCGAATGAGGCATCTACGTATATATATCTTTGATCGCGCCAGTATTTTGACCTTATTCGCCGGAAGTTATGGCGCTGGGAATACTAGATGACATTCGTCTGATAAGAGGTAAAAAAATAACAAATACTGTTGGGTTTCTCGCAGAAACCGATCGTTTCGTGTCTTAAGACATCAATGTGTCGCCACGAGCCGCATGGTTTAATAAGGATTTGTATGTCTGTGTTTTTACTCTCATTGCTCTCATACTCTAAAATATCCCCATTGACATGCATTATACGGCTATCACACTGCAGCGGCTGGAGTTAAACAGCTTCATTTGTGTTCTACTGAAGAAACAAAGAAACCTACATCTTGCCCTGGGGGTGAGCAGATAAACATTTCGTTTTTGGGTGAACTATCCCTTTAACCATGAACACAAAAGCCACACCACACAAATGGCTTTTAAATGGTTTATTTCGTTAGCAAAGAGGCAACTATAATTGTTAAGTTTTCTATCGATCAGTTTTTTTTTTTTATTTAACATTTAAATGATTTCATGAGGTTAACTTATACGGTTATACCCCTACCTGGGGTCAGTCTGCACAAATGCAGAACAACATGATTGTTTGCTTTGCATAACGTTAATAAAGTCTTTTGGATGGGCGTATCGATATGAAGTATTGATACTCAAATAAAAATATCGATATTAAGGTGTTTTTTAGTTTTTTTGAAGATGATTTATTGCATACAATACGAATAACCTATGTTACCGAATAGTTGTGTAGTAGAGGACTATTTTCCTGCTCATCTGAACCATGATCTGAAATTGATGATTTGTAGATTTCCATGGTTACCACTACAAGTAAACATATTTTAACCATGTGCAAACAAAAATATGATCTAATAAGTTGCAATTAAGGCATATTGAATGTTAAAATACCTTTCAAATATAATGTTAAATGGGTATCTTTACCCATTTTACTCTTAGTAATTGTAATAATTGAATAAATGTAATAATATAAAAGTTCAGTTTAGAAGTATCGTATCGGTATCAATATCGGTGATACTGGCCTTGAAAGTGGGATAGTCATTCCCAGAAGTGTCTCCTGTTCAGTATGTAAGACCTTACTGATTCATTTCTCATTGCTTTTCTTTTGCATCTCTTATGTCATGTAGCTATATTTTCATGTCGTAACATGTTCGAGCCCATGTTCAGGATCCAGTGCTCACTTCTGACACCTTGTGTACTATGCAGTAAACAGGCAGGAGCTGAATCAATGCACGTCAGCGACTGTGGGATCAACGTCACAACATGATAGAGACCATAAATGGCATTGGTTTCATTCTTTGCAGTTGTCAGTTCAGGTTTGTTTTGATTGTCAGCTCTGTTTAACAAACTGATTTTTACAGCTATATCTCGATTAGCTTATGATTTATTAGTGCAGGTAAGATGAGCTACTGTTTGACACAGAGTTGATTGTCAAGATCACCTGAATTTACCCTGATATAAGTGGAGACAGTATGCAAAACAGTTTGGCAGCCCTCATACAGAAACACGCCATACGTTTAAAGGTGGGTTATAAACTTTTATTTCATCATACAGTCATAAAAACTATTTGGCTTCCATCATTAATCATTTACAAATGCGCTGCACGTTATTCCAACCATAAAATGCTCAGCTGTTTGTATACCAGAAAAAAACATTTTAATTACAGATCATATAAACAAACATGGCTCATATGTTTCCATATCCAGTCAGATATGAAAATTATGAGGTTTACTGCATAAGACACAAATGATCAAACTTGCAAATATTGATACAAACTATTTTGATACCTTGTATATTAATAGATATGCACTTAACACTTAATGTATTTCATAAACAATCAGAACTTTTTTTTTCGCCTGGTGCTCTTTTTGATCGCCTTTTTTTCGTATCATAAATAATTATCATAAATTAGGGATCATTTGAAAGCTTACAAACTCAAAATTCATCCTGTGAAAACCGTTTTGAAATCGGACATTGTGTTACCATGGAAACGTTACTCTAAATTATTCTAGCAGACTCCTCCCCCTAGTGGGCGGTGTCATGTTTCATATTACAACAATTATTTTAACTACTTTATATTCAAAATCTTTTCCAATCTTGACAAAACACATATTGTCGGAAAGGTCTGAGTCTCAAGGGTCCATATTTGGTGACTGTTTTGTGATGGAAGTGACATTTGGACAGAAATTTACAGGAAAAGGCATTAAAAAAAAACAATCAATGGAATTTGAATGACACCCGGTGGCAATTCAAGTAAATTTAAACTTCCATAACTTTTTCATACTTTCAAATTTTGAATATTACAGCCCTTTAAGTTTGGATAGTGCATTTTCATGTGTATTCTCAAAAAGGGGGGTGGCAGTTAAAGGGTTAAATGCTTTATTTTGAAGGGTAATTTAAAATAATGAAAGTACTCAGTGCATTGATAGTCATACAGTTTTCCGTCCGACAGCATTAAATAAAAAAGAAATATAGCGTAATTATACGTTAGATTATTTTCTCAAAGGTTCTCGAAGGCATTTGAATCAGAATACGGCTTCTGTCCATTAAAATATGTCGTTTACATACAGTACGAAGATGGTGGTCAGTGTGTAGACTGCGAGGCCGATCCCGAGAGCGACATTGTTCAGGATCAACGCCGTTCTGGAGGACCTGATCGCTGAATCTTGCCGTCCAGCCATGTTATTATCTCGAGTCTGCGAAAACAAGCAAACAAAAGAACATTTCAAAAACTGTCAATGCATGTTTTCATTTTATACTAAGAATATGCATTTTTCATTGTGTAATGTCATATTATAGATCATTGCTTTTGGTGCCTCTAAATGTAATCGTGCCTCTAACCTGAAAAATGTAATTTTCAGTATAAAATTTTTACTGAAATTTAAAAAATGTGACGCACTGTTTTTGTTCTTTTCAGGTTCTAGAATCTGATTGGATGACAGCCATTCGATATTCTTTTTTTATGCTTTATTTTTAAAGGGGTGGTAAACCACGATTTCACTTTTCTAACTGTAGCTAGTGTGTAATGTTGCTGTTTGAGCATAAACAACATCTGCAAAGTTACAACGTTCAAAGTTTAAAGCAAAGGGAGATATTTGCTTTTAAAGAAATCAGTTTCTAAGGACTACAGCAAACGGCCGGTAGGGACTACTAGACATTACTCCAGGTTTGCTGACATCACCAGCCCCAATATTTACATAAACCCCTCTTCCGAGAATATGAAATAAGGGGGGCGAGGCCATTTTGAATCGCAGCAGGGAATAGTTGTTGTGGTAGGCTAGTTAGTAGGCTGGAGTGTTGTTGCCAATACCGACGAAATCAAAGCACGAGACAGACAGGGGTCAGAGGAGAAGATCGGAAAATGTGACATAATGGACAATATTTGTCTGTATTTGCAATACAGGAGCCTTCAGCTGCATGAGACAAACCAGCCAGTGTAAGCGCCGCTGATCCGCTGGAGCTCACAACTCCGAAAACGCCAGATAAAATGTACTATTAGGCACTCTTTATATAAATAAACCACAGATCTGAGCTTTAAACAACTACATTATCGACTGAAAAAGTCTTAAAACTAGATTTTAACAAAAAAAGACGTAAACACAGCCCATGTCAGCCATTTCTCACCGAGACGAGCCGGCTGGCAGAAGTCCCTCCTATGACGCGACCTCGTGTCTGTTTTGAACTGAATGTCACGCGCGAATGAAGCGAGTAAACTCAAAATGTTCAAGCGTCCCCCTTCGCGCGAATAGCGCGATTTATTCACGTCCGGCGTGAACGCCACATGAGACGGGCGCGCGCGGCTCCCGCGGCTCATCTCACGGAGCAAAGCTCCACAATCTTCACGAGCGCTATGAAAGCGGGATTCTTACAACGGCTTGTCCTGAAAGATGGATTAAACAGAAGCTGTTTACGGGCCACAACCTGTAAGTGTGATTTATTTTTCGTCGATGTGTTTTCCTGTAATAGTTTGTGTTGTCAAAAACAGTTTCAGTCGGAAAAGGGTGGCTTGCCCACTTCAGGTTGGTGGAGAGTTCCTGCCCCAAGTGGAGGAGTTCAAGTATCTAGGGGTCTTGTTCACGAGTGAGGGGAGGATGGAACGGGAGATTGACAGACGGATCGGTGCAGCTTCTGCAGTAATGCGGTCGATGTACCGGTCTGTCGTGGTGAAGAAAGAGCTAAGCCGTAAGGCGAAGCTCCCGATTTACCGGTCAATCTACGTTCCTACTCTCACCTATGGTCATGAGCTTTGTGTCATGACCGAAAGGACAAGATCCCGGATACAGGCGGCCGAAATGAGCTTTCTCCGCAGGGTGGCTGGGCGCTCCCTTAGAGATAGGGTGAGAAGCTCAGTCACTCGGGAGGAACTCGGAGTAGAGCCGCTGCTCCTCCACATCGAGAGGGGACAGCTGAGGTGGCTCGGGCATCTGTTCAGGATGCCTCCTGAACGCCTTCCCGGGAAGGTGTTTCGGGCATGTCCAACCGGGAGGAGGCCCCGGGGAAGACCAAGGACACACTGGAGGGACTATGTCTCCCGGCTGGCCTGGGAACGCCTCGGTCTCCCCCCGGAAGAGCTAGAGGAAGTGTCTAGGGAGAGGGAAGTCTGGGCATCTCTGCTTAGACTGCTGCCCCCGCGACCCGGCCCCGGATAAGCGGAAGAAGATGGATGGATGGATGGATGGATGGATAGTTTGTGTTGTTAATTGTAGTCTATGTTGTAGCAAGGAAGTAAACATGACAATGCTGCTCTGCAAACCAGTTTGTTAAATGCTCATTCATACTTAACGTTATCCGACAAACACCTAACGTTACAAACTGTTTAAAATCTCAACAGCGAACTTGGCATTAGTGTAAATTATTCTTTGATTAGAGCTTTTATGTATTGTTGATCTACAGGCATGCTAAACATGGTTCTGTGTTTGATTTGGCTAACGTTACTATAGTAAAGCCAATGTTTAGTGTTCGTTCTTGCGACAGATATTTGGCTATAATCGTTCTAAAAATACAAAAGTAACAGTGCCATTCAGGAGCGATCACTATAGATCCGCAGTCTTTACTCTTGAGGACTGAACAGGTTCTGCTCGATCATCTTCACTAAAATTGTCTGGGTCTGATTCGGGCTCAAATTGGGATGGTTTTATTGACGCTATTGTACACAAAGCTCAGGCTCACCGGCTTACCGGTGAAGGTGAGGGGCGTGCCGTGACGTTCTGACAACGTGCTCTAGGCGGTTATCCAATCACAACACACTGGTCCAGCTAACCAATCAGAGCCCATTGCGTATTTTTGAGGGACTGGCTTCATAGAATCCGGAAACCGTCAGACCGTTTTTACAAGGAGGGACAGAGCAGTGTAGAATAAAGGTAAAATATATGAAAAATAATGAAATTTTTTAAAAACGAAGCATGAACACGTTACAGCGCCCCCCTCAAACACAATCAAGCCTTCGAAAGAGTGTGCTTTACCGCCCCTTTAACAAAAAGCATGTTTTCATTTTATACTAAGAATATGCATTTTTCATTGTGTAATGTCATATTATAGATCATTGCTTTTGGTGCCTCTAAATGTAATCGGGACTGAAATTTTAAAAATGTGACGCACTGTTTTTGTTCTTTTCAGGTTCTAGAATCTGATTGGATGACAGCCATTCGATATTCTTTTTTTTATGCTTTATTTTGAACAAAAAGCATGTTCAAAGCCATATCTCACTGTATAACAAAGCACATTTCACATGCCTCAACATAAAAGAACAAGAAGCAAATAAAATAAAACAAAATAAAGGAGAGAGGGTACATAATCATCAGTTTATATATAAATATATATTATATATAATTACATTTGTATTACAATGCAATGATTAAAGCTACACTGTGTGATATTTTCCCCCATCTAGCGGTGAAAGGGTATATGACCATCCCGTAAATATTAGTTTCTGTTCCTCCCAATTCCGATTTCGTTTTAACTCCTACGGTGGCCGATTTAGTCCAAGATTAACATGGCTTCCAGTTCGACCTCGTCCATTAGTGTTGATTTGCCTGTTGTGTTGCCGTCTTAATTCTCTTTTTCGCTTCCTTGGCGACTCTGTTACATATCCTCGAGAATAAGAGTGATCCTCCATCAGCAACAGACTTTCAAAAAGGCTTTCAGGTTTTCATATAGCAGTCTCAAGCAATCCCCCTCTTCACATTCGACACGGTGCCATCGAGCGTTAAAACGCGAAAGGCGAAGCTTGAATTTACGGGTATGTCCCTCTTTGGCTAATGTACTTTCAAGATGGAGGGGCAACATGGCGACCCCCATTCGAACCCCTTACCCGTATGTATTTTCAATGGCATATTTGTCATAACTTACGAGAATACTTTATTACTTGAAAGAAGTAAATATACATTAATGAGCACATATATTTTTGAAAGAACTAAGTGTTTTTAGCTAAGAATAAACGAAAAAAGTTACACAGTGTAGCTTTAAATAGGAAAACATACTTTGCATGTAAGCACCATTAAATACTTTTATTTTCTGTGAAAATGTATAAAGGGTCATGAAACCATAAACCAAATCTTCTGAGATTTTAACAGAAGTATGTGTGTTGAACACGTAGACTGTAAAAAAATATCGCCGTAGTGTCTGAGACGTCACACATATGATTCTGAAGAGACGTTTTGAAGCGTAAAGTAGGGTCGAGCTGGCCGTCGCCATCTTGGCAGCGTCATCGTGCATCACTCCCGGATAACAGAAAATGGGCAAAGAGGCGCGACGTGGGCGGAGCTGAGGTGACGTGATGACTAACAGACAGCAGACAAACGGCAATCCACCTGTCACTCAAAGTGGCCACGCCCTTAATTATGCAGAACTTTAAGGCTTTATATAATGTAAACGAATGAGTTATAAAATAATTCACCCCCCTCACAGTCGTCATGAAGGGCAAAATTAGCCGTATAGACCAAAAGCACAGTTTGTCCCAGACTGTAAACATGTGTTCTTCTGCTGTAAAGTTGGGCATTTTAACATGAGCTCAATGAGATTCTGCTCCTTCTGGAGTCTGTCTCTAGTGGCCAGTCCATGAACTGCAGTTTAAGTCACTTCTGTATTGGCTTCAAGAGAAACTGGCGGAGGTTGCGTTTGGATTCCAGGTACACTCGTCAGACGTCATGTACGCATCTTGAATTGCGAGAAGGCACTTTCATCACTTTTCCACGAAGGGCGATCGACTGGAACTTTACTAGGGCTGCCCGATTAATCGAAATCGAACCGCAATCGCGATTTGGCTTATGTGCGATTATGAAAGCGCAAAGACTGCGATTTTAATGAAATAAATATATGCCCAGCGTGTCAGTGAAGAGCGGCTCTGTGATCAGGAGTAAACGCTGCTCCGTCTGAAAGACTGCGAGTTTGAGTCGCTTATTATAACGTTCGCTTAAAAAAGCGACATGTGTCAAACATCTTCACAAACTAGTAATGTGAAGCGTTCATAAACCTGTTCAACTAAATACAACTTTTAATAACAGGTTTTGACTCACTTCATATCGTCAGTCGAGCTTTAGTGGATCACCGAATGTCAATCAGCACTGAATACTTTATTATCATGAAAATACCCGAGAAGAACTCAATACACCGTATCTTGTCGCTATAGTATTATCTTCATGTTTGATCAGTCAAAGCATTTCTGTCTTCCTTTTATTCAGCCAACAGCGCGAGCTTCACTTTTGGGATTTCCTGAACATGATTACTTCTCTGAGGCATATGTGCTGTTTCTGCTCGAGGGCGCCCTCTGGCCTCCAGTATGAATGAAACTTTTGGGTAGAAAATAAGAAAAATAATACTTCTAAATACATTTATATGACAATCCATATGTTTTTCTTCAATGTACAGGAGTTTTATACCCACAGTCAATGCATAAGAGGCTCATATTTCATATTAAAAACATAGACTTTAAGAAATTGATATCACAGATATAAAAAGCACAGACTTTTATAATAATACATTTTTTTACAATAAATCCTTAGACCTTTCTAATGGTTTTTAGTCATAGGCTGTCTGTATATTAACAGGTAACCCATCATTTTTTAGTTTTCTGTCAAATATAAATATTATTATTATTATACTGTTATATTTATTCTTAAATGCTCTATTTTATTTTTTTTATAATACATGTTATTGTAATAGTAATATTTCTTATTTTTATTTAGCAATAATAATAATCATAATAAGTATCATTAGTCATATTAATATATAAACACAAAATGTTATATACACACTTTTCATTTGTAAAAATAAAAATAAAAAATAATCGTATTTTAAATCGCAATCACAAATTTAACCAGAATAATCGCAATTAGATATTTTCCCCAAATCGCGTAGCCCTAAACTTTACTTTATAAAGTTTTAAATATGGATATTTTTCTTACACAAACGCATCGATTTGCTTCAGAAGGCCTTTATTAACATCCTGGAGCCGCGTGGAGCAGTTATTTGACGGACAGATGCATTTTTCAACATGACATCATGACTTTGCGTAAACATACACGCCACTTTCTAAAGCCAAATGGCGTATTATCTGTACGCATTTTGAGCTATCCGCGTGTATGTCTACGCCGTGTGATTCCGCGTGAATGTAAATGGATTTATAAACATACTAAATGATGTTTTTTTTGAAAATGTAAAAATGCAGAATGTTTCTTGTGATGGGTAGGTTTAGGGGCAAAGGCAGTGTAGGGGGATAGAATGAAACAGTGTTGATAAACACGCTAAAAAGCGATTATGCGTCTTGATAGCACGCCAAAATGGCATACGAATTGGCGTGTCATACATACGCCATTTCATGAGATCAGTCTGCATTTTTTATGGACTTCAAAAACAGAGCAACAGGCACTGCCATTATAATGCTTGGATTAGCCTGGAGTTTTAAAATATAACTCTGATTGTATTCGTCATATACACCTCGGATGACTTGAGGGTGAGTAAATCATAGGATCATTTTCATTTTTGGGTAAACTATCCCTTTAACTTCTTGAGCAGTTTGAGCTCCAGTAGCTCGTCTGTTTGATCGGACCACACGGGCCAGCCTTCGCTCCCCACGTGCATCAATGAGCCTCGGCCGCCCATGACCCTGTGGCCGGTTCTCCACTGGTCCTTCCTTGGAGCACTTTTGATAGAGACTGACCACTGCAGACCGGGAACACCCCACAAGAGCTGCAGTTTTGAGATGCTCTGACCCAGTCGTCCCTTGTCAAACTCGCTCAAATCCTTACGCTTTTCAACTCTGAGGACAAAATGTTCACTTGCTGCCTAATATATCCCACCCACTAACAGGAGATGAAGAGATCAGCACTGTTAGTCACGTCACCTGTCACCTCGCTGAGAAACACGGAGTTTGAGCTCCTCCAAAGATTCTCTATTGGGTTTAGGTCTGGAGACTGGCTAGGCCACGCCAGAACCTTTATATGCTTCTTACAGAGCCACTCCTTGGTTATCCTGGCTGTGTGCTTCGGGTCATTGTCATGTTGGAAGACCCAGCCTCGACCCATCTTCAATGCTCTAACTGAGGGAAGGAGGTTGTTCCCCAAAATCTGGCAATACATGGCCCCGGTCATCCTCTCCTTAATACAGTGCAGTCACCCTGTCCCATGTGCAGAAAAACACCCCCAAAGCATGATGCTACCCCCCCCCCCCCCCCATGCTTCACAGTAGGGATGGTGTTCTTGGGATGGTACTCATCATTCTTCTTCCTCCAAACACGTTTAGTGGAATTATGACCAAAAGTTCTATTTTGGTCTCATCTGACCACATGACTTTCTCCCATGACTCCTCTGGATCATCCAAATGGTCATTGGCAAACTTAAGACGGGCCTTGACATGTGCTGGTTTAAGCAGGGGAACCTTCCGTGCCATGCATGATTTCAAACCATGACGTCTTAGTGTATTACCAACAGTAACCTTGGAAACGGTGGTCCCAGCTCTTTTCAGGTCATTGACCAGCTCCTCCCGTGTAGTTCTGGGCTGATTTCTCACCTTTCTTAGGATCATTGAGACCCCACGAGGTGAGATCTTGCATGAAGCCCCAGTCCGAGGGAGATTGACAGTCATGTTTTCCATTTTCTAATGATTGCTACAACAGTGGACCTTTTTTCTCCAAGCTGCTTGGCAATTTCCCCGTAGCTCTTTCCAGCCTTGTGGAGGTGTACAATTTTGTCTCTAGTGTCTTTGGAGAGCTCTTTGGTCTTGGCCATGTTAGTAGTTGGATTCTTACTGATTGTATGGGGTGGACAGGTGTCTTTATGCAGCTAACGACCTCAAACAGGTGCATCTAATTTAGGATAATAAATGGAGTGGAGGTGGACATTTTAAATGCAGTCTAACAGGTCTTTGAGGGTCAGAATTCTAGCTGATAGACAGGTGTTCAAATACTTATTTGCAGCTGTATCATACAAATAAATAGTTAAAAAATCATATATTGTGATATCTGGATTTTTTTTTTAGATTATGTCTCTCACAGTGGACATGCACCTATGATGACAATTTCAGACCCCTCCATAATTTCTAAGTGGGAGAACTTGCAAAATAGCAGGGTGTTCAAATACTTATTTTCCTCACTGTATATATATACATATACAGGGCTTGACATTAACTTTTTTGCTCACCAGCCAAAATTGTCATTTTCCACAGCCAAAATTTTGTTGTTGGGAAATTTGTTGTTGTCTATATGTAAATGACCACTGTAAACATCCAAATCAAGTCTACATGAAATGTATAACAGGACAGGTCATCAAATAGGCCTATTTAGCTATAAATGTGTGTAAAGCTCCTTAATCTAGACGAACACTAAGGGTATGAGCCCATACAGTAGCCTAGTGAAATACATATCCATATTTTCATGTGATTTAACAGTTTATTTTATTAAATATCAAAAATCTAAAAGGTGTGCATCATACCTGGCACCTAAAGGAACACTTTACAGTTGCTTTTATGACTGTAAGTCATTCTCGTGTATATACCAATGTCGTATAACTTTAGAGACAATGCCTAAATTTGCAAATATCAAATGTTCAACGTCAAGCCAACGTTATGCCAGTCACATCAGATGCGCTATGGTTCTGTTGTGATCTTTGTTTGAAACTATTTTGCGAACAAAAACACTGTATGATGAACCAAACGCCGGCGCTTCCGTGGTGGCTAATCTGAACGCCTCTGATTATTAGACATCGCATTCATAAGCTCAACAGAATCACGTGTGATTGGTTATGATGCGCAACTTTTGAGAAGACTAAAATTCAACCCACCAAAGTGGCATAGTAAGAGTGGCTGTGTTACACAGCCACAGCCGAAATCCACCCGCAAATGGTTAACAAATGAACAAATATGCACTTACAGACACAGAGGTGACGATAGCAGCGATGCCCAGAGGACAACAGCAGAACAGCATGGTAAAGATGGAGTAACACAGGTAATCCGGGATATGAACGGCTGCTGGCGTGGAGGTCATGAACACAGTGGGCTGAACGGTGACCCCGGTGTGACCCACATACGGTCTCTGTGGATATTGTGGATATGCAGGCATGCCTGGATATGGCTGTTGTTGGACATACGGGCCCTGAGGGACACCTGGAGCTCCATATGGCTGGCTGGGATATCCGGAAGGGTTAGGATAAAACCCTGGGCCATAGTGTCCTGCATTAGGTTGTTCCTGATATGGTGGTGGCAAAGGCTGACCCATGGGCTTCTGTGATGGATCCTGCTCACCTGTGAACACAGTGGGCTGAACGGTGACCCCGGTGTGAGCTGGTCCTTGAGGATATGCAGGCATGCCTGTCACAGGCTGACCCATGGGCTTCTGTGATGGATCCTGCTCAGCTGGAGCGAATGAGGGGTTTATTCCGATTGTTGGTCCTTGATTGTACATTTCTTGATATCTTTGGTTTCGTGCTCCTCGCTGGTCAATCTGCAGTCAGTCTTGTGCTTTCATGAACCTTGTCCTCTGATGGTGATGTGGCGATTTATTGGGCTATAATGGGCGGTGGTTTACTGCTTGTAAGGGAGGTTCAGTGGAAACTCAGTGTCATCATGCAGAACATTATGCAAAAAAAAAAAAAAAACTTCTTTAAATGAGATTAGTTAGTGTAGCAAAACATGTACCTTTAATAAAAGGGAGGAGGAAACATTTCCTATATATTTAGTTGTTGATGTCCAAAATCATGTTTATTTGGTAGAAGTTCATCAAATTAGATATCAATATGGACAGTTTGTGTGTTATTTTACTATTATTAAGATCCTATTATTAATATTTTGACATTTTTATTCTACCATTTTCATGTGAAATAGAATCAAAGTTTTATTGTTGATACTTTATTGATCCTTTACAGTAAATTATATTGTCACGGCAGCTTCAACACACAAAAGAACACATTACCACTCTCAATATTACCTTCAAATTTACATGAATACGATAAAAATGAGCACTAATATACACGTAAATAAATGCAATTCCTGTCATATTCATAGCACATTGAACAATCTGATAGCGGTCAATAGGAAGGACTTCCTGCTACGCTCAGACTTGCATTTTGGTGCAATCAGTCTATGACTGAAGGTGCTGTTGTTAAGCGTCCTAAGAGTGTGTAGTAGATGCGAGGAGTTGGCCATTATCGATCTCAGCTTAGAGAGTATTCTTCGCTCCGCCACCAACTGGACCGTATCAAATTTGGTCCCTGCAATGGAGCCAGCTTTCTTAATCAGTTTATCGACTCTGTTTCGATCTCCTGTACGGGCACCCTCTCCCCAACACACCACGGCAAAGAGCAGAGCACTGGCCACCACTGTCTGATAGACAGTACAGTAAGGGACGGCAGATGTTGAAAGACCTCAGTCTCCTTAAAACATAAAGTCGGCTTTGACCCTTTTTGTACACCGTTTCAATGTGGCTCCTCCAGTCCAATTAGCAATTTTGTTGTTGTCATTTTTTTGTTGTTGTAGTAGTTTATTAGATATTATATATATATATATATATATATATATATATATATATATATATATATATATATATATATATATATATATATATATATACATACAGTGAGGAAAATAAGTATTTGAACACCCTGCTATTTTGCTAGTTCTTCCACTTGGAAATCATGGAGGGTCTGAAATTGTCATCGTAGGTGCATGTCCACTGTGAGAGACATAATCTAAAAAAAAAAAAATCCAGAAATCACAATATATGATTTTTTAACTATTTATTTGTATGATACAGCTGCAAATAAGTATTTGAACACCTGTCTATCAGCTAGAATTCTGACCCTCCAAGACCTGTTAGTCTGCCTTTAAAATGTCCACCTCCACTCCATTTATTATCCTAAATTAGATGCACCTGTTTGAGGTCGTTAGCTGCATAAAGACACCTGTCCACCCCATACAATCAGTAAGAATCCAACTACTAACATGGCCAAGACCAAAGAGCTGTCCAAAGACAATAGAGACAAAATTGTACACCTCCACAAGGCTGGAAAGGGCTACGGGGAAATTGCCAAGCAGCTTGGTGAAAAAGGTCCCCTATTGCCCCTATTGGGGTGTCTTTGTGTGTGTGCCTTTAAATGCAAATTAGCTGCTGCTCCCGCCCCCCTTCCAGAAGAGGGTGGGTCCGAGCTACTCTGTCAACAATAAAACAGGCAAATCTCACTTAGCCAAAATGTCGAACTTAGCCCCGCCCACAACATTTGAGCTCGGGCAGTTCGGTCTTTACTTGATCCGTAGAGGAGTAATTATGCCCGAACAGAAACTGTTCGGACCAATGAAATTGTCAGGGCGGGCTTTAGGCGATGATGGACAGATGATCAACAGTAACGTAATCATCCACGTCATCAAAGGCGCTTGGGTTGAATTTGTTCTAATCCTAAACGGAGAACTTGTTCGTTTATGCCTTCACCTTTACTATTTCTCTCAGAAATGATGATGGTGTTGGTAAGTACTCTGTGTATCCTTAAATATTTTTTTTTAACACCGGCAAAGATCGTTTACACTCATCTTTTTCTTCTAACGTTACTTATTCCAGTGTTCGTGCAGACAGGGTTGCCAAGTTTTTACAACAAAACCTGCCCAATTGCTACTCAAAACTAGCCAAAGACCAGCCCCATATCTTTGGGGCTTGGGGTGGGAGGGTGTTCTCCGGGAAAAAATGGCATTTGGGGGTAAAATATGTGTTATTTTGGCAGGGTTGCCTGCTAAAATTTGCATTCCTGGGTCTTTATATCAATCAAACGCTCTCCATTGACTTTGCATTGCGTGAGGCTACCTCCTTGTCATTTCGGACTTATAACAAAAAACAGAACAATGTCTAAAAGCGGATATGTGACAAAGTGTACAGCAAACAAGCTAAACAAAACCCAGAACCAAAAACCAAAGTTTTTATAAGCTGTTGACCCAAAAAAACGAGCTTATAAGGACACAAAAGTGGATACAGGGACACAGAGCTTCACATGTTATATTACACTGAGAACTACACACACTAGGGAACGTGATCAGAGACAGGAAATATAATATATAAAGCTGACATTTGGATATTTGACTTAACAGTGACAAAATGTTTACTGCACACATATGCACACTGAGGCATACTGAGTGTCAGGATCCCAAAATTGACCCATTCTTCCTGCTGAAGCTTCACGTTTTATTGCCTTTATTCACTTTTGTCTCCTTAAACGCTAATTTTTTTGGGTCGACAGCTTATAAAACTTTATTTCTGTGTTTTTTCGCTTGTTTGCTGTACACTTTTGTCACATAGCCTATCCACTTTTAGACATTGTTCTGTTTTTTGTTATAAGCCCGAAATGACAAGGAGGCGCTTCACGCAATGCAAAGTCAATGGAGAGCGTTGGATACGTCCGTGATAATTAATGCGATATGGCTCAGCTTGTCAGTGAACTACGGCTCTGTGTAGTAAATGCCGCTCCATCTGAAAGCAGGTGATGGCGATTTACTACTAATCAAGGAACCGGCTTTACTGACGAGATGCACTTAACAATGTAATGCGATATATCGCCCAGCCCTAATATATATATATATATATATATATATATATATATATATATATATATATATATATATATATATATCATGGGCGTCGGAAGCAAAAAAAATGTGGGTGGGTCCTCATAAAGTACAAATATACTGCTTTGCTTGCTAAATGTATAGTTTGGAAAGACAAAATGACGGAAATCGCCATGTAACTGAGAGTGGCAGTAGTGTAGGGGTAGACGCACGGCATCTAGTTTTGACACAAATCGACCCGCGGTTCGAGTCCGGCTTTCGCCGAACTCAATCTTCTCTCTTTTCCCATCACATATCAGATCGGAAAGGCATTTATTTTCAATAAAAATGAAGAAAATATGAGAAAAGTGGAAATAAAGCGTCTAACATGTGTTTAATAATAAGTGTTTATCGATTAGGGGTAGGTAAACAGACATGTGCTGAATGTTAGAGACGATAAAAGTGAGTGGGTCCAATATCATTGATCGTAAAAAGTGGGTGGGTCACCCACATACAATGGTTCTGACGCCCAAGATATATATATATATATAAGATTTTACTGACATTCTTGGACACATTTCATGGTGTCCTCAGTGGCTCGGATGCCGGGAGTCTATAAGACTTGTATGTTCGTTGGTACAACAACACGTAGGGGTGGGAATCTTAAGGCATTTAACGATTCGATCCGATTCTGGGAGTAACGATCCGATTCCCAAAACGATTCTTAAAGGTCCCATTCTTCGTGTTTTTTTGAAGCTTTGATTGTGTTTACAGTGTGCAATATAACATGTGTTCATGTTTCGCGTGTAAAAAAACACAGTATTTTTCACACATTTTTTCATCTGTACACCGCTGTTTACATTGTTCTAAAAACGGCTGATGAGTTCCTTGTTCTATGAAGTCCCTCCTTCAGAAATACGTAACGAGTTCTGATTGTGCCAGCGGTTCCTGTGTTGTGATTTGACAGCAGCTTAGCGAACGTGGAAAGGTCACGCCTCTTAACGGGAGATGTATGCGCTCAATGATCTCTACAGCGTCCCTGGGAAAGCCAAACAAAGGTGATTTGACTCCGGGATGAAAATAACAGCGTCTCGACGACATGGCGACAAACACACTCAAACGCAGCACGTCCTCTTCTCCACGTGGGACAGCAACAAGACCACGCCCCCTTTTTTCACGTATTCTTGTGGGCGGAGGTTAGTCTGTTCTACTGACTGACGTCATTAATGAAGGAAGTACCAGGATGTAGTCCAAGCCGGCCGTTCGCTGTAGGCTTTGAAAGGGAACTTCTGTTAAATAAAATATCTCGCTTGGCATTGAACTTTGAGCTTTATAATTTTACAGGTATTATTTATGCTCTAACAGCAACATTACACACTAACTAAAGTTTGAACAATGGGATCACGAAGAACGGGACCTTTAACATACATTTTTGGTAACTAATTATCCTGCTGTGCAAATACATGAACTTTACATTTGAACCAAAAATGAAGCTAATGTGTTTTGTTTTTAGTATTGCCATATTAAAAATGATTGTGAAGATTTCTTTCAATACTTTTATTTTATTAACAAAGTTATATTTAAGATTAACAAGCTCTAATGAAACATATTAAGCCATACAATTGCAAAGAACAATCATTAAGAATAAACAGTTCTCAATTTACAACCAAGTATGACAAATTTTCAGTTTCTTTAGAACATTTTAACAAAAAATGTCTTTAAAAGCAAAAAAAAAGTTTACTTTGGTTAGAGCCACACAAAAATCTTTAAAACATAGGCTAATGCAGAAGAAACACAACTTTAGTGCTCGCTGAGAAGCCAAATTCAGTGTGTGCGAATAACATCTCACATGAGAGAACTTGCCGAGCTGCAACAGTCATGCTAGAGACATTTAACCAATCACTCACCAAAACGAAGTCTTTGTTCAGAATTTTCCATTCGTTTGAAACATTGTGCAGAAGTTCAGCAATATTCGATAAGTCATTCCAAAAACTATGCCACGGATGTTGGTAGGTTTATGTCCCGGCCACCGCATCGGAGACATAGGAGTGTTATTAAGCAATAATGGCAAGGAAAGCGCCGTATAGCCAACTTGAGCACCACTTCATTATTTTGACTCAGAATTTTGTTTGTTGGAAATATGAACTTGATTTAGAAATGCTTTTGAAATGAAAAACTTTGCATTTAATAAGCAAAATACATTTTTGAAATGGGGAGGCAGCCGCAGCGAGCGCAGACACAGAGCGGCCAGAGAAACGGAGGAGCGACTGCTGTGAGGCGTTTGGAAAAACTGCATAAAACGTGCGGGTGTTGAACCCTCTCACCGGGAAAAGTGTCCCCACGGGTGCGACGCCCCTGAGCAGGTCGTAGTTTGTCCATTTTATTTTAAACGAAGCCAATTCACCAGCATACGAACATTCGCCTATCAACAGGTTTTTCTGTTTGGCCGGTGACCGCGCGCACGCACACAGCGGTGAATTGGCCATTTGAGTTGAACACAGAATCGATTCTGAATTTTTGAGAATCGATTCTGAATCATTGGATGACGAATCGCGATGCACAGATGCATCAACCTTTTCTCCCACCCCTAGTGACACGTGGCGCAGACATCGTAATACACGAGCGCTGATAAAGCGAGTAAACAGAAATGGCATCTCTGTGCTTCTCACTCAGGGGTGTGTCTCTGCTAAAAGGGCAGCTCATCAACAGTCATGGGCGACGGTGTTGATGTAGATCAGGGGTTTTCAAACTGGGGTCCGGGGACCCCCAGGGGTCCTCCAGAAGGTTTTAAGGGGTCCCCAGAAAATTCCAGAGAATAAAAAAGACAAAGCAAAAATGGTTAAAGTCTAATGAACATTCTAACTGTTTCATATCTAAATATGTCTTGCTGCATACACACTTTCCAGAATTTTTAAATATTATGGATATTTTTCTTACACACACCCATCGATAAATCATCGATAAATTTATAATCATATAAATTGATTTTAGGAAGGGGGTCCCTCATAAAAGGTTCATCATATTGGGGGTCCTTGGCATCATAAAGTTTGAAAACCCCTGATGTAGATCATGACGTACTCTTAGGCCCCGTCCACACGGAGACGCGTTTAGCTGTATATGTAACATTTTTGTACCATATCAGCATTTTGTCCACACAAATCCGGCGCTTTGGGAGCCTGAAACCAATATTTTTTTAACCGGGTCCCAGAGTGGATAAATCTGAAACCGACACCCTTGCGTTTTCAGGTACAGCCAATCGGTATATTTTGTGAAACGGTGACGTGACGTCCTTTCACAGTAAAGACTAGAAGGGATACAACTACGGGCACTGGGCACGCACATATATACTGCGTCATTTAATTACTGTGTTTGCATTATTGTAGGGGTAGGTTTAGGGTTGGGGAAGGTGTAGGCGTTAATAAAACACAATCTGGTAAGTAGCTAATTTATTTCTGGTTATTTTATCGTGAGGTTTTGCCTCACCTCCTACCGTTACTGTACCTCTTCAATTTTTGTAAGGGTAGGTTAATAATGGAGTGCCACAAGGCTCTGTTTTGGGCCCTCTGTTATTCTCAATATATATGCTGCCATTTGGTAATACTATAAGAAAACATGCAATCAGTTTCCACTGTTATGCCGATGATGCTCAGTTATATATTTCATCACGACCAGATGAAATCTCTAAATTATCCAGGTTGACAGAGTGTGTTAAAGATATAAAACATTGGATGACCAGTCATTTTCTTCTATTAAATTCAGATAAGACTTGATGTACTGTTACTTCATACAGTTAAAGACCTGGGTGTTATATTAGACAGCAACTTGTCTTTTGAAAATCATATTTCATATGTTACAAAAACAGATTTCTTCCACCTCAGAAACATTGCTAAGATACAGAACATGCTTTTCATGCCTTCATGATCTCTAGACTAGATTACTGTGATTCTTTACTAGGTGGTGCTGCATCTTCAATAAACAAGCTACAGTTAAAGTTCTTACCAGATCAAGAAAATATGATCATGTAATATTAGTCATCTCTACACTGGTTACCTATTAAGCTCTGTATCGATGACAAACTATTGCTACTGACCTATAAGGCCCAATAAAGCTCCTGTGTATTTAACTGATCTTCTATCGCCCTACAATCCATCACGCTCTTCAAGGTCACAAAGCTCTGGACTTTTAGTAGCACCTATGAAATCTAAATGAGAGAGTGCATTTTCATATTTGGCTCCTAAACTCTGGAAAAGCCTTCCGGATGAAGCTCAGAGCTCAGAGACAATAGCCCAGTTCATTATTAAAGACGCATCTCTTTAGCCAAGCATTAACATAATACCTTCAATATTAATAGATGAGCAGAACACTTAATGTATTTAATGAACAATCAGAACTTTTATTTTGAGTTATGAATCTGTTCATATCAGTCATTAAAACCAGAACACTTTTCTTCATTAACAAATGCTTTATTTTGATGTGTAATTTAAAACAACTAAATGAAATGTAGTTTCATAACTGTGCAGTGCATTGATAATCATACAGTTTTCAAGCATTTAATAAGAAATAAATTAAACCATAAACATACATCAGATTATATCCTCAAAGGGTCTATAATACTATTAATTTGTCATTTCTCCTGCAAAATCTTGAGCAGCTGCATTTGAAGCAGAATACAGCATCTGTTTATTTGATTATGCCATATGTATACAGTAAGAGGACAGTGGTCAGTGTGTAGATTGAGAGGCCGAAAAAGAGAGCGACATTGTTCAGGACCAACGCCGTTCTGGAGGACCTGATCGCTAAATCTTGCCGTCCAGCCATGTTAGCATCTCGAGTCTGCGGGGAGAAAAAAATCTGTCAGTGCATGTTTTCCTTTCATACTAAGAATCGTCTCAGGTTGAACTTGATATGAACTTGACATTGGGCGGCGACAGCCACTAGAGGTGCGACCGCAGGTGTAAAGGGCACCTGTAGAACACGTCATCCACTTCTTGTCTGAAGAAGACATGCACAGGAATACCTGAAGCTTGGCAAAGAGACGCAGTGTCTTGATCCCCTTCTCAGGGAACCATGGTTACATGCGTAACACGAAAAGTTCCCTTTCAAATGGGAACTCACACTGCGTCCTTTAGAGGACGCTATGTGGAACAAATACCCACTCCGCCATGCTGAAGGGATGAGTGCCTTATTGGCTGACATTAAAGTCAGTGACTCTAAAGGTGTCTCAATCCCTAAGGAACGCACCTGCGGCTATCGTAACTTAATTCGCTACGGCCACAGCCCAAAGCAATTAAAGGGCTTGGTATTCCTGAGAATAAATTTAAAGGTGCACTTTGTAGTATTTTTGAGGATCTATTGACAGAAATGCAATATAATAAACATGTTTGTAACAACTATGTTTTCAGTGGTGTATAAAGACCTTACATAATGAACCGTTATGTTTTTATTACCTTAGAATGAGCCATTTCTATCTACACACACCGCGGGTTCCCTTACAGTGAAGTCGCCATTTTGTGCCGCCGTGTTTTTACAGCAGCCCTAAACAGACAAACTTCTCTACTTCTCTTTCCGACGACGACCCCCCTAAACCTCACTCCCTTCTGGGTCAACGGCACCAAATGAAACTGCTCATACTCTACCCGCTCCGAGGGGGTTTCGAACTGTGGTCTCCGATGTGGGAGGCTGGCACTCTCACAATGAGGCTAAAGACTGCAGCCTCTAGCGTCAGTCGCTAGAGTACCTCTTGAGATCAGGGGAGTGAGGTTTAAATGCACAGCTCTTGCAAAGAGCCTGACAACTCGGAGCTACTATCTCAGCGGAGCTCTAGGAAGAGGAGGCCTCAGAAGGATGACGCTCCAAGCAAAAGAAAGCCTAACAACACCCCAGACCCCGAGGAGGCTCACAGAGAGCCTAACAAATTGGCACAACTGCCTGGCCGAGCTCTAAGGACGAAGGTCTCAACATGACGACAGAGAGAGGAGGCCCACCGACTCCCTACTCTCAGAATAGAGTAGTCAGTTTTGCAAATGCATCACCTAGCACATCCAGCTTCTTTCGAAGAGTAACAGACATTACACCTGAATGCACGTCCCACATCCCTCGAGAATAGGGACAACGCAAACTGAGTTTTTTATTGATAAATCCTCACAATGCACATTCAGCTCCCTCGAGAACTAAACACGTGCTCCTTACATGTACTTCAAGCAAATGGATACTGAAGACAAGAAAGAGGTGCTCTTTTATACCTGCAGTCTCACATGTAGGGACGTCATAGACTGTCACCGGCCAATGTCAAGTCGTGCTTCAGACACCGGTCATGCCGAAAGCAGTCCCCATAGGCCCCATTTACAAATGACCCAATTCCGATTTTTCCCTCTCATGTGGCACAGATCGGATATGACATGTGAACTAGAGCCCTGCATTTCTGCCTGAGCCCGACGGGCCAAATTTTTTACGCCCCTAGGGCCGGGCTTCGGGACAATTTTCCTGTCATACCTCAAACGCGAGCCGGGCTTCGGGCCTTTTTACGCTTATCCTTCATTTTATATTTTAGACATTCAATAATTAAAAGAAACAATGAGATATGCCGCGCTGGTGGAAACAACATGTGACCATGATATCGTGAGTCCGCTACTGTCAAGACCGGCTCGCACAGTGTTTAGAGGACGGCGTATGCAACACGCATCGCCGCAAATGAGTAAAGCAAGCCAACACACAAACTACAAGTGAAACTGAAAATAAGCTAAGTCTTAGATGCTCAAAAACACGACCATCTTCATTAAAACTAATGAGACTACAAGCTCTTACCAGTGTTTTGGTCACTCGTTCTACATAATGTGGTCTTTGATGTTGAAATGAGCTGATGAATAAAATGCTCATATCGGTTGCTTTTGTTGACATGAACTCCGTTAAATGTGCATATAGCACGGGAATTGAAGATCGGATTTATATTAATTTCGCGGAGAGGTGTAAGGTAAGACAACCAGCATTTTTTTTTAAATTTGATTTGTTTAGATTGTGTAGCCCGTTTCGTTTGCGCGCGCCGTTGCGATCTGCCTGCCTCATCTAGTCAAAATGCCTTTTTATTGTGATAATAAATCGCCTTTTTAAACGTTTAAACAATGCTTTAAGTGTTTTATATGGATTTTATAAGCAAGACAAGTCAAGTGTTGATTTGAGAGGCTAAAGTGTTGGGTTAACTCACTGTCGCCCGCTGGCCGCTTGGTCGTCACTTTAAAGAACAAAAACTTTAATTTAACAAACAAAAAAATGCTTCAAACATTTGTCTAAATTAACTTAATACGAAAAAAAAAAGACAAAAAAAAACGAAATATAACTACTTTGACATTAAAAACAAAACTGAACTATTTTAATGGCTGCAACTAATGTGTAATAGGGCGGATAAAAAAAAAAAACGGGCTCCAGTCGGACTCGGGCTGATAATTTTGATGAGCTGTCGGACACGGGCCGGGCTAGGGCCTCAGCGTCTCAGATTCAGGCCTCACTCATATGTGGTAATAAATGAGTGAGTCGAATGAGGCGAATGACGTCAACTCAGGTGGACAAGAACTGCGATAACATGACACTAATGGCACGATGGAAGACGAAGGCAATGTTTTGCTGACCTTTAAAGATAGTACGGAAAGCAAAACATTGAATAATCATTTTGTCTGTGTCCATTGCATATCGAGCCGTTTTACTTCTACTTTTACTTTTACTTTTAAAGCTGAACATTTAGAATATGAGAGAACGCAAAACAAAGTAAAGATGAAAGGCATCATGGTAGACGCTGGAGCGACATCTCATATTGTGAGCGACATCAGAAGTTTTGATAGCTCTTTTCAACCAGAGACTCATTCAGTGGAATTAGCCGACGGAACGAAGTGCAGCGGAATGGCACAACAAAGAGGAACGGCAGTGATTTATCTCCAAGATGATGCTGGAATACAGCACACTGCACAGCTACGAGACGCGCTATACATGCCTTCGTACCGACATGACATTTTCTCGGTAGCAAGAGCAACAAATGGAGGAGCAACAATCATTTTCAAAAGAGGAGACAATCACTTGATTACCAAAAACAACAGCAGGTTTGATATCCATGAAAGTGGAAACTTGTACTATTTGCCAACAATAGAAGAGGATGTTGACCAGTGCAAAGTGTGTCATGATTTACAAACCTGGCATGAAATTGGGACATTGTAACTATGAAGATTTAAAGAAGCTACAAGATGTAGTAAGAGGCATGGAGATAAGAGGAAATAAAGTGAGTGAGAAACAGCTATGTGAAGTGTGTACACAAGGAAAATTCACGCAGACCAGAAACAGGGAGCCAGACAGAAAGGCAATGAAACCCCTAGAACTAATTCACACGGATCTGGCCGGCCCCATGCCAACACAGAGCAAAGAAGGACACAGATATGCACAGTCGTTCACAGATGACTATTCAGGTACTATGTTTGTTTATTTCTTGAAGACTAAAGGTGACAACAAGCTACAGAAAAGTTTTTAGCTGATATTGCACCTTTTGGAGAAATCAAGTGCATCCGTTCAGATAACGGCACTGAATTCATGAGTCGAGATTTTCAAACACTGTTGACAAGGAATAAGATTCGACATGAAACATCTGCACCTTATTCACCACATCAAAATGGCACAGCGGAGAGAGGATGGAGAACACTCTATGATATGAGTAGGTGTTTACTGATAGAGAGTGAGTTACCAGATGAGTTGTGGAACTACGCTATGCAAACATCAGCCTACGTGAGGAATAGGTGCTACAGTAGACGTACAAAGAAATCACCATATGAGTTATTCACTGGCAAAAAGCCAAATGTTTCCAAAATGCAGAAATTTGGATCAATATGTTTTGCTTACAAACAAGAGAAAAGCAAATTTGACTCAAGATGCAAACGAGGTGTTTTCATGGGCTACGACAAAAACAGCCCAGCTTATCTAGTATACTATCCCAACACCGAAAAAGTCCAAAAGCACAGATTGGTGAAGTTCACAACAAAGACAATCAGTGGAAGAGAAACACAAACATCTGAGACACACGAAGGATATGAAAATGTGAATCCAAAGATCTTCAGCAGTGAAATTGATGCTGATGAAAGTATGGAGGATGAACCAGATCATGGTTTTCAGAGTGATGTTCCAGAGACTTTGCCTGAACAGGCTGATCCCAATCCGTCAGGTAGAGCGACAGAAACCATGATCAGAAAGAACCCCCCAAGAACCAGGAAGAGGCCAGCTCACCTACAGGATTTTGAAACTGAGGACACAGAAGACAAACTGCAAACATGCAAGAGATTTTTGCTACAGAGCAGTATGTGATATACCTCAAACTTATCAAGATGCCTGCCTTAACATCAACAAAATCCAAGCAATGGAAGGATGCTATGGACAAAGAAATGCAATCATTGGAGGAGAACAAGACATTCACACTCACTAAATTGCCACCAGGAAAACAACCAGTAGGAGGAAGATGGGTTTACGCACTCAAACGAGACATTGACGGATCTGAAAAATACAAGGCAAGATTTGTGGCAAAGGGTTACAGTCAGAAACAAGGGACTGACTATGATGAAACATTCTCACCCACAGCTGACATGACAAGTGTGAGAGTGGTCATGCAGAAAGCAGCACAAGAAAATCTGATCTTGCATCAGATGGATGTTGAGACAGCTTACTTGCATGCACAAATAGATCATGAAATCTATATGGAACAACCGGAGGGTTATGAGCAAAAATCTGAAAGAAATGCAAAGTTAGGATGTAAGCTAAACAAATCGCTCTATGGCCTTAAGCAATCTGGCAGAAACTGGAATGCTGTGTTACATGTATGTCTGACAGAGAATGGTTTTACACAAAACCCAGCTGATAACTGTGTGTACACAAAAGAAAAGCCAGATGAGAAAGTAATCTTGATAGTATGGGTTGATGATTTGATCATAGCTGCTAACAGTGAAAGTGTTCTGGAAAGTGTAAAAAGAAAACTCACAGAAAGGTTCAAAATGAAAGACATGGGAAGGTTGAAACATTTCCTGGGCATAGACTTTGAACAAACAGAGGGTCTAGTCAAAATGTCATAGAAAAGATATGTGAGAAAAATACTAGATCGTTTCGACATGCAGAACTGTAAATCTAGGGAAACACCATGTGAACCAAAGCTAGATTATACAGAAAATGCTGAAAAAATGAAAGAGCCAAAGAAGTTCAGGGAGGCAGTAGGAAGTTTAATTTACTTGTCCACTTGCACGAGACCAGATTTATGTTTTGTCGTCTCAGTATTTTGCTGAACCAACAGAACAGCACTGGAACACAGTAAAACGTGTTCAGGTACCTTAAAGGTACAGCAGAACAGCAATTATGCTTCAGAAGGAATGACACAGAGAGGCTAGGTCTGAGAGTGTATAGTAACGCTGACTGGGCATCGGATACAAAAGACAGACGTAGTACCTCAGGATACTGTGTTAATTTAAGTGAAGGAAGCTCTTTGATCTCATGGAAAACCAGAAAACAACCAACAGTGGCATTATCTACTTGCGAAGCAGAATTCATGTCCTTGGCATCTGCCATGCAGGAATGTATCTACTTAGAGCAGTTGCTTAAGGGTATGGACTCGTGCAAATACACACAAACAAAGGTGTACGAAGACAACCAAGGTACCATTGCGCTAGCCAGAAACCCAATCTGTAGGCAAAGGTGTAAGCACATTGATATCAAATACCATTTCATAAGAGAAATTGTAAATGATGGCAAAGTTATCTTGGAATATTGTCCTACAGAGACAATGATAGCTGACATAATGACAAAGCCACCCACCAAGCAGAAGTTAAAGAGGTTTACTTGAGATATGTTTGGAACATAAAAAATGAAAAAGAAGAAAAATTGTATGTATACACTGAACTTATGTGAAAACGTATTTGTTTTTTAATTTGTTGTTTTTGGTAATACAAAAGGGCTAAGAGCGAGTGGGGGTGTTAAAAGAGTTGCGCCCTTATGCATTGCATTACGGTGTACAAGGTTGCTTATAGGTTTTATTTGGAGGTTTACGGTTTTGTACGTGATGACGTTGTTATTACGTGATGTTCTACGCTGGAGAAACATGTGAACTGTTGTTAATGTTCAGGTGAGGTTGCTGAAAATAAAGGCTGCTAAATGGATGAACAAGCACTGAGCAACGTTTCGTTTGTTTTCCTACACGCAAGTGAGGGTGGTCAACAGGTCTTAGAAAACATTTGTTGATGCAATAACATCCAGACAGACAAGCAATGATTGTGTCAAAGATCAAAATTGAATAAGGAATAGCAAATGTATTAAGGGAAAAAATGGAAACAAATGATTCAATAGGCCTAATAGTTTAGAATAAAATCCAGAGTATTGTCTCTATAACACCAAAAGTGTTCGACAAGCTAACACTCTAAAAAATGCTGGGTTAAAAATAACCCAAGTTTGGGTTGAAAATGGACTAACCCAGCAACTGGGTTGTTTTAAGCAAACATTTAACCCAACCTCTGGGTTAAAACAACCCAATCGCTGGATTAGTCCATTTTCAACCCAAACTTGGGTTATTTTTAACCCAGCATTTTTTAGAGTGTACGATTTGAAATCACCAATGAAATCTGATAACAGCTGTATCATAAATGTTGTTTCTAAACGCTCAAATCATGACAAAAAACAGCATTTTTCCGCCTGTACGAAGTTACTGCGCATGCGTTGTCCTAAACTGTCCTGTCTACAGGGCCTACAGATGCATGCGGTCCCGAATTCAGTTCTCTTTCACGGTCAAATATGCACACAATTATGTCAAAATGCACATCGTGTGGAGTATTCATGTAAACACAGTCTGTTATGTCCAACTGTAAACAGGAGAAAATCAGATGTGCAACAGTCTATTAGATCCGTGCATTGGTTCTTAAAGGGACAGTACCTCATAAACTGCTGCTGTCTGGTTCATTAATATTAAAGATCCCGTTCTTCGTGATCCCATTGTTCAAACTTTAGTTAGTGTGTAATGTTGCTGTTAGAGCATAAATAATACCGGTAAAATTATAAAGCTCAAAGTTCAATGCCAAGCGAGATATTTTATTTAACAGAAGTTCCCTTTCAAAGCCTACAGCGAACGGCTGGCTTGGACTACATCCTGGTACTTCCTTCATAAATGACGTCAGTAGAACAGACTAACCTCCGCCCACAAGAATACGCAAAAAAGGGGGCGTGGTCTTGTTGCTGTCCCACGTGGAGAAGAGGAAGTGTCGCGTGGAGAAAAGGAAGTGTTGCGTTTGAGTGTGTTTGTCGCCATGTCGTCGAGACGCTGTTATTTTCATCCCGGAGTCAAATCACCTTTGTTTGGCTTTCCCAGGGACGCTGTAGAGATCATTGAGCGCATATATCTCCCGTTAAGAGGTGTGACCTTTCCACGTTCGCTAAGCTGCGGTCAAATCACAACACGGGAACCGCTGGCACAATCAGAACTCGTTACATATTTCTGAAGGAGGGACTTCATAGAACAAGGAACTCATCAGCCGTTTTTAGGAGAGTGAGAACAGCGGTGTACAGATGAGTAAATAGTGTGAAAAATACTGTGTTTTTTTTTACACGTGAAACATGAACACACGTTATATTGCACACTGTAAACACAATCAAAGCTTCAAAAACACACAAAGAACGGGACCTTTAATAATAGAAAAACAATCACTGTTTTTGACTGGATCACTTTTGTATCTTTAATATGCATCAGTTTATTTTTAATTCATACAGTGAAGACTATACAGTGTTTTATTTGTACATTCCTGTAGTGTTTCTTACTGCATGTTAAATAAACCCAGGCTACTGTACCTGAAAAACTACTTTTACTATCAAAACTAAAATAAAATAGCTTTATTACAGAAGACTGCCAGTCATGTGAGTAATGATTGCAGTCAGAATGGGAAAGAAATGGGAAGAAAAACTAAAAACTAAATTTCAAGGTTCACATTTAATTCAGATTAATAAGACTCATTAAACTAAAATAGGAAAAGTACATTTTATTTGAATCGTGAAAAGATTCCCACCCCTAATACTTTGATACGAAGGCACATAACGTCATCAACATATCAGAGAATACTGTAGAAAATATATAAATGATCAAATAAATCAATAGCATGTCAAAGAATAATAATGCAACAAATAAAGATGATTAAATGACTAGAGATTTCATAAACTATATACATTATTAGGATTCATAAAAGGAATAATTATTCAAATAAATAACAGACATTAATCAAAAGAGCTTGAGTAGCTGCATCTGAAGCAGAATCTGTTCATTTCAATAAGCCGTTCTTATTCAGTAAGAGGACAGTGATCAGTATGTAGATTATGAGGACAGCGATCCCGACACCGAGAGCGACATGGTTCAGGATCAACGCCGTTCTAGAGGACCTGATCGCTAAATCTTGCTGCCCAGTCATCTTAGCATTTCGAGTCTGAGGAAACAAACAAAAACTGTCAGTGCATGCTTTCCTTTCCTTTCCTTTCACACTAAAAATCTGCATTTTTCAATACCCATCCCTAATGACATAGAATAGTCGACTCATGATTCAGATCGCGTGTCAAACCGCCAAACTGCTGAAATCATGTGACTCTGGCGATTCAAACCGCTGAATCGACTCACTGATTCATAACGCTTCGAAGCTTCATAATGCTCTGTTTTGAAATCGGTCATCACTATATAAGTCGTTATTTAGGGGTTGTTTTGCACACAAAAACTATTCTCGTCGCTTCATAAAGTTATTGTAGAAGCACTGTACATTTACATTTATGCATTTGGCAGACGCTTTTATCCAAAGGCGACTTACATTGTATTCAAGGTACACATTTTACATTTTGTCTGTTCTTGCTTTCCCTGGGAATCGAACCCATGACCTTGGCGTTGCTAGGGCCACACTCTACTGTTTGAGCTACAGGAAAGCTAGTGAGATGGACTTTGTATCGACGTCTTTAGTGCTTTTATGGGTCTTGAGAGTGTGCAGTGCATTGAGCCAATGGAGGCCTTTCTGAGCCATCAGATTTACACTAAAATATCTTCATCTGTGTCTGAAGATGAACGGAGGTCTGACGGGTGTCGAACGACAAGAGGGGACGCCATTAATGACACAATTTACATTTTTGGGTGAACTAACCCTTTAAAATGTGTGAGTGGAATATTGAGATATAAGTGTTACAATATATCTCAAGCTATTTAAAATGAGAGCGATTACTTACAGAGACCGAGTAGATGATGGCAGCGATGCCCAGAGGTAAACAGCAGCACAGCATGGTAAAGATGGAGTAACTCAGGTAATCTTTTGTAGCGTCCGCTGGCGTGGAGGTCATGAACACAGTGGGCTGAGCGGTGACCCCGGTGTGACCTGGTCCTTGAGGATATGCAGACATGTCTATCACAGGCTGACCCATGGGCTTCTGCTCTCCTGGAGTGAATGAGGGGTTTATTCTCCCGATGTCTGGTCCTTGTTTGTACATTTCTTGATCTCTTTGGCTTTGTCCTCCTCGCTGGTCAATCTGCAGTCAGTCTGTTCACAAATCTTGTCGTCTTATTTATAGGTATCTAATGGGATGTGGTTTACAGCTTGTACGGGAATTCGGCTGAAATGCACTGCAAATTGCTTCCTCTTAAACTGGTTGAACAAGTTTTTCTGGTTGAAGTTACAAAAACATGCTTTTATCATCTTCGTCCTTTTTTATCTTTCTGGTGGTACTTCTTTTATTAAATGCTCCAAAAACTTGGAATTGTCTAGCAAATGAAAGAGGCTTAGCATTCATGTTTCATATCAAGGCGGGTTGAGACATATCTCTTTAAAGTTGCTTATCAGTATAACATACGGTGTGTAATGTTTGTTTGGTAACACTTTATTTTACAGTGTCCTTGTTACATGCACTTACCATAATAATAACAACAGTACATGATGCATAATTACATGAAACTAACCCTCAACCAAACCCTAATAACTTAAAAATAAGTACATGTTGTTAAACTCAGTACTTGAATATATAATTACACCTTAAAATAAAGCGTAATCTTATGTTTTTATCTTACATTCTGATTCTCTTATTGATTTTTTAAATATTATTATATTGATAATGAGGTCAAACTGTACCGACAATGTCTTTATTTTACGAAGATTCGTGAATTTGTTCCATTATTGTTTTTTCTGCTTGTGAAGCACTGCATGTATGAAAAGTGTTTATTATTATCATCAAGCTTAAAATGTGTTTTAACCTTAAAGTCAAAAATGCAATTAAATCATAAATAAAATGCAACTAATTTAAGAATAGTATAGCAAAACATGAAGGATTTCCTGTATCTTTTGTTTGTCGATGGCCAAAATCATGTGTTTATTTGGTAGAAGCTCATCAAAAAAGATCCTATTATAGTTAATAATATTACAATTTTTTTATTTTTTTATTTAAAATTGAATTAAAGTTATAGTAATTTGGTGGTGTGTTGTTGTCATTTTTATTAGTTTTTTATATAGGTGTATTTAAAAAAAACAAATAAAAATTACAACACAACAAAATTAATAAAACTTTGTCAATTTTATATATATATCTTAGAACAAAAATGATTTTAATTTTAATTAAAGAGATTTCCTCAACTTGTTCCTCAACCTGTATGAGTTTCTTTCTTCTGCTGAACACAAAAGAAGATATTTTGAAGAATGTTGTTGTAATCTGCCAGTTGATGGCACCCATTGACGAGTAGGAAATGAAACACAATTGAAGTCATTCTTGAGGGTAAATGACAAGTATGTAATGAGTAATGACAAAATGTAAATTTTTGGGGTGAACTATCCCTTGAAAGTCCAACAGTCATAAAGATTGACGTCAACACACAGGAAGAATGTGTACCAGAGCCATAGAAAAAATATTCTTGAGTTATTTCAGAAAGCAGGTTATGTTTAAGGATAAGTAAGCGGATACAAAACGAGGTAACTTTCAAGATATGCAAGTATCCATATCAACTCTCTGAACATCACCTGCTTCATGATCCAAGATTAGTTTGCGTAAGAGGTATTCAAATGCATGTTATATAATTCATATAGTTATATTAATATAACTAAATGTGTTATATAGTTATAATATACACTACTGTAGAACTATTACAACAAGGTAATGTTTAAATGTTAATTCAATTCAAACCCACATGAAAAAATACTATAGTATATTATAGTAAAATTACTCTGTTTTTGAACCATACTATAGTAAATATACTACAGTAAATGAACAAAGTGTAGTAAATACTATAATATACTACAATTTACTGTAGTATCTTTACTATAGTACGGTTCAAAAACACTATAGTATTTACTAGAGTAATTTTACTATAATATACTATAGTATTTTTTCATGTGGGTTTATTATTTGTTATTGTCATCTCACACATGGATCTGCATTAAATTAATTAGCATCAAACAAACAATATAATCCTTATTCTCAGTGAATAAAGATTCCTTATTAAAGCTACACTGTGTAACTGTTTTAGTTTATTCTTAGCTAAAAACACTTAGTTCTTTCAAAAATATATGTGCTCATTAATGTATATTTACTTCTTTCAAGTAATAAAGTATTCTCGTAAGTTTATAATATGCCATTGAAAATACATACGGGTAAGGGGTTCGAATGGGGGTCGCCATGTTGCCCCTCCATCTTGAAAGTACATTAGCCAAAGAGGGACATACCCGTAAATTCAAGCTTCGCCTTTCGCGTTTTAACACTCGATGGCACCGTGTCGAATGTGAAGAGGGGGATTGCTCGAGACTGCTATATGCACACACAATATACAGAATAACGACAGCACTGATAAAAGTTACTTTACTAAGATTAGCTTGCATTCGTCTGGGAACCTGATCGCTGATGTTAGCAATGAAATGGTAAATAAATTACGAAAACGTAAAACTATTATTCATTTTACATTCATTTTACATAGATGTCATAACCTACATGTTAACTGACAAATTAAATAACTGCAAATTATAATAGTTTTCTAAAGTAACCTCATCACTTGAAGGAACACTAATGGACGAGGTGGAACTGGAAGCCATGTTAATCTTGGACTAAATCAGCCACCGTAGGAGTTAAAACCAAATCGGAATTGGGAGGAACAGAAACTAATATTTACTGGATGGTCATAGACCTTTTCACCGCTAGATGGGGGAAAATATCACACAGTGTAGCTTTAAATGAAAAGGTCAAAAAAAGGATTGCACAACCACCAGATAGGTGGCTATCTGCACTAAGTAGGTTATGTAAATCAGCCTTAAACAAAAGAAGACGAAGAAGAAGACGAAGAAGAAGAAGAAGAAGAAGAAGAAGAAGAAGGAAGTAAAATGGCGCGCTCTTAGCGTCTGTTTCCATTGTCAATCATTGAAATGTCGCTCTGTTGAGGATTTCTTCTGTGTTAACCGGGAACACGCTCACAGACGTGTTTTTGGAACCAGCATAGCTCGAGTGAGCAAGGTTTGGGTTAATCAACCAGGAGTTCAAGGTATATGTGACAGTAAGTTAACCTTGCTTTCTGGAATACCCCTCGTTAAATTGGCTACAATACTCAACGCTGTAAAACCATGGACTCGCATGACCCAATTAAAACAACCACACTCTCAAAAATAAGAGTCCATTTTTGTACCTCTAAGTCAGGGGTAGGCAAGTTCGGTCCTAGAGAGCTGATGTCCTGCAGAGTTTAGCTCCAACCCTACTAAGCCACCACAGCAATCAGCCTCCCCCTGCAACTGCCTCATCGACACGGCATCTCAATAAACCCGTCTCCAGCGTGATGACTCCGATTGTTCGAATATTACAATTAAATAATACTTAAATCGATATGTCATCCTCAATAAACCCGTCTCCAGCGTGTTGACTCCGATTGTTCGAATATTACAATTAAATCATTCTTAAATCTATATGTCATCCGCAATAAACCCGTCTCCAGCGTGTTGACTCCGATTGTTCGAATATTACAATTAAATAATTCTTAAATCGATATGTCATCTGCAATAAACCCGTCTCCAGCGTGTTGACTCCGATTGTTCGAATATTACAATTAAATCATTCTTAAATCGATATGTCATCCGCAATAAACCCGTCTCCAGCGTGTTGACTCCGTTTGTTCGAATATTACAATTAAATAATTCTTAAATCGATATGTCATCCGCAATAAACCCGTCTCCAGCGTGTTGACTCCGATTGTTCGAATATTACAATTAAATAATTCTTAAATCGATATGTCATCCACAATAAACCCGTCTCCAGCGTGTTGACTCCGATTGTTCGAATATTACAATTAAATAATTCTTAAATCGATATGTCATCCGCATAAACCCGTCTCCAGCGTGTTGACTCCGATTGTTCGAATATTACAATTAAATCATTCTTAAATCGATATGTCATCCTCAATAAACCCGTCTCCAGCGTGATGACTCCGATTGTTCGAATATTACAATTAAATAATACTTAAATCGATATGTCATCCGCAATAAACCCGTCTCCAGCGTGTTGACTCCGATTGTTCGAATATTACAATGAAATAATACTTAAATCGATATGTCATCCTCAATAAACCCGTCTCCAGCGTGTTGACTCCGATTGTTCGAATATTACAATTAAATAATACTTAAATCGATATGTCATCCTCAATAAACCCGTCTCCAGCGTGTTGACTCCGATTGTTCGAATATTACAATTAAATCATTCTTAAATCGATATGTCATCCTCAATAAACCCGTCTCCAGCGTGATGACTCCGATTGTTCGAATATTACAATTAAATAATTCTTAAATCGATATGTCATCCGCAATAAACCCGTCTCCAGCGTGTTGACTCCGATTGTTCGAATATTACAATTAAATAATTCTTAAATCGATATGTCATCCACAATAAACCCGTCTCCAGCGTGTTGACTCCGATTGTTCGAATATTACAATTAAATCATTCTTAAATCGATATGTCATCCTCAATAAACCCGTCTCCAGCGTGATGACTCCGATTGTTCGAATATTACAATTAAATAATACTTAAATCGATATGTCATCCGCAATAAACCCGTCTCCAGCGTGTTGACTCCGATTGTTCGAATATTACAATGAAATAATACTTAAATCGATATGTCATCCTCAATAAACCCGTCTCCAGCGTGTTGACTCCGATTGTTCGAATATTACAATTAAATAATACTTAAATCGATATGTCATCCTCAATAAACCCGTCTCCAGCGTGTTGACTCCGATTGTTCGAATATTACAATTAAATCATTCTTAAATCGATATGTCATCCGCAATAAACCCGTCTCCAGCGTGTTGACTCCGTTTGTTCGAATATTACAATTAAATAATACTTAAATCGATATGTCATCTGCAATAAACCCGTCTCCAGCGTGTTGACTCCGATTGTTCGAATATTACAATTAAATCATTCTTAAATCGATATGTCATCCGCAATAAACCCGTCTCCAGCGTGTTGACTCCGTTTGTTCGAATATTACAATTAAATAATTCTTAAATCGATATGTCATCCGCAATAAACCCGTCTCCAGCGTGTTGACTCCGATTGTTCGAATATTACAATTAAATCATTCTTAAATCGATATGTCATCCTCAATAAACCCGTCTCCAGCGTGATGACTCCGATTGTTCGAATATTACAATTAAATAATACTTAAATCGATATGTCATCCGCAATAAACCCGTCTCCAGCGTGTTGACTCCGATTGTTCGAATATTACAATGAAATAATACTTAAATCGATATGTCATCCTCAATAAACCCGTCTCCAGCGTGTTGACTCCGATTGTTCGAATATTACAATTAAATAATACTTAAATCGATATGTCATCCTCAATAAACCCGTCTCCAGCGTGTTGACTCCGATTGTTCGAATATTACAATTAAATCATTCTTAAATCTATATGTCATCCGCAATAAACCCGTCTCCAGCGTGTTGACTCCGTTTGTTCGAATATTACAATTAAATAATACTTAAATCGATATGTCATCTGCAATAAACCCGTCTCCAGCGTGTTGACTCCGATTGTTCGAATATTACAATTAAATAATCCGATTGTTCGAATATTACAATTAAATAATTCTTAAATCGATATGTCATCCGCAATAAACCCGTCTCCAGCGTGTTGACTCCGATTGTTCGAATATTACAATTAAATAATACTTAAATCGATATGTCATCTGCAATAAACCCGTCTCCAGCGTGTTGACTCCGATTGTTCGAATATTACAATTAAATAATCCGATTGTTCGAATATTACAATTAAATAATTCTTAAATCGATATGTCATCCGCAATAAACCCGTCTCCAGCGTGTTGACTCCGATTGTTCGAATATTACAATTAAATAATACTTAAATCGATATGTCATCCGCAATAAACCCGTCTCCAGCGTGTTGACTCCGATTGTTCGAATATTACAATTAAATAATATTTAAATCGATATGTCATCCGCAATAAACCCGTCTCCAGCGTGATGACTCCGATTGTTCGAATATTACAATTAAATAATTCTTAAATCGATATGTCATCCTCAATAAACCCGTTTCCAGCGTGATGACTCAGATTGTTCGAATATTACAATTAAATAATTCTTAAATCGATATGTCATCCTCAATAAACCCGTCTCCAGCGTGGTGACTCAGATTGTTCGAATATTACAATTAAATAATTCTTAAATCGATATGTCATCCTCAATAAACCCGTCTCCAGCGTGTTGACTCCGATTGTTCAAATATTACAATTAAATAATTCTTAAATCGATATGTCATCCTCAATAAACCCGTCTCCAGCGTGTTGACTCCGATTGTTCAAATATTACAATTAAATAATTCTTAAATCGATATGTCATCCGCAATAAACCCGTCTCCAGCATGATGACTCCGATTGTTCGAATATTACAATGAAATAATTCTTAAATCGATATGTCATCCTCAATAAACCCGTCTCCAGCATGATGACTCCGATTGTTCGAATATTACAATGAAATAATACTTAAATCGATATGTCATCCTCAATAAACCCGTCTCCAGCGTGTTGACTCCGATTGTTCGAATATTACAATTAAATAATTCTTAAATCGATATGTCATCCTCAAAAAACCCGTCTCCAGCGTGTTGACTCCGATTGTTCGAATATTACAATTAAATAATTCTTAAATCGATATGTCATCCGCAATAAACCCGTCTCCAGCGTGTTGACTCCGATGTTTTGAATATTACAATGAAATAATACTTAAATCGATATGTCATCCGCAATAAACCCGTCTCCAGCGTGTTGACTCCGATTGTTCGAATATTACAATGAAATAATACTTAAATCGATATGTCATCCGCAATAAACCCGTCTCCAGCGTGTTGACTCCGATTGTTCGAATATTACAATTAAATAATTCTTAAATCGATATGTCATCCGCAATAAACCCGTCTCCAGCGTGATGACTCCGATTGTTCGAATATTACAATTAAATAATTCTTAAATCGATATGTCATCCTCAATAAACCCGTCTCCAGCGTGATGACTCCGATTGTTCGAATATTACAATTAAATAATTCTTAAATCGATATGTCATCCGCAATAAACCCGTCTCCAGCGTGATGACTCCGATTGTTCGAATATTACAATTAAATAATACTTAAATCGATATGTCATCCTCAATAAACCCGTCTCCAGCGTGATGACTCCGATTGTTCGAATATTACAATTAAATAATTCTTAAATCGATATGTCATCCGCATAAACCCGTCTCCAGCGTGATGACTCCGATTGTTCGAATATTACAATTAAATAATTCTTAAATCGATATGTCATCCTCAATAAACCCGTCTCCAGCGTGTTGACTCCGATTGTTCGAATATTACAATTAAATAATTCTTAAATCGATATGTCATCCGCAATAAACCCGTCTCCAGCGTGTTGACTCCGATTGTTCGAATATTACAATTAAATAATTCTTCTTAAATCGATATGTCATCCTCAATAAACCCGTCTCCAGCGTGATGACTCCGATTGTTCGAATATTACAATTAAATAATACTTAAATCGATATGTCATCCACAATAAACCCGTCTCCAGCGTGTTGACTCCGATTGTTCGAATATTACAATTAAATAATTCTTCTTAAATCGATATGTCATCCGCAATAAACCCGTCTCCAGCGTGATGACTCCGATTGTTCGAATATTACAATTAAATAATTCTTAAATCGATATGTCATCCTCAATAAACCCGTCTCCAGCGTGATGACTCCGATTGTTCGAATATTACAATTAAATAATACTTAAATCGATATGTCATCCTCAATAAACCCGTCTCCAGCGTGTTGACTCCGATTGTTCGAATATTACAATTAAATAATTATTCTTAAATCGATATGTCATCCTCAATAAACCCGTCTCCAGCGTGATGACTCCGATTGTTCGAATATTACAATTAAATAATACTTAAATCGATATGTCATCCGCAATAAACCCGTCTCCAGCGTGTTGACTCCGATTGTTCGAATATTACAATGAAATAATACTTAAATCGATATGTCATCCTCAATAAACCCGTCTCCAGCGTGATGACTCCGATTGTTCGAATATTACAATTAAATAATTCTTAAATCGATATGTCATCCTCAATAAACCCGTCTCCAGCGTGTTGACTCCGATTGTTCGAATATTACAATTAAATAATTCTTAAATCGATATGTCATCCTCAATAAACCCGTTTCCAGCGTGATGACTCCGATTGTTCGAATATTACAATTAAATAATTCTTAAATCGATATGTCATCCTCAATAAACCCGTCTCCAGCGTGATGACTCCGATTGTTCGAATATTACAATTAAATAATTCTTAAATCGATATGTCATCCGCAATAAACCCGTCTCCAGCATGATGACTCCGATTGTTCAAATATTACAATTAAATAATTCTTAAATCGATATGTCATCCGCAATAAACCCGTCTCCAGCGTGATGACTCCGATTGTTCGAATATTACAATTAAATAATTCTTAAATCGATATGGCATCCTCAATAAACCCGTCTCCAGCGTGTTGACTCCGATTGTTCGAATATTACAATTAAATAATTCTTAAATCGATATGTCATCCTCAATAAACCCGTTTCCAGCGTGTTGACTCCGATTGTTCGAATATTACAATTAAATAATTCTTAAATCGATATGTCATCCTCAATAAACCCGTCTCCAGCGTGTTGACTCCGATTGTTCGAATATTACAATGAAATAATACTTAAATCGATATGTCATCCGCAATAAACCCGTCTCCAGCATGATGACTCCGATTGTTCGAATATTACAATTAAATAATTCTTAAATCGATATGTCATCCTCAATAAACCCGTCTCCAGCGTGTTGACTCCGATTGTTCGAATATTACAATGAAATAATTCTTAAATCGATATGTCATCCTCAATAAACCCGTCTCCAGCGTGTTGACTCCGATTGTTCGAATATTACAATGAAATAATACTTAAATCGATATGTCATCCGCAATAAACCCGTCTCCAGCGTGTTGACTCCGATTGTTCGAATATTACAATGAAATAATACTTAAATCGATATGTCATCCGCAATAAACCCGTCTCCAGCATGATGACTCCGATTGTTCGAATATTACAATGAAATAATACTTAAATCGATATGTCATCCTCAATAAACCCGTTTCCAGCGTGTTGACTCCGATTGTTCGAATATTACAATTAAATAATTCTTAAATCGATATGTCATCCTCAATAAACCCGTTTCCAGCGTGTTGACTCCGATTGTTCGAATATTACAATTAAATAATTCTTAAATCGATATGTCATCCTCAATAAACCCGTCTCCAGCGTGTTGACTCCGATTGTTCGAATATTACAATGAAATAATACTTAAATCGATATGTCATCCGCAATAAACCCGTCTCCAGCGTGATGACTCCGATTGTTCGAATATTACAATTAAATAATTCTTAAATCGATATGTCATCCTCAATAAACCCGTTTCCAGCGTGTTGACTCCGATTGTTCGAATATTACAATTAAATAATTCTTAAATCGATATGTCATCCTCAATAAACCCGTTTCCAGCATGTTGACTCCGATTGTTCGAATATTACAATTAAATAATTCTTAAATCGATATGTCATCCTCAATAAACCCGTCTCCAGCGTGTTGACTCCGATTGTTCGAATATTACAATGAAATAATACTTAAATCGATATGTCATCCGCAATAAACCCGTCTCCAGCATGATGACTCCGATTGTTCGAATATTACAATTAAATAATTCTTAAATCGATATGTCATCCTCAATAAACCCGTCTCCAGCGTGTTGACTCCGATTGTTCGAATATTACAATGAAATAATTCTTAAATCGATATGTCATCCTCAATAAACCCGTCTCCAGCGTGTTGACTCCGATTGTTCGAATATTACAATGAAATAATACTTAAATCGATATGTCATCCGCAATAAACCCGTCTCCAGCGTGTTGACTCCGATTGTTCGAATATTACAATGAAATAATACTTAAATCGATATGTCATCCGCAATAAACCCGTCTCCAGCATGATGACTCCGATTGTTCGAATATTACAATTAAATAATACTTAAATCGGTATGTCATCCGCAATAAACCCGTCTCCAGCGTGATGACTCCGATTGTTCAAATATTACAATTAAATAATACTTAAATCGATATGTCATCCGCAATAAACCCGTCTCCAGCGTGTTGACTCCGATTGTTCGAATATTACAATGAAATAATACTTAAATCGATATGTCATCCGCAATAAACCCGTCTCCAGCGTGATGACTCTTATTGTTCGAATATTACAATTAAATAATACTTAAATCGATATGTCATCCTCAATAAACCCGTCTCCAGCGTGATGACTCCGATTGTTCGAATATTACAATTAAATAATACTTAAATCGATATGTCATCCGCAATAAACCCGTCTCCAGCATGATGACTCCGATTGTTCAAATATTACAATTAAATAATACTTAAATCGATATGTCATCCGCAATAAACCCGTCTCCAGCGTGTTGACTCCGATTGTTCGAATATTACAATGAAATAATACTTAAATCGATATGTCATCCGCAATAAACCCGTCTCCAGCGTGATGACTCCGATTGTTCGAATATTACAATTAAATAATTCTTAAATCGATATGTCATCCGCAATAAACCCGTCTCCAGCGTGATGACTCCGATTGTTCGAATATTACAATTAAATAATACTTAAATCGATATGTCATCCGCAATAAACCCGTCTCCAGCGTGTTGACTCCGATTGTTCGAATATTACAATTAAATAATTCTTAAATCGATATGTCATCCTCAATAAACCCGTTTCCAGCGTGATGACTCAGATTGTTCGAATATTACAATTAAATAATTCTTAAATCGATATGTCATCCTCAATAAACCCGTCTCCAGCGTGATGACTCAGATTGTTTGAATATTACAATTAAATAATTCTTAAATCGATATGTCATCCTCAATAAACCCGTCTCCAGCGTGATGACTCCGATTGTTCGAATATTACAATTAAATAATACTTAAATCGATATGTCATCCTCAATAAACCCGTCTCCAGCGTGATGACTCCGATTGTTCGAATATTACAATTAAACAATACTTAAATCGATATGTCATCCTCAATAAACCCGTCTCCAGCGTGATGACTCCGATTGTTCGAATATTACAATTAAATAATACTTAAATCGATATGTCATCCTCAATAAACCCGTCTCCAGCGTGTTGACTCCGATTGTTCGAATATTACAATTAAATAATTCTTAAATCGATATGTCATCCTCAATAAACCCGTCTCCAGCGTGATGACTCCGATTGTTCGAATATTACAATTAAATAATACTTAAATCGATATGTCATCCGCAATAAACCCGTCTCCAGCGTGTTGACTCCGATTGTTCGAATATTACAATGAAATAATTCTTAAATCGATATGTCATCCTCAATAAACCCGTCTCCAGCGTGTTGACTCCGATTGTTCGAATATTACAATTAAATAATTCTTAAATCGATATGTCATCCTCAAAAAACCCGTCTCCAGCGTGTTGACTCCGATTGTTCGAATATTACAATTAAATAATTCTTAAATCGATATGTCATCCGCAATAAACCCGTCTCCAGCGTGTTGACTCCGATGTTTTGAATATTACAATGAAATAATACTTAAATCGATATGTCATCCGCAATAAACCCGTCTCCAGCGTGTTGACTCCGATTGTTCGAATATTACAATGAAATAATACTTAAATCGATATGTCATCCGCAATAAACCCGTCTCCAGCGTGTTGACTCCGATTGTTCGAATATTACAATTAAATAATTCTTAAATCGATATGTCATCCGCAATAAACCCGTCTCCAGCGTGATGACTCCGATTGTTCGAATATTACAATTAAATAATTCTTAAATCGATATGTCATCCTCAATAAACCCGTCTCCAGCGTGATGACTCCGATTGTTCGAATATTACAATTAAATAATTCTTAAATCGATATGTCATCCGCAATAAACCCGTCTCCAGCGTGATGACTCCGATTGTTCGAATATTACAATTAAATAATACTTAAATCGATATGTCATCCTCAATAAACCCGTCTCCAGCGTGATGACTCCGATTGTTCGAATATTACAATTAAATAATTCTTAAATCGATATGTCATCCGCATAAACCCGTCTCCAGCGTGATGACTCCGATTGTTCGAATATTACAATTAAATAATTCTTAAATCGATATGTCATCCTCAATAAACCCGTCTCCAGCGTGTTGACTCCGATTGTTCGAATATTACAATTAAATAATTCTTAAATCGATATGTCATCCGCAATAAACCCGTCTCCAGCGTGTTGACTCCGATTGTTCGAATATTACAATTAAATAATTCTTCTTAAATCGATATGTCATCCTCAATAAACCCGTCTCCAGCGTGATGACTCCGATTGTTCGAATATTACAATTAAATAATACTTAAATCGATATGTCATCCACAATAAACCCGTCTCCAGCGTGTTGACTCCGATTGTTCGAATATTACAATTAAATAATTCTTCTTAAATCGATATGTCATCCGCAATAAACCCGTCTCCAGCGTGATGACTCCGATTGTTCGAATATTACAATTAAATAATTCTTAAATCGATATGTCATCCTCAATAAACCCGTCTCCAGCGTGATGACTCCGATTGTTCGAATATTACAATTAAATAATACTTAAATCGATATGTCATCCTCAATAAACCCGTCTCCAGCGTGATGACTCCGATTGTTCGAATATTACAATTAAATAATACTTAAATCGATATGTCATCCGCAATAAACCCGTCTCCAGCGTGTTGACTCCGATTGTTCGAATATTACAATGAAATAATACTTAAATCGATATGTCATCCTCAATAAACCCGTCTCCAGCGTGATGACTCCGATTGTTCGAATATTACAATTAAATAATTCTTAAATCGATATGTCATCCTCAATAAACCCGTCTCCAGCGTGTTGACTCCGATTGTTCGAATATTACAATTAAATAATTCTTAAATCGATATGTCATCCTCAATAAACCCGTTTCCAGCGTGATGACTCCGATTGTTCGAATATTACAATTAAATAATTCTTAAACCGATATGTCATCCTCAATAAACCCGTCTCCAGCGTGATGACTCCGATTGTTCGAATATTACAATTAAATAATTCTTAAATCGATATGTCATCCGCAATAAACCCGTCTCCAGCATGATGACTCCGATTGTTCAAATATTACAATTAAATAATTCTTAAATCGATATGTCATCCGCAATAAACCCGTCTCCAGCGTGATGACTCCGATTGTTCGAATATTACAATTAAATAATTCTTAAATCGATATGGCATCCTCAATAAACCCGTCTCCAGCGTGTTGACTCCGATTGTTCGAATATTACAATTAAATAATTCTTAAATCGATATGTCATCCTCAATAAACCCGTTTCCAGCGTGTTGACTCCGATTGTTCGAATATTACAATTAAATAATTCTTAAATCGATATGTCATCCTCAATAAACCCGTCTCCAGCGTGTTGACTCCGATTGTTCGAATATTACAATGAAATAATACTTAAATCGATATGTCATCCGCAATAAACCCGTCTCCAGCATGATGACTCCGATTGTTCGAATATTACAATTAAATAATTCTTAAATCGATATGTCATCCTCAATAAACCCGTCTCCAGCGTGTTGACTCCGATTGTTCGAATATTACAATGAAATAATTCTTAAATCGATATGTCATCCTCAATAAACCCGTCTCCAGCGTGTTGACTCCGATTGTTCGAATATTACAATGAAATAATACTTAAATCGATATGTCATCCGCAATAAACCCGTCTCCAGCGTGTTGACTCCGATTGTTCGAATATTACAATGAAATAATACTTAAATCGATATGTCATCCGCAATAAACCCGTCTCCAGCATGATGACTCCGATTGTTCGAATATTACAATGAAATAATACTTAAATCGATATGTCATCCTCAATAAACCCGTTTCCAGCGTGTTGACTCCGATTGTTCGAATATTACAATTAAATAATTCTTAAATCGATATGTCATCCTCAATAAACCCGTTTCCAGCGTGTTGACTCCGATTGTTCGAATATTACAATTAAATAATTCTTAAATCGATATGTCATCCTCAATAAACCCGTCTCCAGCGTGTTGACTCCGATTGTTCGAATATTACAATGAAATAATACTTAAATCGATATGTCATCCGCAATAAACCCGTCTCCAGCATGATGACTCCGATTGTTCGAATATTACAATTAAATAATTCTTAAATCGATATGTCATCCTCAATAAACCCGTTTCCAGCGTGTTGACTCCGATTGTTCGAATATTACAATTAAATAATTCTTAAATCGATATGTCATCCTCAATAAACCCGTTTCCAGCGTGTTGACTCCGATTGTTCGAATATTACAATTAAATAATTCTTAAATCGATATGTCATCCTCAATAAACCCGTCTCCAGCGTGTTGACTCCGATTGTTCGAATATTACAATGAAATAATACTTAAATCGATATGTCATCCGCAATAAACCCGTCTCCAGCATGATGACTCCGATTGTTCGAATATTACAATTAAATAATTCTTAAATCGATATGTCATCCTCAATAAACCCGTCTCCAGCGTGTTGACTCCGATTGTTCGAATATTACAATGAAATAATTCTTAAATCGATATGTCATCCTCAATAAACCCGTCTCCAGCGTGTTGACTCCGATTGTTCGAATATTACAATGAAATAATACTTAAATCGATATGTCATCCGCAATAAACCCGTCTCCAGCGTGTTGACTCCGATTGTTCGAATATTACAATGAAATAATACTTAAATCGATATGTCATCCGCAATAAACCCGTCTCCAGCATGATGACTCCGATTGTTCGAATATTACAATTAAATAATACTTAAATCGGTATGTCATCCGCAATAAACCCGTCTCCAGCGTGTTGACTCCGATTGTTCGAATATTACAATGAAATAATACTTAAATCGATATGTCATCCGCAATAAACCCGTCTCCAGCGTGTTGACTCCGATTGTTCGAATATTACAATGAAATAATACTTAAATCGATATGTCATCCGCAATAAACCCGTCTCCAGCGTGATGACTCTTATTGTTCGAATATTACAATTAAATAATTCTTAAATCGATATGTCATCCGCAATAAACCCGTCTCCAGCATGATGACTCCGATTGTTCGAATATTACAATTAAATAATACTTAAATCGATATGTCATCCGCAATAAACCCGTCTCCAGCATGATGACTCCGATTGTTCAAATATTACAATTAAATAATACTTAAATCGATATGTCATCCGCAATAAACCCGTCTCCAGCGTGTTGACTCCGATTGTTCGAATATTACAATGAAATAATACTTAAATCGATATGTCATCCGCAATAAACCCGTCTCCAGCGTGATGACTCCGATTGTTCGAATATTACAATTAAATAATACTTAAATCGATATGTCATCCGCAATAAACCCGTCTCCAGCGTGTTGACTCCGATTGTTCGAATATTACAATGAAATAATACTTAAATCGATATGTCATCCGCAATAAACCCGTCTCCAGCGTGTTGACTCCGATTGTTCGAATATTACAATGAAATAATACTTAAATCGATATGTCATCCGCAATAAACCCGTCTCCAGCGTGATGACTCCGATTGTTCGAATATTACAATTAAATAATTCTTAAATCGATATGTCATCCGCAATAAACCCGTCTCCAGCGTGATGACTCCGATTGTTCGAATATTACAATTAAATAATTCTTAAATCGATATGTCATCCTCAATAAACCCGTCTCCAGCGTGATGACTCCGATTGTTCGAATATTACAATTAAATAATTCTTAAATCGATATGTCATCCTCAATAAACCCGTCTCCAGCGTGATGACTCCGATTGTTCGAATATTACAATTAAATAATTCTTAAATCGATATGTCATCCTCAATAAACCCGTCTCCAGCGTGATGACTCCGATTGTTCGAATATTACAATTAAATAATACTTAAATCGATATGTCATCCTCAATAAACCCGTCTCCAGCGTGATGACTCCGATTGTTCGAATTTTACAATTAAATAATTCTTAAATCGATATGTCATCCGCAATAAACCCGTCTCCAGCGTGATGACTCCGATTGTTCGAATATTACAATTAAATAATACTTAAATCGATATGTCATCCGCAATAAACCCGTCTCCAGCGTGATGACTCCGATTGTTCGAATATTACAATTAAATAATTCTTAAATCGATATGTCATCCTCAATAAACCCGTTTCCAGCGTGATGACTCAGATTGTTCGAATATTACAATTAAATAATTCTTAAATCGATATGTCATCCTCAATAAACCCGTCTCCAGCGTGATGACTCAGATTGTTTGAATATTACAATTAAATAATTCTTAAATCGATATGTCATCCTCAATAAACCCGTCTCCAGCGTGATGACTCCGATTGTTCGAATATTACAATTAAATAATACTTAAATCGATATGTCATCCTCAATAAACCCGTCTCCAGCGTGATGACTCCGATTGTTCGAATATTACAATTAAATAATACTTAAATCGATATGTCATCCTCAATAAACCCGTCTCCAGCGTGTTGACTCCGATTGTTCGAATATTACAATTAAATAATTCTTAAATCGATATGTCATCCTCAATAAACCCGTCTCCAGCGTGATGACTCCGATTGTTCGAATATTACAATTAAATAATACTTAAATCGATATGTCATCCGCAATAAACCCGTCTCCAGCGTGTTGACTCCGATTGTTCGAATAATACAATGAAATAATACTTAAATCGATATGTCATCCGCAATAAACCCGTCTCCAGCATGATGACTCCGATTGTTCGAATATTACAATGAAATAATTCTTAAATCGATATGTCATCCTCAATAAACCCGTCTCCAGCGTGTTGACTCCGATTGTTCGAATATTACAATGAAATAATTCTTAAATCGATATGTCATCCTCAATAAACCCGTCTCCAGCGTGTTGACTCCGATTGTTCAAATATTACAATTAAATAATACTTAAATCGATATGTCATCCGCAATAAACCCGTCTCCAGCGTGTTGACTCCGATTGTTCGAATATTACAATGAAATAATACTTAAATCGATATGTCATCCTCAATAAACCCGTCTCCAGCATGATGACTCCGATTGTTCGAATATTACAATTAAATAATACTTAAATCAGTATGTCATCCGCAATAAACCCGTCTCCAGCGTGATGACTCCGATTGTTCAAATATTACAATTAAATAATACTTAAATCGATATGTCATCCGCAATAAACCCGTCTCCAGCGTGTTGACTCCGATTGTTCGAATATTACAATGAAATAATACTTAAATCGATATGTCATCCGCAATAAACCCGTCTCCAGCGTGATGACTCCGATTGTTTGAATATTACAATTAAATAATTCTTAAATCGATATGTCATCCGCAATAAACCCGTCTCCAGCGTGATGACTCCGATTGTTCGAATATTACAATTAAATAATTCTTAAATCGATATGTCATCCGCAATAAACCCGTCTCCAGCGTGATGACTCCGATTGTTCGAATATTACAATTAAATAATTCTTAAATCGATATGTCATCTTCAATAAACCCGTCTCCAGCGTGATGACTCCGATTGTTCGAATATTACAATTAAATAATTCTTAAATCGATATGTCATCCGCATAAACCCGTCTCCAGCGTGTTGACTCCGATTGTTCGAATATTACAATTAAATAATACTTAAATCGATATGTCATCCTCAATAAACCCGTTTCCAGCGTGTTGACTCCGATTGTTCGAATATTACAATTAAATAATTCTTAAATCGATATGTCATCCTCAATAAACCCGTCTCCAGCATGATGACTCCGATTGTTCGAATATTACAATTAAATAATTCTTAAATCGATATGTCATCCGCATAAACCCGTCTCCAGCGTGTTGACTCCGATTGTTCGAATATTACAATTAAATAATTCTTAAATCGATATGTCATCCTCAATAAACCCGTCTCCAGCATGATGACTCCGATTGTTCGAATATTACAATTAAATAATTCTTAAATCGATATGTCATCCGCATAAACCCGTCTCCAGCGTGATGACTCCGATTGTTCGAATATTACAATTAAATAATTCTTAAATCGATATGTCATCCTCAATAAACCCGTCTCCAGCGTGTTGACTCCGTTTGTTCGAATATTACAATGAAATAATTCTTAAATCGATATGTCATCCTCAATAAACCCGTCTCCAGCGTGTTGACTCCGATTGTTCGAATATTACAATTAAATAATTCTTAAATCGATATGTCATCCTCAATAAACCCGTCTCCAGCATGATGACTCCGATTGTTCGAATATTACAATTAAATAATTCTTAAATCGATATGTCATCCTCAATAAACCCGTCTCCAGCGTGATGACTCCGATTGTTCGAATATTACAATTAAATAATTCTTAAATCGATATGTCATCCTCAATAAACCCGTCTCCAGCATGATGACTCCGATTGTTCGAATATTACAATTAAATAATTCTTAAATCGATATGTCATCCGCATAAACCCGTCTCCAGCGTGATGACTCCGATTGTTCGAATATTACAATTAAATAATACTTAAATCGATATGTCATCCGCAATAAACCCGTCTCCAGCATGATGACTCCGATTGTTCAAATATTACAATTAAATAATACTTAAATCGATATGTCATCCGCAATAAACCCGTCTCCAGCGTGTTGACTCCGATTGTTCGAATATTACAATGAAATAATACTTAAATCGATATGTCATCCGCAATAAACCCGTCTCCAGCGTGATGACTCCGATTGTTCGAATATTACAATTAAATAATTCTTAAATCGATATGTCATCCGCAATAAACCCGTCTCCAGCGTGATGACTCCGATTGTTCGAATATTACAATTAAATAATACTTAAATCGATATGTCATCCGCAATAAACCCGTCTCCAGCGTGTTGACTCCGATTGTTCGAATATTACAATTAAATAATTCTTAAATCGATATGTCATCCTCAATAAACCCGTTTCCAGCGTGATGACTCAGATTGTTCGAATATTACAATTAAATAATTCTTAAATCGATATGTCATCCTCAATAAACCCGTCTCCAGCGTGATGACTCAGATTGTTTGAATATTACAATTAAATAATTCTTAAATCGATATGTCATCCTCAATAAACCCGTCTCCAGCGTGATGACTCCGATTGTTCGAATATTACAATTAAATAATACTTAAATCGATATGTCATCCTCAATAAACCCGTCTCCAGCGTGATGACTCCGATTGTTCGAATATTACAATTAAACAATACTTAAATCGATATGTCATCCTCAATAAACCCGTCTCCAGCGTGATGACTCCGATTGTTCGAATATTACAATTAAATAATACTTAAATCGATATGTCATCCTCAATAAACCCGTCTCCAGCGTGTTGACTCCGATTGTTCGAATATTACAATTAAATAATTCTTAAATCGATATGTCATCCTCAATAAACCCGTCTCCAGCGTGATGACTCCGATTGTTCGAATATTACAATTAAATAATACTTAAATCGATATGTCATCCGCAATAAACCCGTCTCCAGCGTGTTGACTCCGATTGTTCGAATATTACAATGAAATAATTCTTAAATCGATATGTCATCCTCAATAAACCCGTCTCCAGCGTGTTGACTCCGATTGTTCGAATATTACAATTAAATAATTCTTAAATCGATATGTCATCCTCAAAAAACCCGTCTCCAGCGTGTTGACTCCGATTGTTCGAATATTACAATTAAATAATTCTTAAATCGATATGTCATCCGCAATAAACCCGTCTCCAGCGTGTTGACTCCGATGTTTTGAATATTACAATGAAATAATACTTAAATCGATATGTCATCCGCAATAAACCCGTCTCCAGCGTGTTGACTCCGATTGTTCGAATATTACAATGAAATAATACTTAAATCGATATGTCATCCGCAATAAACCCGTCTCCAGCGTGTTGACTCCGATTGTTCGAATATTACAATTAAATAATTCTTAAATCGATATGTCATCCGCAATAAACCCGTCTCCAGCGTGATGACTCCGATTGTTCGAATATTACAATTAAATAATTCTTAAATCGATATGTCATCCTCAATAAACCCGTCTCCAGCGTGATGACTCCGATTGTTCGAATATTACAATTAAATAATTCTTAAATCGATATGTCATCCGCAATAAACCCGTCTCCAGCGTGATGACTCCGATTGTTCGAATATTACAATTAAATAATACTTAAATCGATATGTCATCCTCAATAAACCCGTCTCCAGCGTGATGACTCCGATTGTTCGAATATTACAATTAAATAATTCTTAAATCGATATGTCATCCGCATAAACCCGTCTCCAGCGTGATGACTCCGATTGTTCGAATATTACAATTAAATAATTCTTAAATCGATATGTCATCCTCAATAAACCCGTCTCCAGCGTGTTGACTCCGATTGTTCGAATATTACAATTAAATAATTCTTAAATCGATATGTCATCCGCAATAAACCCGTCTCCAGCGTGTTGACTCCGATTGTTCGAATATTACAATTAAATAATTCTTCTTAAATCGATATGTCATCCTCAATAAACCCGTCTCCAGCGTGATGACTCCGATTGTTCGAATATTACAATTAAATAATACTTAAATCGATATGTCATCCACAATAAACCCGTCTCCAGCGTGTTGACTCCGATTGTTCGAATATTACAATTAAATAATTCTTCTTAAATCGATATGTCATCCGCAATAAACCCGTCTCCAGCGTGATGACTCCGATTGTTCGAATATTACAATTAAATAATTCTTAAATCGATATGTCATCCTCAATAAACCCGTCTCCAGCGTGATGACTCCGATTGTTCGAATATTACAATTAAATAATACTTAAATCGATATGTCATCCTCAATAAACCCGTCTCCAGCGTGATGACTCCGATTGTTCGAATATTACAATTAAATAATACTTAAATCGATATGTCATCCGCAATAAACCCGTCTCCAGCGTGTTGACTCCGATTGTTCGAATATTACAATGAAATAATACTTAAATCGATATGTCATCCTCAATAAACCCGTCTCCAGCGTGATGACTCCGATTGTTCGAATATTACAATTAAATAATTCTTAAATCGATATGTCATCCTCAATAAACCCGTCTCCAGCGTGTTGACTCCGATTGTTCGAATATTACAATTAAATAATTCTTAAATCGATATGTCATCCTCAATAAACCCGTTTCCAGCGTGATGACTCCGATTGTTCGAATATTACAATTAAATAATTCTTAAACCGATATGTCATCCTCAATAAACCCGTCTCCAGCGTGATGACTCCGATTGTTCGAATATTACAATTAAATAATTCTTAAATCGATATGTCATCCGCAATAAACCCGTCTCCAGCATGATGACTCCGATTGTTCAAATATTACAATTAAATAATTCTTAAATCGATATGTCATCCGCAATAAACCCGTCTCCAGCGTGATGACTCCGATTGTTCGAATATTACAATTAAATAATTCTTAAATCGATATGGCATCCTCAATAAACCCGTCTCCAGCGTGTTGACTCCGATTGTTCGAATATTACAATTAAATAATTCTTAAATCGATATGTCATCCTCAATAAACCCGTTTCCAGCGTGTTGACTCCGATTGTTCGAATATTACAATTAAATAATTCTTAAATCGATATGTCATCCTCAATAAACCCGTCTCCAGCGTGTTGACTCCGATTGTTCGAATATTACAATGAAATAATACTTAAATCGATATGTCATCCGCAATAAACCCGTCTCCAGCATGATGACTCCGATTGTTCGAATATTACAATTAAATAATTCTTAAATCGATATGTCATCCTCAATAAACCCGTCTCCAGCGTGTTGACTCCGATTGTTCGAATATTACAATGAAATAATTCTTAAATCGATATGTCATCCTCAATAAACCCGTCTCCAGCGTGTTGACTCCGATTGTTCGAATATTACAATGAAATAATACTTAAATCGATATGTCATCCGCAATAAACCCGTCTCCAGCGTGTTGACTCCGATTGTTCGAATATTACAATGAAATAATACTTAAATCGATATGTCATCCGCAATAAACCCGTCTCCAGCATGATGACTCCGATTGTTCGAATATTACAATGAAATAATACTTAAATCGATATGTCATCCTCAATAAACCCGTTTCCAGCGTGTTGACTCCGATTGTTCGAATATTACAATTAAATAATTCTTAAATCGATATGTCATCCTCAATAAACCCGTTTCCAGCGTGTTGACTCCGATTGTTCGAATATTACAATTAAATAATTCTTAAATCGATATGTCATCCTCAATAAACCCGTCTCCAGCGTGTTGACTCCGATTGTTCGAATATTACAATGAAATAATACTTAAATCGATATGTCATCCGCAATAAACCCGTCTCCAGCATGATGACTCCGATTGTTCGAATATTACAATTAAATAATTCTTAAATCGATATGTCATCCTCAATAAACCCGTTTCCAGCGTGTTGACTCCGATTGTTCGAATATTACAATTAAATAATTCTTAAATCGATATGTCATCCTCAATAAACCCGTTTCCAGCGTGTTGACTCCGATTGTTCGAATATTACAATTAAATAATTCTTAAATCGATATGTCATCCTCAATAAACCCGTCTCCAGCGTGTTGACTCCGATTGTTCGAATATTACAATGAAATAATACTTAAATCGATATGTCATCCGCAATAAACCCGTCTCCAGCATGATGACTCCGATTGTTCGAATATTACAATTAAATAATTCTTAAATCGATATGTCATCCTCAATAAACCCGTCTCCAGCGTGTTGACTCCGATTGTTCGAATATTACAATGAAATAATTCTTAAATCGATATGTCATCCTCAATAAACCCGTCTCCAGCGTGTTGACTCCGATTGTTCGAATATTACAATGAAATAATACTTAAATCGATATGTCATCCGCAATAAACCCGTCTCCAGCGTGTTGACTCCGATTGTTCGAATATTACAATGAAATAATACTTAAATCGATATGTCATCCGCAATAAACCCGTCTCCAGCATGATGACTCCGATTGTTCGAATATTACAATTAAATAATACTTAAATCGGTATGTCATCCGCAATAAACCCGTCTCCAGCGTGTTGACTCCGATTGTTCGAATATTACAATGAAATAATACTTAAATCGATATGTCATCCGCAATAAACCCGTCTCCAGCGTGTTGACTCCGATTGTTCGAATATTACAATGAAATAATACTTAAATCGATATGTCATCCGCAATAAACCCGTCTCCAGCGTGATGACTCTTATTGTTCGAATATTACAATTAAATAATTCTTAAATCGATATGTCATCCGCAATAAACCCGTCTCCAGCATGATGACTCCGATTGTTCGAATATTACAATTAAATAATACTTAAATCGATATGTCATCCGCAATAAACCCGTCTCCAGCATGATGACTCCGATTGTTCAAATATTACAATTAAATAATACTTAAATCGATATGTCATCCGCAATAAACCCGTCTCCAGCGTGTTGACTCCGATTGTTCGAATATTACAATGAAATAATACTTAAATCGATATGTCATCCGCAATAAACCCGTCTCCAGCGTGATGACTCCGATTGTTCGAATATTACAATTAAATAATACTTAAATCGATATGTCATCCGCAATAAACCCGTCTCCAGCGTGTTGACTCCGATTGTTCGAATATTACAATGAAATAATACTTAAATCGATATGTCATCCGCAATAAACCCGTCTCCAGCGTGTTGACTCCGATTGTTCGAATATTACAATGAAATAATACTTAAATCGATATGTCATCCGCAATAAACCCGTCTCCAGCGTGATGACTCCGATTGTTCGAATATTACAATTAAATAATTCTTAAATCGATATGTCATCCGCAATAAACCCGTCTCCAGCGTGATGACTCCGATTGTTCGAATATTACAATTAAATAATTCTTAAATCGATATGTCATCCTCAATAAACCCGTCTCCAGCGTGATGACTCCGATTGTTCGAATATTACAATTAAATAATTCTTAAATCGATATGTCATCCTCAATAAACCCGTCTCCAGCGTGATGACTCCGATTGTTCGAATATTACAATTAAATAATTCTTAAATCGATATGTCATCCTCAATAAACCCGTCTCCAGCGTGATGACTCCGATTGTTCGAATATTACAATTAAATAATACTTAAATCGATATGTCATCCTCAATAAACCCGTCTCCAGCGTGATGACTCCGATTGTTCGAATTTTACAATTAAATAATTCTTAAATCGATATGTCATCCGCAATAAACCCGTCTCCAGCGTGATGACTCCGATTGTTCGAATATTACAATTAAATAATACTTAAATCGATATGTCATCCGCAATAAACCCGTCTCCAGCGTGATGACTCCGATTGTTCGAATATTACAATTAAATAATTCTTAAATCGATATGTCATCCTCAATAAACCCGTTTCCAGCGTGATGACTCAGATTGTTCGAATATTACAATTAAATAATTCTTAAATCGATATGTCATCCTCAATAAACCCGTCTCCAGCGTGATGACTCAGATTGTTTGAATATTACAATTAAATAATTCTTAAATCGATATGTCATCCTCAATAAACCCGTCTCCAGCGTGATGACTCCGATTGTTCGAATATTACAATTAAATAATACTTAAATCGATATGTCATCCTCAATAAACCCGTCTCCAGCGTGATGACTCCGATTGTTCGAATATTACAATTAAATAATACTTAAATCGATATGTCATCCTCAATAAACCCGTCTCCAGCGTGTTGACTCCGATTGTTCGAATATTACAATTAAATAATTCTTAAATCGATATGTCATCCTCAATAAACCCGTCTCCAGCGTGTTGACTCCGATTGTTCGAATAATACAATGAAATAATACTTAAATCGATATGTCATCCGCAATAAACCCGTCTCCAGCATGATGACTCCGATTGTTCGAATATTACAATGAAATAATTCTTAAATCGATATGTCATCCTCAATAAACCCGTCTCCAGCGTGTTGACTCCGATTGTTCGAATATTACAATGAAATAATTCTTAAATCGATATGTCATCCTCAATAAACCCGTCTCCAGCGTGTTGACTCCGATTGTTCAAATATTACAATTAAATAATACTTAAATCGATATGTCATCCGCAATAAACCCGTCTCCAGCGTGTTGACTCCGATTGTTCGAATATTACAATGAAATAATACTTAAATCGATATGTCATCCTCAATAAACCCGTCTCCAGCATGATGACTCCGATTGTTCGAATATTACAATTAAATAATACTTAAATCAGTATGTCATCCGCAATAAACCCGTCTCCAGCGTGATGACTCCGATTGTTCAAATATTACAATTAAATAATACTTAAATCGATATGTCATCCGCAATAAACCCGTCTCCAGCGTGTTGACTCCGATTGTTCGAATATTACAATGAAATAATACTTAAATCGATATGTCATCCGCAATAAACCCGTCTCCAGCGTGATGACTCCGATTGTTTGAATATTACAATTAAATAATTCTTAAATCGATATGTCATCCGCAATAAACCCGTCTCCAGCGTGATGACTCCGATTGTTCGAATATTACAATTAAATAATTCTTAAATCGATATGTCATCCGCAATAAACCCGTCTCCAGCGTGATGACTCCGATTGTTCGAATATTACAATTAAATAATTCTTAAATCGATATGTCATCTTCAATAAACCCGTCTCCAGCGTGATGACTCCGATTGTTCGAATATTACAATTAAATAATTCTTAAATCGATATGTCATCCGCATAAACCCGTCTCCAGCGTGTTGACTCCGATTGTTCGAATATTACAATTAAATAATACTTAAATCGATATGTCATCCTCAATAAACCCGTTTCCAGCGTGTTGACTCCGATTGTTCGAATATTACAATTAAATAATTCTTAAATCGATATGTCATCCTCAATAAACCCGTCTCCAGCATGATGACTCCGATTGTTCGAATATTACAATTAAATAATTCTTAAATCGATATGTCATCCGCATAAACCCGTCTCCAGCGTGTTGACTCCGATTGTTCGAATATTACAATTAAATAATTCTTAAATCGATATGTCATCCTCAATAAACCCGTCTCCAGCATGATGACTCCGATTGTTCGAATATTACAATTAAATAATTCTTAAATCGATATGTCATCCGCATAAACCCGTCTCCAGCGTGATGACTCCGATTGTTCGAATATTACAATTAAATAATTCTTAAATCGATATGTCATCCTCAATAAACCCGTCTCCAGCGTGTTGACTCCGTTTGTTCGAATATTACAATGAAATAATTCTTAAATCGATATGTCATCCTCAATAAACCCGTCTCCAGCGTGTTGACTCCGATTGTTCGAATATTACAATTAAATAATTCTTAAATCGATATGTCATCCTCAATAAACCCGTCTCCAGCATGATGACTCCGATTGTTCGAATATTACAATTAAATAATTCTTAAATCGATATGTCATCCTCAATAAACCCGTCTCCAGCGTGATGACTCCGATTGTTCGAATATTACAATTAAATAATTCTTAAATCGATATGTCATCCTCAATAAACCCGTCTCCAGCATGATGACTCCGATTGTTCGAATATTACAATTAAATAATTCTTAAATCGATATGTCATCCGCATAAACCCGTCTCCAGCGTGATGACTCCGATTGTTCGAATATTACAATTAAATAATTCTTAAATCGATATGTCATCCTCAATAAACCCGTCTCCAGCGTGTTGACTCCGTTTGTTCGAATATTACAATGAAATAATTCTTAAATCGATATGTCATCCTCAATAAACCCGTCTCCAGCGTGTTGACTCCGATTGTTCGAATATTACAATTAAATAATTCTTAAATCGATATGTCATCCGCAATAAACCCGTCTCCAGCGTGTTGACTCCGATTGTTCGAATATTACAATTAAATAATTCTTCTTAAATCGATATGTCATCCTCAATAAACCCGTCTCCAGCGTGATGACTCTGATTGTTCGAATATTACAATTAAATAATACTTAAATCGATATGTCATCCACAATAAACCCGTCTCCAGCGTGTTGACTCCAATTGTTCGAATATTACAATTAAATAATTCTTCTTAAATCGATATGTCATCCTCAATAAACCCGTCTCCAGCGTGATGACTCCGATTGTTCGAATATTACAATTAAATAATTCTTAAATCGATATGTCATCCGCAATAAACCCGTCTCCAGCGTGATGACTCCGATTGTTCGAATATTACAATTAAATAATTCTTCTTAAATCGATATGTCATCCACAATAAACCTGTCTCCAGCGTGTTGACTCCGATTGTTCGAATATTACAATTAAATAATTCTTCTTAAATCGATATGTCATCCTCAATAAACCCGTCTCCAGCGTGATGACTCCGATTGTTCGAATATTACAATTAAATAATACTTAAATTGATATGTCATCCACAATAAACCCGTCTCCAGCGCGTTGACTCCGATTGTTCGAATATTACAATTAAATAATTCTTAAATCGATATGTCATCCTCAATAAACCCGTCTCCAGCGTGTTGACTCCGATTGTTCGAATATTACAATTAAATAATACTTAAATCGATATGTCATCCTCAATAAACCCGTCTCCAGCGTGATGACTCCGATTGTTCGAATATTACAATTAAATAATACTTAAATCGATATGTCATCCACAATAAACCCGTCTCCAGCGTGTTGACTCCGATTGTTCAAATATTACAATGAAATAATACTTAAATCGATATGTCATCCTCAATAAACCCGTCTCCAGCGTGTTGACTCCGATTGTTCGAATATTACAATTAAATAATTCTTAAATCGATATGTCATCCTCAATAAACCCGTCTCCAGCGTGTTGACTCCGATTGTTCAAATATTACAATGAAATAATACTTAAATCGATATGTCATCCTCAATAAACCCGTCTCCAGCATGTTGCCTCTGGTTCTTCGAATATTCCGATCTATTATGTATTTATATCTCTGACCTGTAAAGTTGCCAGAATAATAATAATACGTTGTTTGTTAATTGGCCAGAGGAGAACGGGCCCCCGACTGAGCCTGGTTTCTCCCAAGGTTTATTTTTCTCCATTAGGTCACCTGATGGGGTTTTGGTTTCCTTGCCACTGTTGCCTCTGGCTTGGCGTGCTCAGTTGGGGACACTAAAATTTTTCAACTAAACATCGAAATAAATCTAATTAATAAACTAAATTAACCATATAAACTAAATTACTGATCTAATTACTGATCTAAAGCCCACACTGTCACTGTATGGAAATTGAAATGAACTGATGACATCAAATGGCTATACAGCTTAATAAAATTAGGCTGCATTATTTTCCTGTTTAACACTGTAAAGCTGCTTTGAAACAATCTACATTGTTAAAAGCGCTATATAAATAAAGTTGACTTGACAGTATACCTTTCTAGTATGTTGGTACTTTATAATCCATCAAGATCCTTGAGATCTGAAAATCAAAATCTTCTTGCCGTTGCCAAAACTAAACGCAAACATAAGGGTGACCGAGCATTTTCACATAACTCTGGAATGATCTTCCTCTCTCGGTTAGGTCACTACTGTCAGGGTTGGTGAAGGGAAGGAGCGAGGACTCAAGGATGCAGAGGAAAGGGCTTTTTAATGATAATAATAAAACAAAAAACAAGACAAAACAAAACTACCCCGAGGGGGAAAAACAGACTTGACTTGACTTTTCTTGGCTTGACTTGACTTGACTTGAAGGGAGTAGGGAAACAGGAGGTACATACGACGACGATTCAGCACTGGACTGCAAACACAAGGAGATTAAATAGGGAACAAACAAAGGAGGGTAACGAGGGAAGACAGGTGGGGCAAATTAACCAATAATCAGGAAACAAGGTGGGCGGGGTTAGACAATAGACACGAGCACATGGCACAAAGAAACACTTGACAAGACATGTGCTCACACCAAACATGACATGAACATGCAGCTAATGAGAACTCATCAGCTGCATGTTCACACAAAACATGACAACATGACGTAGCACGTAGCCAGTGAAAATACACCAACCACGTGCTACACAACATAAGACAAAACATGAAAGCACACGGCCGATGAAAACATGAACCGTGTGCTACACAGAACACACAGACAGAAGAGCACACGCTCACATGACAAAACAAACACGCGGAGCATGAATGTCCGAATCCCAACACAAAACTGAAACCCAAACTAGACCGAAGTGCTGGGATCCGAACACCACGCCCGCACACAAAACACAAGGACAGAAGAGCACGCAGCTTGAGCATGCTCAAAGCTGCACGCTCACACAAGACAAACAATACAGGAGTGTCAGGGCTCTGTCACAAAACCATGAATAAACTAGACAGAAGTGACAGAACCCTGACAACTACAGTCACTTCCAAAATTCAAGGTCATGTGAAAGCACATCTTTTAAACACCGCCTGGCCATCTTCCTGATGGGTGTTAGATCATTACCGTGTCATTGTCCTGTATGTGTTTATGTATTTTTTTGCTATGTTTTTGGTCCTTGTTATTTGTATTTTCTTTATTGTTTGGAAAGCCTTTGGGTTACTTGCCTGTTCCGTGGATTACCCTTTTGCCTGTCTCTCCTGTCTTGATTTCCTGTTTGGACTGCTTGCATGTGTACACACAAACTCCTGGGTCAAAAATAACCCATAATGGGTTATTTTTTACCCAAATCCTGGGTTAAAAAGGGACCAACAAATTTCTGGGTTATTTCAACCCAGAAAAAAGGGTTATTCTTTTTGACCCAATTTCTGGGTTAAATACCTGACCCAAATGTTGGGTTAAAATAACCCAACATTGTAGTTAATATAATCCAACTTCTGGGTCAAAAGAACAACCTCAATATGCGGGTTGAAATAACCCAGAAATTAGTAGGTCTGTTTTTAACCAAAGGTCAGAAAAATTATTATACCTTATTTCAGAAAATAAAACTTCAGGCACTTACACACTTCAAGCTCTTTTACATTTTTATTGCATTAAATTAATTTCTATATAAAAACACACACTTGGACCTATTTATTTTAGGTCACATTGTAATAACATTAGAAAGAAAAAAATAGAAAAATAAACAACTCTCAAACATTCTCTCTCAAATATTTGACAACATTCAATAACTGGATTGAACTTGAGGCTTAAAGTCTTAAAACATTGTTTGTGTCATTTACTAATTTAAAAAAGTAATTAGTTATAGTTACTTCTTACAAATAGTAACTGAGTTAGTAACTGAATTACATCATTATAAAAGTAACTAATTACATCATTATAAAAGTAACTAATTACCAGGGAAAGTAACCACTGAGTTACTTTTTTTTTTTTTTTTTTTTTTCCAAATGTTAAAATATGTCAAATAACTTGGATGCCCCCAATATTAAATATGTTAAATGAATGAATTGGACACACATAGACATTGTACATTAATGTACACTATTGTAATGTTGCTGTGGGACAATGTGAGAGACACCTATCAAATTCAATATATTATTGTAAATATTATCAGTAGACCTACTATAGTGTAAATATTGTGTAAATATTATCAGTACTTTAATACTCCTCTGGTAGTGGAGCTCACGTTATCACCTGGGATTTTAGCCACTCATTTTGTTGTGGCTGTGATGATGTGAGGCTTCATTAGATTAGAATTACTTGCCACAGACGTGGAGAGACTCTTTCTTCCTGGACATAAGCTGCACGTTACATAAACATTCTGACCTTTCACCTCAACGAGGGAAGTATAACTTCCAGTTTGCGAAAGCTACCTTTGAAGTCGTTGGACTTGCCATCGCTGACTGTGCATATGCGTGTGCGTCATAGGTGTGTGTGTGTGTGAACTCAACCTATCAACCACAACCTTGTCTCCCACCCACCAATCATCATCAGTTATGTGTACCACCCAACCCACCCCCCAACACACAAGGCTGGCGCGCGTGCGCACACACACACACACACACACACACACACACACACACACACACACACACACACACACACACACACACGCGTTGCAGGTCCGACCAGGGGCGTAAATTTCATCTAAAAGTTGGGGGGGACAATAAACATGAAATTTCTCAAGAGCAATTTTTGATGGGGACACAAATAATACAGCCAAAATCGTACTTGTAAGGATATGTGTACCACAAAACAAAAAAAACATTTCGTACTTATTTGGCGTTTTGGTGTACTGAGAAATTATCTAATGTCCGTTTTTCTTTTCTCTGTCATTTTATCTGACCAACAACACAAAGTATAGTAGTTTAAATACGATTAAGGTTCACCACGCAGTCATATTATAATTATTAAATTATCTTGCGTCCTCCACATAGTATTTTATACTATGATATTCAGATCTTTAGATATTCAGCTGCAGAAGCCTCTGATCTGCCACTGATTATCATATTGAGCAAACCCTACACAGATCTGACTGAACTTACGGTTCAGAATTAGCCAATTTTTAGAATTTGGGGGCGGGTTGCTTGAATTTTGGGTTCATTAGCCGATTATTCGTCATGAAAAACAACAACAAAACACTCCCTTAAAGGGGTGGTAAACCACGATTTCACTTTTCTAACTTTAGCTAGTGTGTAATGTTGCTGTTTGAGCATAAACAACATCTGCAAAGTTACAACGTTCAAAGTTTAAAGCAAAGTGAGATATTTGCTTTTAAAGAAATCAATTTCTAAGGACTACAGCAAACGGCCGCTAGGGATTACAGACATTCCTCCAGGGTCTCTGACATCACCAGCCCCAATATTTACTAAACCCCTCCTCCGAGAATATGAAATAAGGGGGGTGAGGCCATTTTGTATCGCAGCAGGGAATAGTTGTTGTGGTATAGTTAGTAGGCTGGAGTGTTGTTGCCAATGCCGACGAAATCAAAGCATGAGACAGGGGTCGGAAGAGAAGACCGGAAAATGTGACATAATGGACAATATTCGTCTGTATTTGCAATACACGAGCCGCGGTTCAGCTGCGCGAGACAAACACTGCCAGTGTGAGCGCCGCTGATCTGCTGGAGCTCACAACTACGAAAATGCCAGATAAAATGTACAAATAGGCACTCTTTATATAAATAAACCACAGATTTGAGCTTTAAACAACTACATTATCGACTGAAAAAGTCTTCAAACTACGTTTTGTCACACATTAACAGTAGATTTTAACAAAAAAAGACGTGTAAACAGCCCATGTCAGCCATTTCTCAACGAGACGAGCCGGCTGGCAGAAGTCCCTCCTATGACGCGAATTCGCGTCTGTTGTGAAGTGAATGTCACACGCGAATGAAGCGAGTAAACTCAAAATGTTCAAGCGTCCACCTTCGCGCGAATAGCGCGATTTATTCGCGTCCGGTGTGAACGCCGCATGAGACGGGCACGCGGCTCCCGCTGCACATCTCACGGAGTTCAATGCAGGATTCGCACAACGGCTTGTCCTGAAAGATGGATTTAAAAACAGAAGCTGTTTACGGGCCACAACCTGTAAGTGTGATTTATTTTTCGTCGATGTGTTTTCCTGTAATAGTTAATATTGTTAATTGTAGCAAGGAAGTACACAGATGACAACGCTCATTTGGCTCTGCAAACCAGTTTGTTAAATGCTCATTCATATTAACGTTATCCGACAAACACCTCACGTTACAAACTTTTTAAAATCTCAACAGCGAATTAGTGTAAATGATTCTTTGATTAGAGCTTTTATGTATTGTTTATCTACAGGCATGCTAAACATGGTTCTGTGTTTGATTTGGCTACTATAGTAAAGCCAATGTTTAGTGTTCGTTCTTGCGACAGATATTTGGCTATAATCGTTCTAAAAATACAAAAGTAACGGTGCCATTCAGTAGCGATCACTATAGATCCGCAGTCTTTACTCTTGAGGACTGAACAGGTTCTGCTCGATCATCTTCACTAAAATTGTCTGGGTCTGATTCGGGCTCAGATTGGTATGGTTTTATTGATGCCATTGTACTACCCAAAGCAGAGGCTACCGGTGAAGGGAAGGGGCGTTTCCGACAAACGTGCACTAGGCGGTTAGCCAATCACAGCACACTGGGCCGGCTAACCAATCTGAGCCCATTGCGTATTTTTGAGGGACTGGCTTCATACAACCCGGAAACCATCAGACAAGGAGGGACAGAGTTTTTACAAGGAGGGACAGAGCAGTGTAGAATAAAGGTCAAATATATGACAAATAATGAAATTTTTTTCAAACGAAGCATGAACACATGTCACAGTGCACCCCACAAACACAATCAAGCCAAAACAGAATGTGTTTTACCACCCCTTTAAAAAGGCACTTTTACTCTTTGAAACCAAATCTTCGATAATCTTGTCTGTCAGCTGTTTGCTCGTTCGGCTCGTGCTGTATTGAGCAGACACGTTCAGTTTTGCACACTGCTTGGGGTAGTTGATATCAAGAACATAAAATGTTTTGAAGTACACGTCAACTGCCCCAAGCAGTGTGTGCTCTGAGGGAGGGCCTGACCAGCTAATATCACAAATGCCTGAGAAGCACATTGCTGGGGATTTCCCAGCGCCAGGACAGGGGGGAATGGCTTTGATTGCTGGAGGTATTCCACCATATTTGTTCCAACCTAAAACAGACAGAGACAGAAAGATAGACAAAAGAAAATGAATGTTGTGTAGAAGGTGAATTGTAAGCAAGATAAAAGAATACCAGATTGTGTTGTAATGCTGATACTAACTGATACAAGGAAGCCAAATGAGCTGTGGTTCTTAACTAGTGTGTTCATTTTGAGTGGGTCATGAATGTGTACAAGAAAATGTGGGTTGAGAACCACTGAGTAATAAAACTTAACATCTTTAACTTTCTAGTCAGATTGCTACCATATGTCTAGTTCAGACTGCCCGATTTTCAGGTTTTGCGAAATCACAAGACAAATGCCGTGAGATATTTGGTATGCTAAATATCTGGACCTGTCAGCGATATTAGTTATAGTTATAGACCATAATATCCATATTTTAATAGATACATTATAAAAACATTATATTTATTTACCTCAAACTCTCTTTGCAGGACACAATCATTGCTCCCTGTGTCTCCCCGACCATTTCCTTCTACATAATCTTTTTTCTTTTTCTCCCTTTTGCTGCAAATCAGCTTGGACCGCAAGTTTCTACACTGCATGTTTTTAATAACAATTCCAGTCTTGCGCGAGACTTAACGGATCGAGCGCGAAGTGAAGGTTGAAACGACTGTTGTTGTGAGAAAATTCCAGAACAGCGGGGAGCGGGGTGCGTGAACCCAGAACATGGGTTACTCTTTGAAAAATAACCCAGAAACCTAAACAACCCAGGAATTGGGTCAAAATATTAGCCCTGTAACCCGGAAAATGGTTACTCTCTGAAAAAATAACCCATAATTTTAACCCAACACAAATAACCCAGAAAATGGGTTGAAGAAATAACCCAGGAGTTTTTAGAGTGTATGACCTTTCTTCTGGGGTGTGGGGGCCTCTCGGTTGAAATCGTGTTCTGGGGTGTGGGGGCCTCTTGGTTGAAATCGTGTTCTGGGGTGTGGGGGCTCCCTCGGTTGAAATCGCGTTCTGGGGTGTGGAGGCCTCTCGGTTGAAATCGTGTTCTGGGGTGTGGGGGCTCCCTCGGTTGAAATCGCGTTCTGGGGTGTGGGGGCCTCTCGGTTGAAATCGCGTTCTGGGGTGTGGGGGCCTCTTGGTTGAAATCGTGTTCTGGGGTGTGGGGGCCTCTCGGTTGAAATCGTGTTCTGGGGTGTGGGGGCCTCTCGGTTGAAATCGTGTTCTGGGGTGTGGGGGCCTCTCGGTTGAAATCGTGTTCTGGGGTGTGGGGGCCTCTCGGTTGAAATCGTGTTCTGGGGTGTGGGGGCCTCTTGGTTGAAATCGTGTTCTGGGGTGTGGGGGCCTCTCGGTTGAAATTGTGTTCTGGGGTGTGGGGGCCTCTCGGTTGAAATCGTGTTCTGGGGTGTGGGGGCCTCTCAGTTGAAATTGTGTTCTGGGGTGTGGAGGCTCCTCGGTTGAAATCACGTTCTGGGGTGTGGGGGCCTCTCAGTTGAAATCGTGTTCTGGGGTGTGGGGGCCCCTCGGTTGAAATCGTGTTCTGGGTTGTGGGGGCCTCTCGGTTGAAATCGTGTTCTGGGGTGTGGGGGCCTCTCGGTTGAAATCGTGTTCTGGGTGTGGGGGCCCCTCGGTTGAAATCGTGTTCTAGGGTGTTGGGGCCTCTCGGTTGAAATCGTGTTCTGGGGTGTGGGGGCCCCTTGGTTGAAATCGTGTTCTGGGGTGTGGGGGCATCTCAGTTGAAATCGTGTTCTGGGGTGTGGGGGCCCCTCGGTTGAAATCGTGTTCTGGGGTGTGGGGGCCTCTCGCTTGAAATCGTGTTCTGGGGTGTGGGGGCCTCTCGGTTGAAATCGTGTTCTGGAGTGTGGGGGCCTCCTGGTTGAAATCATGTTCTGGGGTGTGGGGGCTCCCTCGGTTGAAATCGTGTTCTGGGGTGTGGGGGCCTCTCAGTTGAAATTGTGTTCTGGGGTGTGGAGGCTCCTCGGTTGAAATCGCGTTCTGGGGTGTGGGGGCCTCTCAGTTGAAATCGTGTTCTGGGGTGTGGGGGCCCCTCGGTTGAAATCGTGTTCTGGGTTGTGGGGGCCTCTCGTTGAAATCGTGTTCTGGGTGTGGGGGCCCCTCGGTTGAAATCGTGTTCTGGGGTGTGGGGGCCTCTCGGTTGAAATCGTGTTCTGGGTGTGGGGGCCCCTCGGTTGAAATCGTGTTCTAGGGTGTTGGGGCCTCTCGGTTGAAATCGTGTTCTGGGGTGTGGGGGCCCCTCGGTTGAAATCGTGTTCTGGGGTGTGGGGGCCCCTCGGTTGAAATCGTGTTCTGGGGTGTGGGGGCCCCTCGGTTGAAATCGTGTTCTGGGGTGTGGGGGCCCCTCGGTTGAAATCGTGTTCTGGGGTGTGGGGGCCCCTCGGTTTTAAATCGTGTTCTGGGGTGTGGGGGCCCCTCGGTTAAAATCATGCTCTGTGGTGTGGGCCCATCTCGAAATTGGGGGGCCCCTAAAGTCGGGGACCCCTAGAATCTTCACAGCCTTTCACCCCACTAGCAACGGCTCTGACCGCAGTCTTTCATATTTAGCCCCAGGGCCCATTTAAACCTGGGTTTCAGTACCCATCCCTAATGACATAATTAAACAGGCAATATGACCCTCGGGCATTCAGTTCGCAGAACATTTACATTAAAGGGTTAGTTCACCCAAAATTGAAAATAAAGTCAGTAATTACTCACCCTCATGTTGTTCCAACCATGTAAGACCTTCGTTCATCTTCGGAACATAATTTAGTATATTTTTGATGAAATCTGAGAGCTGTCTCACTCCTCCATAGGCTTTCAGAGGGACTGAAACTTGATGGCCCAGAATAGTAAGTAAAAACGTCATTTAAGGAGTCCAAATGACTACAGTGGCTCTGTATTAAGTCTATCATGCGACGAAAATACTTTTTGAGCGGAAAAACAACAAAAATAACGACTTTATCCCACTATTTATCCCACTATATACTCTCTGACGAGAGTTCGCGGGAGTTCACTCTCAAATTGAACAATAATAGTGGGATAAAGTCAACATGGAGCTGGACGTGAACATGAGAACAGGCTGAAACTAGCAAAAGACACTTGCAACACTTGTTTGGAACAACTTGATGGCGAGTAAATGACAGAATTTAGAGTGAAATATCCCTTTAAGTGTTACAATATATCTCAAGCTATTTGACTTACAGAGATTGAGTAGACAACGGCAGCGATGCCCAGAGGTAAACTGCAGCACAGCATGGTAAAGATGGAGTAACTCAAGCTGGTCCTTGAGGATATGCAGGCATGTCTATCACAGGCTGACCCATGGGAAGCTGCTCTCCTGGAGCGAATGAGGGGTTTATTCTCCCGATTTCTGGTCCTTGTTTGTACATTTCTTGATCTCTTTGGTTTCGTGCTCCTCGCTTGTCAGTCTGTCTGGTGCTTTCCTTGGCCTCTGATGGGGATGGAGATTTATAGGAGTCTAATGGGAGGTGGTTTACAGTTTGTAAGGGAGGTTCGGCTGAGATTCACTAAGAATTGCTTAATCTTAAACTGGTTGAACCAGTTTTTCTGTCAGGTTGAAGTGATGACAACTTGCTTTTGAGAAATATTGCCAAGATTCGTCCTTTTTTTTTCTTGTTATCTTTCTGGTGGTACTTCTATTATTATATGCTCCAAAAATGTGGAATTGTCTACCACATGAAAGAGGCTTAGCATTCATGTTTTTTAAAAGGCTGGTTAAGACATAACTCTTTAAAGTTGCTTATCAGTATAACATATGGTTAAATTAAGGATAATTACATACAACTAACCGTTAACCAAACCCCAACACTACCCTATATAACCGTAAAGGGTGTAGGTTTGATTTTGAAATTGGTTGGGAAATTCCTGAAAGATGAGGATTCCGGAAATGAATAGGATAATGTTTTAAGATTTTTAGTCTATATGGACCTTAACAATATGCTAATGAATGAATTCTGTTATGTTACAGATAACTAATAAAGACAAGGAGGCAGTTTAACAGAGATTTAACTTTACTCCATTCAGTTTAATGCGATACCTGCAAAAATACACTTCTAACTTAGTATTTTTGTCTCGTTTCCAGCCCAGATATAAAAAAAATCTTAAATTAAGAGAACCCAGGTATCCAAAATGTTTCGGCCCGATAATGGCCCAGATCCGGCAAGCCGGATGAAATGACTAGGCCGGTTGCGGCTCCCAGACTCGGGATGGACGCAGGATGAACAACGTCCCAGAATTGACCCAAATACACTGGCCTGAGTCCGGCTGCCAAAACGGCCGGCATTGGGCCACAATCACGCCAGCAAAAATACTACACTTAGTCAGTACCAAGTCTTGATTGTTACCACCAATCAAAACTTTCCCATGGATCCCAGCATGCATTGCGGCATAGCTGGCCATTTCGGCAATGGTGTCGGCAGGATGCAGAGCTGCGCGTTCATTGCTGCGATGGCACAGAAGGGACCCAGCAGACACTCTCATGCGCCATTGCAGCGGTACCGAGTAGGAGCGCCCATGGAGAGGATCAGGGTGGACATCTTGGGTCCGTTCCCCGTCACAGAGGCCTGCAACTGCTTTGTCCTAGTTGCTATGGACTATTTTACGGAATAGCCAGAGGCGTATGCGGTGCCGGATCAGAGTGATCGCCCTATTAGGATGAGATGTTCGCCCTATTCGGGGTGCCGGACGAACTTCATAGTGACCAGGGGCTGAACTTTGAGAGCAGATTGTTCAGTGAGGTGTGCCAGCGATTGGGGGTGAAGAAGGCAAGAACCACTTCTCACCACCCTCAAAGCAATGGACTAGTTGTGTGGTTCAACTGCACCCTTGCCACACAGCTTGCCATCTTGACCAGTCAACTGGGACCAGCATCTGCACCTGGTCCTGTGGGTATATAGTGAAGTGAAAGTGAAAGTGAAGTGACGTGTGGCCAAGTATGGTGATCCATACTTGGAATTTGTGCTGTGCATTTAACCCATCCAAGTGCACACACACAGTAGTGAACACACGGAGCAGTGGGCAGCCATATTGCTGCGCCGCCCGGGGAGCAGTTGGGGGTTCCTTGCTCAAGGGTTTCACCTCAGTCATGGTATTGAGGGTGGAGGAGGGCACTGGTTATTCACTCCCCCCACCGACAATTCCTGCCGGACGTGAGACTCGAACCCGCAACCTTCCGGTTACATGTCTGACTCTCTAACCATTAGTCCATGACCGCCGGGACAGCAGTGCTAGAGTCGAGTCCGTGCACACCGGCCACACTGATGTTTGGGAGGGAGCTCTGCACACCGGTGGACTTGGTGTTCGGGTCGACCTCAAGCTGGAGATAACTGGTGGGCCAGAACTGGATTACTTCAGGCAATCGAAGGAGCATCTGAGCACGGTCCATCAACTGGTCAGAGAGGCTCTAGAAGACGCTTGAGCCCACCAGAAGCAGGCATACTACCATTGGGCCAGGGGACAGGGTGTGGGTGTTCTGCCCCCAGAGGATCATTGGCAGGGACCCGAAGAGTTTCTGGACAGAATTTCGGAGGTGGTCCAAATGCCTGGACGGGGTAGATGGGTGGTGCTTCATAAGGACCGATTGGCACCATACCACCCACTGGTCCCAGAGCAAAAGACTGGTGGAAGCCAGAGGGGCTCCCCAAAATCCACTCCCACCGCCGAGGCAGACAACGACGGACTCAGGGCTGAAAAAAGTGTGGCTCTCACCGTCATGGGTAGAGATGTGTAGGGGGAGGGACATGGCAATATGGCCCTGCCTGTGTAGTTCTTATTCTGTGTTCAGAATAAAAAGAGAAAGAAGACGATACTGCCTCCTGCTGGTCTGTTCTGCCTGTGCTCCTATTCTCAGAAGCCCCGTTTCCACCGAAATTACCCGAAACAATTTGTACCAGGAACTTTTTTTATAGGAACTTTTTTTCCCCCAGACCGCGTTTCCACTGCGGTCTAAAGTACCGTGAAGATTAGGCAAATTAGTCCGGTGATGTGGGACTGCGCACGACTGTTCCTCCCAGTCACCGATGGACAGTAATCATTTTTGCGCGACACTGTCTGCAACAATAACTGGTATGGAGGAGATGCAAGCAGTGCTGCTTTTGCTGGTTATGTATTGGTTTACTAAAGAGGTAATTAACAAAACGGCAGAAAAGAGACGAGCACTGATACTAAAGCTTATTCTGAAAGCTTGTAAAGCTAGATTTAAAATAAAACAACAAATGTTATTATCAGCTATTACGGACATTGACCGTGAGATTGCTGAGATGAACGTGCGCCATCAGACAGAAAGAGCAAGACTGATATTGAACGCAGATCGAACCTCGCAAAATACTTTTAAAAATGCCGGTTGAAATAAAATGCTGCGTGGGCTCAACCAATCAGCATGTTCAGCATCCAAGTCCCACCCCCGAAAGTTCCCGAACTTTAAAAAGGTACTACCTTTCGAGCAGGGACTTTCGGAGGGGGAAATATTTACCCGGAACTTCATTTAGACCCTGGTTCCTGTGGTTGAAACACACCGAGTACCGGTGTGTTTCGTTCCTGCGGTGGAAATGCAGCTAGAGACACTCTGGGTTGTGCGTTGTATGGGACACGAGTACTCATATTTTCCACTAGCTATTAGCTTAGTACAAGTTTAATAGCTTAGCTCCGGTCAGCCCCACGTTCTTCAGAATAACTGGCAGTTATTACAATATATTGAAAACCCTAAAATGTCCCTGAATCAATATGTGCCGCGATTACCGCATCTAGGTTTTGGACGGAGGAGCTTTGCTTTGCCACTTCGCAGTTTGCACAACCAAATTTAGCTACGGCCTCTCACAAGTTATTCTGCGTTCACACCGAACGCTTCTGCTCCAGTCTCGTTGTAAAATGGCTGACATGGATTGTTTTAAAATACGGCGAATAAGCTCAATTTGTCGGCTTTAGCTAGCTTGTAGTCTCAATATGTATGTATATGTGTAGCTCAAATTGAGTAAAGAACATTTTTCACAACTTACCAGACTGTCCGACTTTCTTCCAAGCAAGATCCTTTTTATTCCTGTTTCTATAAAGTACAAAGATGTATCGTACAGCTCCGGGTATCCACATATGATTTTATCCACATTGTTGTCACTACTAGAGCAAGCTCCTGATTGGTTAACGCGGTGCGAATATCCACCAAAGTTCGGATTTTTCAACTCGCGCGTTACACGTGTCAAACGCTCAATTCGCATCGAAAAATGTCTATTCTCGTCTTTGCATTGACTAAACATGTAAATCACTCGTGCTGAACGCTTCATTCACATCTGGTGTGAACGCACCATAAGAAAGAAAAAAACAAAGCCAATCGGATTAGCGATGTGGGTACAGGAGGCGGGACTATTAACCGTTTGTATACCAGGAATTGTGCTCTTGTTTTTTTTTTTTTAAAGGGGTGATGAATTGAGAAATCAACTTTCCTTTGAGCCTTTGGTATATAAAAGTTCATCGTGATATAAGAATATCCTGCAAGTTTCAGAGCAGAAAACGTCCTTGTTAGTCAAAGAAAAGCTTTTATAGACACCAGGCCCAGAAAACGAGAGATCTCAGAAATATGTTGACCACTGACGTCATAGAATGCAGAAGCGCCGCCTCAAGCCCCGCCCACCGAGTCGTGGAGCTAAACGGTGCGGATTCATTTGTAAACAAGACACAGGTCGAGACTGGATTTGCAGACATATTGAGATTAAAACACAATGCTGTGCCTTCTGGATCCGACAGGAACGCTGCAACACACTTATGTGAGTAAAACATGTTTTTAATGTGTTAGCATTGCATAGTTACAGATCGTTTGATATCTATTGATTACATACTTTAGCACGCGGTCACAGGCTGGAGAAGCTGTTATTGGTTCATTCGTGATCAGACTCGGACTTGTAGCGCCAGCTCGCAAAGCCCAACGTCCCGGGGCTATGTGCTTTTCAGACGCACGTGTACGGTTTGCGGTTATATTCACTGATGATCGAGCAAAATGATACAGAAATATCATTCCAATCAATCGCGAGATTAATTATTGTGTTTGTTTGATAAAAACATTTTGTATAGGTCACTGACATGGGAGCAGAAGCTCATTAAATATGCAAATCTTATCCAATCCTAGCCGTGGGCGTTTACTTTCAAGTCTTCAGTGTGGCACGCCCATCAAAACCGATCGTTTTTCAGAGAGCCTCAAAACCAAGGAAGAAAATAGCCTATTACTTATTCATTATGATGTTTTTGAATGTAAAAACCAAGCGAACGTCATAATTTGACCAGTATAAACAAATTAAAAAAGCCAATTCATGACACCTTTAAGAGATTTTTAATCTCAACGAGATTCCTGGTTAAATAAAGGTTAAATAAAATAATACATAAAAACCACAAGACACAATCGGACAACAGTGGTTGTATATAACTATATTTACATTTTTCATCGAAAATATTGCTAGGGACAAATCAGTGTCACTGGATATTGGTCGGGACATGTCCCTAGTGTCCCTATACTAAATTCTACGTCCCTGCTTAAAATAAGTACATGTTGTTAAACTCAGTACTTAAATATATAATTACACCTTAAAATAAAGCGTAATCTTATGTTTTTATCTTACATTCTGATTCTCTTATTGAATTTTTTTATATTATTATATTGATAATGAGGTCAAACTGTACCGACAATGTTTTTATTTTACATTGTGAACCTTTTATAGTTGTTTACGAAGATTTGTGTGAATTTGTTCCATTATTTGTTTTTATGCTTGTGAAGCACTCCATGTATGAAAAGTGTTTATTATTATCATCAAGCTTAAAATGTGTTTTAACCTTAAAGTCAAAAATGCAATTAAATCATAAATAAAATGCAACTACTTTAAGAATAGTATAGCAAAACATGAAAGATTTCCTGTATCTTTTTGTTTGTCGATGGCCAAAATCATGTGTTTATTTGGTAGGAGCTCATCAAAAAAGATCCTATTATAGTTATTAATATATATATATATATATACTTTTTTTTTTTTATTGAATTAAAGTTATAGTAATTTGGTGGTGTGTTGTCATTTTTATTAGAAATGGATATACCATAACTGTCAAAGGCGTAGGTTTGATTTTGAAATTGGTGGGGAAATCCCTGGGAGCTGCGGATTTAGGAAATGAATAGGTGTAACGGGTTGGGTGTGCACAGCAAAAGGCAGAAGATCCAAATACTTTAATAATGACACTGAGGAACGGGGAAATACACTCCAACATAACAGTGACTAGACAAAGAGTCGCTCCCTATTCACTTAATCTATCTGCGGGGGCAGCCATTTGTAGTGGTGTCCGAAACCATAGAGGACATTATTGAGTGCACTCATTCAATCCCACAATGCACCACAATAACGAGTGTACAGCTGATGTACGTTCGATGGCTGTTCGACTTCACTCACTCGTTTTCATTTACTCCTTCAAGTGAACTATATTAGTGGACTAACATAGGGAATAGTGATTGAGGGTTTAGGGGGCAATTTCGGATTTAGCCCCAGTGAATATGAGGAACTTAAATAAGAGACAGAAACTAGATAATTAACTATACACAGCTGAATAGAACTTTAGTTCTGTTTAGTTGGGATAGTTCACCCAAAAATGTAAATTCTGTCATTAATGACGTCCCCTCTTGTCGTTCGACACCCGTCAGACCTCCGTTCATCTTCAGACACAGATGAAGATATTTTAGTGTAAATCCGATGCTCAGAAAGGCCTCCATTGGCTCAATGCACTGCACACTCTCAAGACCCATAAAAGCACTAAAGACTAAAGATACAAAGTCCATCTCACTACAGTGCTTCTACAATAACTTTATGAAGCGATGAGAATAGTATTTTTGCGCAAATAAACCTAAATAACGACTTATATAGTGATGACCGATTTCAAAACACAGCATCATGAAGCTTCGAAGCGTTATGAATCAGTGAGTCGATTCAGCGGTTTGGAGCGTTATGAATCAGTGAGTCGATTCAGCGGTTCAGAGCGTTATGAGTCAGTGAGTCGATTCAGCGGTTCAGAGCGTTATGAATCAGTGAGTCGATTCAGCGGTTTGAAGCGTTATGAATCAGTGAGTCGATTCAGCGGTTTGAAGCGTTATGAATCAGTGAGTCGATTCAGCGGTTTGGAGCGTTATGAATCAGTGAGTCGATTCAGCGGATCAGAGCGTTATGAATCAGTGAGTCGATTCAGCAGTTTGAAGCGTTATGAATCAGTGAGTCGATTCAGCGGTTCAGAGCGTTATGAGTCAGTGAGTCGATTCAGCGGTTCAGAGCGTTATGAATCAGTGAGTCGATTCAGCGGTTTGAAGTGTTATGAATCAGTGAGTCGATTCAGCGGTTTGAAGCGTTATGAATCAGTGAGTCGATTCAGCGGTTCGGATCGCCAAAGTCACGTATTTCAGCAGTTTGACACGCGATCCGAATCATGAATCGACTCACTGATTCATTACGCTTCGAAGCTTCATGATGCTGTGTTTTGAAATCGGTCATCAATATATAAGTCGTTATTTAGGTTTTTTTTGCGCACAATAACTATTCTCATCGCTTCATAAAGTTATTGTAGAAGCACTGTAGTGAGATGGACTTTGTAACGACGTCTTTAGTGCTTTTATGGGTCTTGAGAGTGTAAAGTGCATTGAGCCAATGGAGGCCTTTCTGAGCCATCGGATTTACACTAAAATATCTTCATTTGTGTCTGAAGATGAACGGAGGTCTGACGGGTGTCCAGCGACATGAGGGGACGTCATTAATGGCAGAATTTACATTTTTGGGTGAACTAACCCTTTAGCTAACGAGGGTAACCAGGGAAACAGACATGCGGCGGGAAACTAAGAAGACGTGTTTAGCTGTATACTTAAACATTTTGTATCGTATCAGCGTTT